>BGPT01000359.1:9364-32658 GCA_003297045.1 Symbiodinium sp. clade C Y103 | reverse complement strand
AAACATTGTGTTTTTTCGGGTAAACGGAGGTTGCGCTGCGGTGAAAAGTTGGCTCGCGCGCGCGACGGTCTTAGGCGTCGCCGTTTACCCTCGGATCTAGCTCGAACGGCGCTGGCAATGGGAGTAAGTCTCTCAAGGTCACTTTGTTGTTGCTCTGTTGACGCTGTGCTATGGTGTTTTGCATGTCCTNTGGCAATGGGAGTAAGTCTCTCAAGGTCACTTTGTTGTTGCTCTGTTGACGCTGTGCTATGGTGTTTTGCATGTCCTGTTGTGCTTTGCGCATTGGAATTGCTGCATCAAGGCAAGTTCCTGTGTAGCAGTGTGTTGCGATTTGCTTCTGTTTTGCAAGCATGTGTGTGCCGAGATCCAGTTTTGGAGCTGCAATTGCTGGCAGCGATGTGCGTAGTTGTATTGTGTTTTGCAATTCAATGTATGCGACTCGCATTGTAATGGCTGCGTCCAGGTTTCTTGGCGCCACNTGCAATTGCTGGCAGCGATGTGCGTAGTTGTATTGTGTTTTGCAATTCAATGTATGCGACTCGCATTGTAATGGCTGCGTCCAGGTTTCTTGGCGCCACAGCTGCGTGCGTAATACTATTGTGTTTTGCAGCTGGGCTTCGTAAATCGTATTGGAATGGCTGCATCCAAGCAGCGAAGGGGAATGGTCAGCACATTTTCTCCATTTGGGGCTGCTGATTTTGCTATTCAAACTCTTATTCAAAAGTCTGCGAAATCGTACTTTTTTGGGCGTTGGCGTCGAGATCCGGTTTTGGAGCTGCAATTTCTGGCAGCGATGTGCGTAGTTCGATTGTCTTTTGCAATTCAGCGTTTGCGACTCGCATTGTAATGGCTGCGTCAAGGGTTCTTGGTGTCAAGGCTGCGTGCGTAATACTACTGTGTTGTGCAGCTGGACTTCGTAAATCGTATTGGAATGGCTGCATCCAAGCTGCAAAGGGGAATTGTCAGCAGATTTTCTCCATTTTGGGGCTGCTGCTTTTCCTATTAAAACTCTTATTTAAAAATCTGCAAAATCGAACTTTTTTTGGCTTTGGCGTCGACATCCCGGTTTTGGAGCTGCAATTTCTGGCAGCGATGTGCGTAGTTCTATTGTGTTTTGCAATTCAGTGTTTGCGAATCGCACTGTAATGGCTGCGTCAAGGTTCCTTGGCGCCACGGCTGCGTGCGTAATACTATTGTGTNTACTATTGTGTTTTGCAGCTGGACCTCGTAAATCGTATTGGAATGGCTGCATCCAAGCTGCAAAGGGGAATTGTCAGCAGATTTTCTCCATTTTGGGGCGGGTGATTTTCCTATTAAAACATTTTTATCTAAAAGTCTGCAAAATCGTACTTTTTTGGCTTTGGCGTCGACATCCGGTTTTGGAGCTGCAATTTCTGGCAGCGATGTGCGTAGTTCTATTGTGTTTTGCAATTCAGCGTTTGCGACTCGCATTGTAATGGCTGCGTCCAGGTTCCTTGGTGCCACGGCTGCGTGCGTAATACTATTGTGTTTTGCAGCTGGACCTCGTAAATCGTATTGGAATGGCTACATCCAGGTTGCGAAGGTGACTTGTCAGCAGATTTTCTCCATTTTGGCGCTGGTNTTGTGTTTTGCAGCTGGACCTCGTAAATCGTATTGGAATGGCTACATCCAGGTTGCGAAGGTGACTTGTCAGCAGATTTTCTCCATTTTGGCGCTGGTGGTTTTCCTATTAAAACTCTTATTAAAAAGTCTTCAAAATCGTACTTTTTTTGACTTTGGCGTCGAGATCCCGGTTTTGGAGTTGCAATTTCTTGCAAAACATTGTGTAAAGATTTCTTTGTGTAAAAGCCGCCGTGTGTAAAGTCTTGTTTGTGTCACAGCTTCCGTGTGTAAAAGCTTTTCTTTGTAAAAGATTATGTGTGTAAAGTTTTGTCTGTGTCAAAGCTTCTGTGTGTAAGAGCTTCTCTGTGTGTAAGAGCTTCTCGGTGTAAAGGCTTGTTTGTGTTAAAGCTTCTTTGTGTAAAAGCTTCTCTGTGTAAAACCTTCTCTGCGCAAAAGCTTCTTTGTGTAAAAGCTTCACTGTGTAAAAGCTNGTGCTTTGTGCAAGCTTTGTAGTACGAAGTAGTACTGGGACGTGCTTTGTGCAAGCTTTGTAGTACGAAGCAGTACTGGGAAGAGCTTTGTGCAAGCTTGTAGTACGAAGTAGTACTTGGAAGAGGTTTGTGCAAGCTTTGTAGTACGAAGTAGTACTGGGACGTGCTATGTGCAAGCTTTGTAGTACGAAGTAGTACTGGGAGGTGCTTTGTGCAAGTTTTGTAGTACGAAGTAGTACTGGGAGGTGCTTTGTGCAAGCTTTGTAGTACGAAGTAGTAGTAGGAAGAGCTTTGTGCAAGCTTTGTAGTACGAAGTAGTACTGGGACGTGCTTTGTACAAGCTTTGTAGTACGAAGTAGTACTGGGAAGTGCTTTGTGCAAGGTTTGTAGTACGAAGTAGTACTGGGAAGAGTTTTGTGCAAGCTTTGTAGTACGAATCTTAGTACCAAGTAGTACTGGGAAGTGATGTGTGTAAGGTTGGATGACATATGAGAAGAGATGGGATGAAGGTGAGGAGATGTTAGATGAGATGAGATGAGATTAAGTGTGGAGTTTGAAGAGCGCAGTGTGAAGTCTGAAGTTTGGAGTGCGAAAAGCTTCTCTGTGTAAAAGCTCGTTTGTGTAAAAGCTTCTCTGTGTAAAAGTTTCTCTGTGTAAAGGCTTCTTTGTGCAAAAGCTTCTCTGTGTAAGAGTTTCTCTGTGTAAAGACTCTGTATAAAAGCTTCTCTGTGTAAAGCCTTGTTTGAGAAAAACTGGCATACGAAGAGGGGTGAAGAGCTTAGAAGGCCTCCGTTGAGACAACCTGAGAAGAATTCAATGTCCTTTGAAAAGATGAGAACAGTTGTGATCNTAGAAGGCCTCCGTTGAGACAACCTGAGAAGAATTCAATGTCCTTTGAAAAGATGAGAACAGTTGTGATCAGCTGAGAAGAGTTGAGAAAAGAAGAAAAAAAGCCTTGAGATGAAATGAATTGAGATGAAATGAAATGAAATGAGATGAAAAAAAGATATTGAGAAGACACGGCATGGGATGAGATGAGATGGGATGCAATGGACCATGTCCGAGAATAGCTGCACCTGAGAAGAGTTAGATGAATTGAGAAGAGATGAGATAAGCTGAGATGATATTTGAAGAGATGAGAACAGTTGTGATCAGCTGAAAAGAGTGGAGAAAAGAAGAGAAGACATGAGATGAGATGAAATGAGATGAAATGAGATGGAATGCNATTTGAAGAGATGAGAACAGTTGTGATCAGCTGAAAAGAGTGGAGAAAAGAAGAGAAGACATGAGATGAGATGAAATGAGATGAAATGAGATGGAATGCATTGGACCATGTCCGAGAATAGCTGCGAGACGAGATTGACAGCAGCAAGAAAAGTTGAGAAAAGGTGGGAAGAGATGAGAATCNTTGAAGCAAGATGATGACGAATGCGCTGAGCAGAGTTGCGAAGCTGTGATTTTTCGCGCCAGCTCCTATAGGCAAAACTTGTGTTTCGATCCTATAGTCAAGCTTCTCTTCTTTTGGAAACTTCCGCCACCCGCCTCGTGCGGGCTTTACTTGTAAGCACTGTCAATGCCCCCTCGGATGAAGTCCATCGGGATAGCGACATTGTCGATGAATTCAAAACACAGCGATCAAGGACTTCAGCAGGCTTTGATGCACCTCAAACTGCCCAAACCAATCCTATTAGAAAACCACCGGAACTCTGCCTTGGTAACTCCAAGGCTGTGTCAGACGTCACCAAGATGCAACCACTGGCCATGGACTTGACAAAGAACGCTGTGGACAAGTGTATGGGACCTTTCGAAGCACAAGGAAGGTGAGGGTGCCGTGCAACTTGGCGGCCTGGCCACCTTGGATCCGAGTCACTCTCGAACGCAACAGAAGACCCAGGAACCTCGTCGCACCTAAGTGAAGTCGTAGTCTGCGTCTAGAAACGTGCCCTATAGGGGCTCAAAGGCTGCTGCTTCTCTCGTATACCAGCAATTGCGTCACTGCGGAAATGTTCAGTGCGGGCTGCAAGCAGGAGTCTGCCAGTAGGCTCCTTGCCCGTCCTGTGCCACTTGCTTCAACTCCTCTGCTCGCATAGGGCCTGAGGGCCCCATCACTCGGTATCCCAGTGGGAAAACGCGGTCGGTACCTCGACCAAAAACTCTACTCGGCGATGCACACTTGGCATCATCTAGCAAGAAAACCAGGTTGGACTCTACAACTTGGGCGCGGCTCTGCTCGGACGCTTGTAGTGAGACTGACAGCATTCCACGCTTGTCCCAAGCGGGTTTGGCGCGATGCAAGTCGCAAATACTGCACCTGCCAGCAAAATCGGCACTACACGCTTTGCGCTGTGGAAAAACAACGATTTTTAGATGCGACCGCGTGGGCGTGTAGTACCCCACTAAACGCTCCGCGCTGTGGCCGGAGACACATTTTCACCTTTTCCTGGTGTTCGGTTGTAATTACTTTTTTAAAGATCAATATAATTTAGAAAAAAGAGCCACTACACGCTACACGCTGGACCTGTTTTGCTGGTTTTTNCCACAACTGTCGCACTAAACGCTCACCCTCTGTGGGTTTGGTGCGACGCAAGTCGCAAATACTGCACCTGCCAGCAAAATCGGCACTAAACGCTGTCAGTTTTCACACCGTGACTGCCAGTAGTATTGCACATGCCATCCAAATCAAATCGGCAGGGGCGACAGCAAAGTTACCACAAAACAGCGCGCTTCCTGCACAAGGCGGCATTACAGGCTGGTTTGCGTGTCATTAGCATTGACCACGAAGTGGTACAGCCGTTTGCACCCATTGTGACACTTGATTTGACTACAGAAAGTGGTACTCGGATCTTGTGGGACATTTTGCAAGCCCCAGGGCTTCAGTTCATTTAGGACTTCCTTGCGGAAGCAGCAGCAGAGCCCGCGAACTTCCTCTGCCTAGGGCCCTACGTATGTCAGGGGTCCGGGACCCCCACCATTACGCTCAGCAGAGCACCCACTGGGGTTGCCAGGCCTTGCGGCTCAACATCAGCGGCGTGTGGATAGTGCAAATATCCTTTACAGATTGGCAGTTGACATAATACTTTGGTGCTATCAACACAATATTGTGCTGAATATTGAGAACCCTCCAAACAGCTGGCTTTGGGCTGTTTTGGTCCTACCTGCACGTGAACACTCACCAGAAGCGGCACATGCAAGCGTTGAATCAGCTGGTGATGGTGCAATTTCATGCATGCTGTCACGGATCCTCCAGACGCAAACATACAGGATGGCTGTCGACCAATGGAGTCTTTGAGCCTTTGAGGGCTGTTTGTCAGGACGACCACCCACATGAGCCGTGTGGAGTTCGCTGGTCGACACTTCTTCTGCAGAAGCCCTGTACCCTGCACTCCTAGCGCAGCGTGCTACAGAGTGTCTTGTACGTTGCTTTGCGTCCCAGGGCCTTACAGTTGGGAAGCCCCTGAGACTACATGACATGTCTACAGCAGTACAGGGCAAACAGTCGCGCAAACATCGACCCTTGGTACCTGAATGTCATCATATTGTGACCTGTCAGGCAAACGATGACGCTCCACCGGGTGCAAACC
The DNA here is from genome assembly GCA_003297045.1 of Symbiodinium sp. clade C Y103. Classification (NCBI taxonomy): domain Eukaryota; class Dinophyceae; order Suessiales; family Symbiodiniaceae; genus Cladocopium; species Cladocopium sp. clade C. Next base: position 27,002 of record BGPT01000359.1, on the reverse strand, counting down.
TTTTGCCTCCTCATTTTTCAGGGGAGTGTGGTCCCGAGGAGTCAAGCAACATGGACATCAACAACACTGACAGTTTGGCAAGTTCAGCCAAATATGGAGTTTACCATACACCAAAGCAGTTTTTGTCGAGGGCTGAAAGGGTGCAGCACTCTATGGATGCTACAGATCACCTGGAAGATGTCACGAAGTATGCAATGGATTTCAACTTCAGATACCCTGCTGAGGTGGTAATGCTTGAGAGGCGTAAGAACCTTTTACAGGCAAAATTGATGTCAGTCAAGCTGGCGGGGGATGAGACAGCACTCCATTCAACAATGCAACCCTTCTTACAGAAGGTGTTGGAGGGCAAAAACCTTCTACTTTGGAAGTTCCTTTTGGAGAAGTACGAATATGATGATATGGGCGTGATCCCCTTCATGACGGAAGGGGTCAAACTTGTGGGGACGCATGATTCCCCAGCTTGTTATCGGGCAATGTTGAGACCTGCGACCTTGGTAGCAGAGGATCTGCAGGCGTCAGCAGCGTGGCGTCGCAAAGCAGCAGTTGGGCGCGTGGCTATGGCTGACCCAGCTCATGTGGAGCACTTGGAGGAGACTGCCAGGGAAGAGTTGAAGCTTGGGTTTCTTGAAGGCCCGTTTTGCAGTGAGTCAGAAGTCACTGCATATTTGGGACGTGACGACTGGTGTGTAGTCCGGAGGTTCGTTTTGGTGCAAGGGGCAGAGATGAAACTTTGCCCAATCGATGACTGCTTGGAGGCCCAGCTCAATCATGCTTATACGGTTTCTTCGTATTTGAAGCTCCAGGACATTGACTACTTTGCAGGTTTGGCGCTTCGCATTTCTGAGAACCTGACGGAGCGTGTGGGTGGTCCTGGTCTGGAGCAGTGGCTAGGGAAATGTTTAAACCTTTCCAAAGCCTACAAACAGATGGCAGTGCACCCAGACCACAGACATCTTTCTGTCATCTTCTACCATGACAGTGGGGGTGCACCCAAGTTTTATGTGGCCAACAGCTTGATGTTTGGATCTTGCGCTGCAGTCTACAACAGAGTTTCTAGGAGCTTGTGGTTCTTGCTCAACAAGATGCTGGTTATCCCGTGCGGGGTATTTTACGATGATTTCCCGATGTTCTCACCGGAGTCCTTGGCAACAAATGCGGATTCAGCAGCAAGCCAGCTTCTGGATCTTTTGGGGTGGCGCCATGCAAAGACTGGAGTCAAAGCTGCACCTTTTCAACCAAAGTTTCAAGTCTTGGGTTGCGCATTGGATCTGGGTGAGATTACAAAAGGTGCAGTGGTTTTGGAGAACAAGCCGGGGCGCCTTGACCGTTTGGTTACTTTACTGCAGGAGATTCGAAATGAGGGCAAGATGTCAAGGCATCAGAGTCAGGTTATTCACGGGCTCATGCGATATGCTTGTGGCTTTTTCAGTGGCAAGTATTTGCATCAGGTTTGTGCAGAAGTCATGGCCCTCAGCAGCAGCCCTTCCCGATCTCGCTCTTCTGAGATTGTTTCCTTCTGCGACTATGCTGTGAGTATGTTACAATCTGCCAGGCCAAAGAAGGTTCATGTCGGGCCTGAGAAACGCCCGGTGTTGATCTTCACAGATGGCTGCTGGGAGGACAACTTTGCGGGAATAGGGGCTGTACTTGTTGATGTGGCTCCTGGACAGCGAATAGTATGCCATGGGGTGGTCCCCCCACAGTTGCTTGAACGGTGGAAGGTGCTGGTAGGGGAGCACCTCATATGTCAGATAGAACTCTATGTGATGGTGCTGATTCGTTGGCAGTTTAGAGATTTGCTTCACAGTCGCCGGACCATTTGGTGGGTGGACAATGATGCGGCACGATTCTGCTTGATAAAGGGTTTGAGCCCTAGCCCTACCATGCGTGCTTTGGTGAGGGAATTTTATGCAAGGGACGCTGATGCTCCCACGTTCAGTTGGGTGGAGAGGGTACCAAGCTCTTCGAACATCTCTGACGGCCCCTCCAGGAATAGCTGTGCCGAGGCCTTGAAAATATTGGGCCTACAGCAGACCACCTCTTTTCAGCATCCGGCTGAACTTGTTAAACAACTTGCTGGGCTGGACTGTGGTGAAAGGGGTAAGTGTTGACAGTCCAGCTGGAAAGGCATTTCCACATGTGAAACAACTGAACAACGAAAGCTTGCCAGAATGGACTGATACAAAAAAAACATTGTGAAAGATGCCCCTTCAAGGTCATATTCGACGATCGAACTTTGACCCTCGACCACGTCAGAGCAAGTCCAAGAAAAGAGGTGGGTTCGTGCGACGTTCATTCCATTTGGCGGCATGTGCAATTTTCATGACAGACCATTTCATGTGATGAAGCTGTCTTTTTGTGATTTGAGTTTGATTTGGNCGTTCATTCCATTTGGCGGCATGTGCAATTTTCATGACAGACCATTTCATGTGATGAAGCTGTCTTTTTGTGATTTGAGTTTGATTTGGATTTGTGGTTAGTTTTAGTTTGGGGTTTTTGTTGTTTGGTTTGTTGTTGGTGTTTGGCCAGGTGTCGCGACGCGGCGCTAGGGCGTAAAGGTGCGTAAGTAAATTACAGACTTTGGACTTGGTATGGGAGAAGGATATTTCAGCTTGCTGACAATACTTTCTCTCTAGCCGTCCAAGCAGAACTAGCTAGTAGCTAGTGCGGTCTGTAATTGCTATGCGCTCTCTATGTATGTCCCTAGCACGTGTAGGCAAACAACCAACTTGCGCTGCCAACACCAAACGACAACAATCTTAAACCAATCCGCCCAAAACAAATGAACCAACCAAATCAAAACTGATGTCAAATTTTTACTTGTGAATTTTAATTTCTGAATCACCTTTTCAAAGCGAAGCTTTGGATATGCAGTGACAATCTGTGATGTCATGCATGTTCCCACTTGAATGCATGTTGATTTTATATCTGTGTGGCCACCATGCTTAAGGGACGGGTGGGTGGGTTTCCCCATTCTTGCAATGGGCAATTTCAGTCCCACCCTAACAAAAATCCCACCCGAAATTACCCATAGCATGCGGGGGGGGTGAGTGTTGACAGTCCAGCTGGAAAGGCATTTCCAAATGTGAAACAGCTGAACAACGAAAGCTTGCCAGAATGGATTGATACAAAAAACACTTTGTGAAAGATGCCCCTTCAAGGTCATATTCGATGATCGAACTTTGACCCTCGACCACGTCAGAGCAAGTCCAAGAAAAGAGGTGAGTTCGTGCGACGTTCATTCCATTTGGCGGCATGTGCAATTTTCATGACAGACCATTTCATGTGATGAAGCTGTCTTTTTGTGATTTGAGTTTGATTTGGNCGTTCATTCCATTTGGCGGCATGTGCAATTTTCATGACAGACCATTTCATGTGATGAAGCTGTCTTTTTGTGATTTGAGTTTGATTTGGATTTGTGGTTGGTTTTAGTTTTGGGTTTTTGTTGTTTGGTTTGTTGTTGGTGTTTGGCGAGGTTTCGCGACGCGGCGCTAGGGCGTAAAGGTGCGTAAGTAACTTACAGACTTTGGACTTGGTATAGGAGAAATGCTAGAGACAACCCGTCGAGAATTGGCCGGGGGAGAATGCGAGTGATGACACCAAAGGATGGAGCCGTTGGAGCGCCGAAGTTCCAGAGCTTCAGACCGAATGACCACAGGAAAACAGGGAGCCGTCCGATTTTGGGCATGAAAGCACCGGTTGAGTCGTGTTCTGTTGGGTCCCTTGTGATTTCCCTTTCTGAATGTAGGGGGTTAGTGAGTGTTGAATCCATGCGCAATCGGAGTGCGGACTTTGATGTGTAGGTCTTTGGTTAAGATGTTCGGGGTTGTTTTGGCCGAGGTTTCTTTCTTTGTTCCAACGTGAATGTGGGCAGGGAAAGTCATGGAAGTTGTCAGCGTCAAATGATCCGCAGCTCACTAGGTTTGATTTGGTTAAGGGAGCACCGGTCCACAATCCGATTTCGATATGGTTTGCCGCTGCCGACAATGGGGATGACGTTTGTGCATGGATTTACCGTGCATGGCTCGTTTGCTCCCAGAGTACACTATTTACAGTGCGGGGGAGCCGACTGGTATTTCATTGGAAGAGTATTTCGAGGACCTACCCAATATGCAGGGAACTGTTTTGTGGCCGCCACCATTGGAGCACACTGGACCAGAGGTTTGGTGCGGGAACGTCGATGAGCCGGGAGGGGCGGTTTGGAGGTTGACCGCTCGTCAAAGATCAGAAGATGTTTGGAATTCTTTCAGTTAGATTCAGATCGGGGAAGCGGTGTCTTTCTGACAAACCTTGCCTGTTCAGTTTCAGCTTCAGTTTCAGAGTCAAATCAGATTCAGATTCAACTTCAGAGAGACCTCAAGAGGCTCGCTTCGTCGGGGGGTGTGTTACACCTTGCCTCTTGACTTGGGATAGTTTTCTCTACCCCTTTTGAAAGTGGATGAGCTGGAGGCTTTGTAATTTAGATCCGAAGGTTGGATCGTGAGAATCAGATCTTGGAAGTCTCAGAGCTTCAGACCCAACCATCGAAGGAAAATAGGAAGCATGCCCGACCGTTACCTCGAGAGTGTCGGGGACAGTCTTTCACGTGCAATTACGAGATGCGAGAGTTTTCGTTGCGGAAGTCTTTCACTTATCCTTTTTGGTTTAAGTGCTGTTAGTTTGGTTTGGTTCTGCTTGCGCTTTTTTTGCTCGGAAGTAGCGCACGCTGGCTCACGGCCTGTGTCGCTAAACAAGAAAATGAAGCTAAAAAACACGTGTACAATGTACATGTGATCGAAACGGAAACGACTACCTGTGCCCGGCTCTCAGAAGTACTCCACAATGCAATAGAAGCAATAGGAAGAGTCCTTGTACTTTGCTTGAACAGTATGCCAATCGAAACGTACCAAAGAATACCGCGTAGGCCCTCCATTGACCCACTCCTGTGTGTCCTCCACTTTCGCACTGTGTACAGCACATGGCATTCTGCGAAATTCCTCGAAATTCCTCGACATTCTCATGTTAACACTTGGCCACTAATCCCGCCACAGTGATGCGGGAAAAGCAGGCCAGTCTATAGCCTCTATCATCGAAAGTGAAGATCCTTATAAGTCTATTGATAACAGCATCAGTAGATCCCCGGTCATCACTTGGTGGAGGAAGTCTTGAGTGAGCGGCAAGGTCGTTTGAAAAATGTAAAGCATGTCGACTCATCTAATATGCGTCACTGCATCATTCCCCATGAGGCAGTAACGCAATCCCTGTCAGGGATGAAACAGGTCCCCCCCCAGCAAAGGTCCACATCGAAGAAATAGGAGAATAAGGAGTGCCTCGTGTATGCAGGCAGTTCCTGTGTCTTGCTCCTATGACTCCGAGGAAGCTGAGCTAGGGGAGGATCCACTCACCGAGCAAAAATATGCACAAGATGATCACCTCTCCCTTGCTCTTAGCTACCTCAGAGTATATTGACTCCATAGATTGAGACGAAGATCCCAGACCGTCATAGGCCAGCGATGGTCCTCAAGTAGACTTTATAGCCAGTAGTTGCCACCTAGCCTCCGGGCTGTGAGGCAAATTCCAATCATGGGCTAAGTGACATACCGTCATTGTGTCTGACGGCGCAATGTCACCTCAAAGAGTTGAGATAGCAGAAATATATCTCCCCCAGCCTCCGGGCTCTTACGCCCGGTTATTGCTAACAAATCCGATTGTTCAGTGTTGCGCTACCTGTCGACTTTCTGTGACCTGCCGGCAGGGGTATCTGCCGCCTTGCCTCCGGGCAATGGGGCACCGTTTCACCATAACTGGTGCTAGTAGGGACCGCGCTGATTACCCGTGCACCAAATTGAGCTTGTGTCTTTACGTCCATTCTCTGTTCCATTTCATCCGAGAAAGCGTAGGTAATACACCGTGGCTCTACGAAGTGCACTTTGGCACAGTCCTACTCGGCCCGGGCAGTTGTCCTATTCTACCCCCGTAGAGGCAAAAAATTAAAAACCCTAACAGGCAAACAGAAGAGGGTAGGCAGGAAGGAAGGGGGGGCAGGGAGAGAAAAAGAATGGCAGGGACAGCCACGAGGAAAGAAAGAGTTTCAGAATCCAGATACGAGTATTCATCACAAATTAAGAGTATGCCGTTTCGTCTGCGTGACTTCGGAACTTTGATTTCAACCCTAATTCTTCGAGTTGTTTTGGCGGATAGACTACTGCAACTAGCATTAAGCATCCAAGGTCAGTTGCCAGTGCTTTATTCTGCATATTTCAAGCTACAACCCTTGAGCGCATGCTAGCTCTACCGCCGCTCTTCGTTGTGTGATTGATACTTTCGGCCTGTTATTCACCGTTCACCCACCATTCTGGCAACCGTAGCTGGCCAGTTTTATGCCTCTGGCGGCTGCTATTTCGTCTTGGAGCTGTACTGAGAGCGGGGCACTGGTAGTCGTTTCAATTTTGTTTCAATCTTTATTTACCCCTTGGGAAAACCGCGGGTCCTAAAAGCAAACCAACTGCCAAACATATATATATATACACCAAGGTATATCTATGATATATCGAGGCAGTCCTATTCATACGCGCGCCTTTGTTGCAAATCCAAACATGTTCTCTTCTCCAAANNAACGTTCACTGACATGACTCTGACAACTGAAGCTGTGATGCACACGGACTTTTTCCTCTCTGGCATTGGGGACGATTCAAATTTGTCTCCTGCCGCAACGCACGGTGGGGTTAGGCAAGACGCACAAGAACATTTCCATTGTCCGAATGTGGTGACAAAGGCATGGCATCATCAGTGATGCGTTCAAGATGCTCACTCCAAGCTGCATAACTTGAATATGCCAGGTGCTTTCGAGAAGTGGAGTCTAGAAATGCATAAACACCACAAGTGTTCCAACACCACTTCTGGAAGTGGTAGACGGTAAAAAGGCAAATGTTGCGAAAAAGATTGCCCATCCGGTCAGGGTCGAACTGAAGTGCCGGCAACATCAAGACAGCACGGTCTTGACTTTGGACATCAGCAATTTCGTCAGTCATTCAATGACGGTGATATGAAGCACTGCGTTAGGGCGGGTGGTGGGTGTTTTTTGTTACCCCCCTTTGAGAGGCAACTGCGGGCGAAACACAGAATCCGTAAGTGCCATGCACAACTGTCATTCTGATTTTCGCTCTTACCCAGANTGTTTTTTGTTACCCCCCTTTGAGAGGCAACTGCGGGCGAAACACAGAATCCGTAAGTGCCATGCACAACTGTCATTCTGATTTTCGCTCTTACCCAGATTTCTCAAATACACAAAATTGCCAAACCAAGTTTGGTGTTTTAGAAACTTGGAAACATGTGAGGATTTGCACTTCACAAAGGTTCAAGGTTTGTTTAAACAATTCGAGCTTTAACCCGCTTTGTTTTTCCTTCAGAAAAACAATTTTCCCTTAGGTTTAAATAAGGTGACAATCTTTGTGCCNTCAAGGTTTGTTTAAACAATTCGAGCTTTAACCCGCTTTGTTTTTCCTTCAGAAAAACAATTTTCCCTTAGGTTTAAATAAGGTGACAATCTTTGTGCCAAAGAGTGATAACTTATTTACCCCTTGGGAAAACCGCGGGTCCTAAAAGCAAACCAACTGCCAAACATATATATATATATATACACCAAGGTATATCTATGATATATCGAGGCAGTCCTATTCATACGCGCGCCTTTGTTGCAAATCCAAACATGTTCTCTTCTCCAAANATATATATATATACACCAAGGTATATCTATGATATATCGAGGCAGTCCTATTCATACGCGCGCCTTTGTTGCAAATCCAAACATGTTCTCTTCTCCAAATTTCCTTCGCCAAAAATTCTCTTTCGAAAAATGAAAACGGATCTCGTTCAAAAAAAAAACGTTCACTGACATGACTCTGACAACTGAAGCTGTGATGCACACGGACTTTTTCCTCTCTGGCATTGGGGACGATTCAAATTTGTCTCCTGCCGCAACNCAAAACGTCCCTCAACATCTGCCACATCACAGCCACCTTAACAGCGCCACGATCTCTCAAAAATGAGTCTTCGTTTCGACTTGGCGCATCAGCTATGTTTGATGCACTAGGCACCCTTGCGAACCAAGACTTGATCTGAAGTTCCATTTCTTGTTCTGTGAAAACTGCAACCATGCCATCAGCGATCTGAGTCGCTCCATAGGCCTTTATGAAAGCGGATCTTCCTGCATCATTATCCAAGTACCAGCACACCTGCGCTCTTATGCAGGTCTGGCCCCATAGCCACATGGCTATCAAGACAGGTGCAACCTCTAACTCGTAGATAGGGTTTCTGGAAAATGATAGCAGGCACTCCATAATATCAGCTGGCACAGTCCCTCCAAAGAACTGCATGATCACCCCTTCGGGGTTCACTAAGACTCCTCCTATGCTCCCAACCTTCGCCCCATCGGGCCCCTCGNTCCAAAGAACTGCATGATCACCCCTTCGGGGTTCACTAAGACTCCTCCTATGCTCCCAACCTTCGCCCCATCGGGCCCCTCGCACGCTCCATCTGTGAAAATTATCCAAGATCTTAAGCAAGCAGGGGTGATCTTGAGAGGCGGTGCCTGAAGAACACGGTCTTTCAAAAACCTGAGGGAATCCAAGTCCGTAGAGTTCAGAGAAACATGTTTGCTTCCCCTCAAAGAGATATCACCAACCGCTTTGACGGCTCGGTTGGCGACACGACCAAATGCAAAAGATTCAAACCAGTGTAGTCTGCCCCGCAATGACTCAGCTTGTTTGGCTGTGACACTACCTGAATCAAGAATCTCTCCAAGCACCCGTCCTATCTCTTCTCTGCGGTCGGCTGTATGCCCAACTGCCACACAGCCCTCATTGAACCTCTCAAGGTCAATCTCAACTCCCAACGTCTTGAAGGTCTTGGCAAACCCTGACGCTTTGGATCCTTCTCGTGCAATTTCAATTCCGAGTAAGTCAAATAAGCCGTCCACCGTCTTGGACNTTGAAGGTCTTGGCAAACCCTGACGCTTTGGATCCTTCTCGTGCAATTTCAATTCCGAGTAAGTCAAATAAGCCGTCCACCGTCTTGGACGTGTTTCCAGCTAGTAAGTCCCTGGCAAACACTGTATAATCATCAAAATAAGCTGTCCACGGTATCCTGAAAATTGCCAACCCCAAATACCAAACCGCCAAGCTGACTCGCAGGAACCCTCCTACAGATCCCGAAGCTCCAAATGGTAAGCTGTTCAAACCGAACAGCGAAACACAGCCATCCACTGGGTTTCTAACGGCAAGCCTAACATCCTGCCTGTCATCGCTGTGCACTCCGTACTGCTTGTACGCATGCTTCATGTCATAGGTCCTTCCAGATAGTCCCTCTAAAGGGGCCTTGTCTTCCATGTAGTCCAACATCCATGCCAGAAAGGCGGCAGTCTCATCAATTGCATGTACTTTGTACTTTTCAACCACACCAAGCGCCCCATTGACTCCTCCAATGGAGCAGTCATCGGTGACCCTCAGCTTTCCAGCTTTCTGCATTAGCCCAAACCTTTTGGCCAATAGCACCTCATCGCAACCAGAAGTACGGTCATGCCAGATATATCCCAAGGAGACCTCCTCCATGGTTTTATCCCACGTCTGCCTCACAATCTCATCCGAATCCTCCTCCATTGCAAGTTGTCCAAGGATGGCCTTATTGAGACCTTTAGCCATCTGCTTCAAGGTATGCCTGGAGAATTGTGGTTTTTTAACACAAGGTGGGAAAACTCCCGTCTTTTCTTGCCAACCAGTTAGCACAAAACCTCGAGAGATATCTCTGACCAAGTGTGTATCCGGATAATCCACAGACTGTAGCATTTCTTGCATCAAAAGTAAACGTTTGCTCCGCAACAGCTGCTGCAAATGAGGTGGCAATGTCTGCTTGTATTCCAACTCATCCTTGCTCAGCTGACTCGCCTTCAACGTCCATTTTGCCATCTGTCTGCACCTGATCAGTGCCAACTCAGCCACCTCCATAGACAGATTCTCCTCCAAAACCGTAGTGACAACGCTTGGTAAATGAACGGACATTCCTCTAGGGTGCCCACAACTTACAGCCCTACCACAGAAGTCCTCTGGTGTGCGAGGAATGCCAAACTGTGACACTGCTACTACAGTGTGTTGCTCCAACTTGTCTACTTCCAAAGACTCATGCAGTATGCTATCATCAACCCGGATTTCACCCCATTTTGCAAAACGTTGATGAATTAATTTGGCTCCAGATGGAAGTTGCATTTCCGGCTCGGAGACACCAGTGCTATGCAAGACAGAAGTGTAACACCCGTACTCGGAAACCAACGGCTTATATCGCTTCCCACGCGGCAATGCATCCAAAACTAAACGATGTAAAGCAGGCAAATCCACCTGTTGCTGTTCTTCCAAAGACTGCACATCAATGACCCCTTGCTCAAGCAACGCAGCACGAAAACTTTCAGCTAACCGTTGGCACACCCATTGATGACTGTAGGTGCCCATGTCTTGTGCACATGAGTACCATCACATTGCGCTTCCAACCCCAAAAACCATGGTGTGGTGCACCAAAACTTGGTGCTCTTCTTGCGGCTGCCGCCATGGCAACAACTGTCGAAAACCAAATCATAACCCCCCAGGGTTTCAACCATCTCCACAATGTAGGGCACCTTCCAGAAAAGGCTGTTCGTGGGGTTCTCAACTGTGCACACCACCCCCCAAGCTTGCAACTCCAGAACCAGTGCTGCAGTAATTTTGTAAACTTCATTGGCTGCTTCTGTCCGTACCTTGTCCAAGCCAGAAAGGTGCGGCAACCCCAGAGGGTAAAGGTCCGAGCGACACGGTTTGGGGACACTGTAACCTGCTCTCTCCAACGTTCTGTTTGGCTTCTCCCTTGCTCGTGAAGCTGTTCCACAAGCGGGGGCAAAATGCACCCACGCCAAACTGTCTTTCTCCGCCCTCAAAAAAGCACGAAACATCTCCAGTTCTTCCGGCTTGGTGATGTCACAAGAAAAGATCTTGGCCCCATGTGATCGCCTGGGGGCCTTATCAACTGCTACACTCCGCACTCCAATCTGCTGGCACGCTTTTGTAAGGCGTGCAGACCCCGCAAAAAGCTCCACCATCAAGATGCTAGACAATGATTTGCCAGTGAAAAAATTTGACTTACCCGTGAAACTGGTCTCCCCAGTGGACACCCTCTTGGTGTTCTCCCGAGGAAGAGTCTGGCCTCGCAAATGCTCCAACTTGCGCTTTGCCTCATCTAGGTTGAAACTGTTTGCACGCTGGTCTTGAACCGCGTCGTTCATGCTATCCCCACTCCCTGCTATTGGTATCTTACCAATAACAGCAAGTGGGGGTGTCTGTGAAACTTCTGAAACGTGCTGCTCCGTTTTTCAGGAAGTGGCCCTGCAGTTAGCCAGGCCATGATTCGAACGCTTGCACTTCATGCACATGTGAACTCCTTTCTTACATCGACCATCTGATGTCTGCTCCTTGCATCCACTCTTGAGGTTGTAAGCCCAACAAATTGGGCGGCCCTGATCATCTGTCTGCTTGAAATCTTTGAGCTCAGCAGGACACAAGGCCTTTGCTTTGGACGATTGTTTTCCATCACGTCTCACCTTGCCTCTGCCCTTTGGCGACCCCTTGGTGGATGTCTGATTGGACTCATGTCGATTTGATGTATTGAGCTGGCCTGATGATGACGACTTCGAAGATGAGAACTGGGGCAGCGGCAACAGGTGCATTGTGATGCGTGGATCGGTGACCAACTTCGGAAAAGCTGTATTCATAGGAGATGGGGCATCTGACAACCTATCACCTGTCTGCTGTAACTCTTCTGACATGACCAAAAACAACTCTCTGTCAGCTTTCAACAATTGGCTCATCTTGATCCTACTGTATCCTTCAGGAACCGCCTTAGTCAACAGGCTCAACAATTGCTGCACCCAACGCTGATGCACCTGCCACTCAATGAGCCCACATTGGTCAAACGCAATCCCACGGCGTTGCAAAGCCCATTGCAACTCCAATTCGGTGCTGCAATCGACCTTGATCGCCTCTTCAGCTGTGGTCACCTTCAACATGTGCTGCTCTACCGAANTTGCAAAGCCCATTGCAACTCCAATTCGGTGCTGCAATCGACCTTGATCGCCTCTTCAGCTGTGGTCACCTTCAACATGTGCTGCTCTACCGAAACAATCGAAGATTTTTCTTTCGTTGCTGAAAGTTGGACTTCACTTTCCCTCTTCGAACATTTCGACGGGGGGACCCACACCACAGCATTGGTCTCCAGCATCGATGCCACAAGGTCGACCAGCGCGTAACTCGGCTGCAACTCTCCACTGATGCTCAAGCCTGGAAGTCTTTCCTGCTGCTGCAGGAGGCGTGCCTGTTTTTCCGCAACGGGCAGCTTGCGTCCTCCTTCAACTGTCGAGTCTAAGGAAACCTGTTGTTTTGTATGAGCAACTATCAACGTGCATGCCTCAAAATGAAGCCTACGCACCCTCGAAGCCTCTGAGATCGTCATGTCAACATTGTTGTTGATTGAATGGCAAAACTGATCGAACTCGGTCTGAGAAGCAGGCGCTTGAGGGGTACCCACAGCAAAACCAAGGTCCGAAAACGTCTTCAAATTGTTCCTTTGCATCAACCTTTTCAGCCATCCCGTACTGTCAATTTTGTCACAGTGCAGTTTGAACGTCGCCTGTGAATCTACCAAGGCCATCGCAGCACGCTTCTGCTAAAGCAAATTAAAACTGCTTTCCTCTATGCTGTTGCATGCAATAAGTTTTTCGGACTTACTCAAAAGTTGCTCAACGGTCATCTGCACATGACTTTGAGAATGACATTTACCAAAAGTTGCATTACCAAACTGTGATGCACCACCAGGTTAGTCTGTCCTGCAACCCTACAGCACTAGAGCCACAGACGCACTGGGTCCATCAAAGATCCTCCCAATGCTTCGTCTGCCACACTCTTGCAGTTGCCGACTTTGTGTGACATCACGCTTCATCGGTAATCTGTTTTCAACCGCCTCTGCATGACTTGTCCGATCCAGTGGCATGACGTGCCCTCCCAATCCTATTTTTTGATTGGGTCAACACCGCCCTATTGAAGTATGTTTTACTTCTGAAACCATGACTAGTCTCACAAGCTGATCAGAGGACATCGAAACGAAACTCAACAAGACAAGGTCCGGGCGACATTGCCGTGCACTGTTCATCAGCTTGCCCACTAGTCACGTAACTAATGCATTGCCTTTTGAAACTATCCTGAGTGCCATGTACGTTTTTCTCCAGCCCACTGCAAAACAAAGAAATCGAACATGCCTGAAGGGGTTCTGCACTGCTGAAAACTATGCACCCAGGATCACGCTAGGCCAAGCATCTCGTAGTGAAAACCGAAGAGGGATTTTACAATGCACAACCCTTGACATGCCTATGCAAATGAGTTTGCCAGTTTAGTTGTTGAACTCTCTTCTGAGCGCTGGGCACCTGTCAGTCCCTAAAGGACAGAGTGATACAGCACAACGACCTATTGAAACACGCCGCACATTTCTGAGTTTTCAGAACCGGCCAAGTGTCTAAGACTTCTGAAACAAATGACTGTTGAAACACTGTTTGCATTTGATGACATCAAATCTATGGTCGATGCCACCCTTCTGGTACATCTCCGTGATCTTGCGGCCACATGCCAGCACACGAATATTCCCCTCAGGGGCCAAGTGCACCGTCTTTAGTTTAACGTGCTTCCCAACATCAATTTGCGGAGGAATCAAAAAAGTGCGAATTGGAACCCGTGGCATGACAACTGCTTCCTCTCCACTGCTACTCTCACTGCAAGTAGTGCAATGATCCGACCCAAGATCAATAACCTCTCCGTCTTCAAAATGACCCTCAGCTGAAACAGTCCTCTCCGTTTTAACTTCAACCTCTTTCTCAGGTTGCGCCTCACTCGCCGGTTCATCATCCACCTGAATAAAACGTCCTGAACGTGTCACATCAGGCTTGAATCGGCCAGCCCTAATCTCCTGCAAGCAATTCTCCAAAACCCTCAGTGGTCTCGATGACCCGTCACGGCTGTACCGCAGTGCCATTCTGATTTGGTCTACATGATAGCCTAGGGCCAACCGATCTTCGAAACTGCATCCAAACTTTGCCAAATATGATAAAGTTGTGGCCTTGAAAGAATGTGAAGTATACTGCAGAGGCTCTGACAAACCAAGGGACTCCACCTTCTGCTTGAGCACCAAGTTCAACCACCTACCTGCCTCAAAAGTTGTCAGTGGCCTGACTGTTGCCAATCCGGACTCATCTGGAGATGGCATGAGCGGAAAAGTTGACAAGTCATTGATACCCAAATGATCCCTTGCAGCTTTCCACAGCGAAGCCCAGTTATTCGGAGAAACTCCCAACCCTGGTGCAGTCAACGGCAAGAAAGCATGTCTCATGTTCAAGGCCCTGCATGTTTTGTGTACAGCTGTAGCACATTCAACGTAGCACAATTGTCCTTGATCGTCATAGTCCCACTCCACCAACTGTGAGTGCTGTGCATCGCTCCAACGTGCTCGACCATACACGCAAAACAAGACCATTCCTACGAAACATGCATTCCATGGATCTTCATCTGTTTCCAGTACAGTATGCAAAGCTCTGAGATGCTCCACCTTTAAGGGCGGCGCCTGTTTGACGATGTCCATCTGCTTCGGAGTTGCCACCCCCATACAGCGTCGACTCTTGATACATGGTTCCAAAGATAACACGCCAAAAATGTGCCTGACAAATGTAACCGCTTCCAAAAGGGATTTGAGACGTGAATGTGGAGCCCCGGTCTCCCTCTGTCTACACAAGTGGTCATACAATTCATCCTCACTGCACGGAAAATTGAGTCCACGACTATGCAGATCATTCACCAAACGTGATATGCTATTGCATCGTTTCAGCAGTGTGGATGGAGCCTTGTTGTGCAGGATGTCCACGATGATCTGACACTGAGATTTGAAATCCGGCTTCCCTGTGACAAGTCCTACAATGATGTCATCACCTTTCCATGAAAGAATACAACTGTGCCAACGTCTAACAGCCGTCTCCCACATGCTATCACGTTGTTCCTGCCAAGACTGCACTGAACAATTGCTGACCACATCCATGTATGACGCATGCTTGNAGCCGTCTCCCACATGCTATCACGTTGTTCCTGCCAAGACTGCACTGAACAATTGCTGACCACATCCATGTATGACGCATGCTTGAGTTTCTTGCTCGGTACTGCAACTGGATCAAGTCCCTCAT
The DNA here is from genome assembly GCA_003297045.1 of Symbiodinium sp. clade C Y103. Classification (NCBI taxonomy): domain Eukaryota; class Dinophyceae; order Suessiales; family Symbiodiniaceae; genus Cladocopium; species Cladocopium sp. clade C. The sequence goes on along the minus strand of BGPT01000359.1, from coordinate 11,734 downwards.
CAACATGCTCGTCTGCAACAAGTGGTAAAGGAACAACTGGCCTTTACAACTCCAAAGACCTGGACAAATTCGAAGAAGTAGAACCCTGATCATTTCCAAAAATGTCAGCCCAGAAACCACTCTCCCAAAAATGCCTGACAGGTTTTGTCTCAAGTTGCTGCCAAGAACGTGTAAACTCTCTGTCATAGTTGTAACCAGGTTCCACTGTATGAATATCAAACTCTGAAGACCGTGCCATGCTAGGTGAGTAAGATCCTGGACCATCTCTCGGCGCATCTAGCCATGACGGCCAACGAGGCTCTGGACGGCTGCTGCTGTCGTCTATATGCTGAATCTCTTCAACATCTGGAGTAAAGCCCAGCCCCGACCCAACACCATCACGGTCCAACGATTCAGGAGGATCCATTTCAATTCCCCCCCTGCTGTTTTTTGTTACCCCCCTTTGAGAGGCAACTGCGGGCGAAACACAGAATCCGTAAGTGCCATGCACAACTGTCATTCTGATTTTCGCTCTTACCCAGAGGTTTGTTTAAACAATTCGAGCTTTAACCCGCTTTGTTTTTCCTTCAGAAAAACAATTTTCCCTTAGGTTTAAATAAGGTGACAATCTTTGTGCCGAAGAGTGATAACTTCTATTTTCTCATTTTATTGACTAGTGACACAGGCCTTGTGCCAGCGTGCGCTACTTCCGAGCAAAAAATAGCTCTACCGCCGCTCTTCACTCCCTTTTCTCAGATTAGCACTCGGCCCTCTCGCTGTCAGGGGGGATGTTTGACCCCCATTGCCTATCGGGTTCTCAGATTGTGCGCATACCCTGTCGCGCTAGTGTTGCGCTTGAGCTGTTTTTATTTTCACAGAACAAGAAACAGCAACGCCTGCCACAATGACAATACGCGGGGCGCGTCACGTAAAAGAGGTAAACATGACAAGCACATACATATACATACAATTATATGATAAACATACATCGCCATGATACGTCGCACGTGATTCGTCGTCGTTTCCGCCAAATGGTAAGTCTCGAAAAACACGCCATTGAAAATCAAAATAAAGCAACCTCTCAAACGACAGCTTCACTCAAGTCACACGGATGCACTTCTTTTTTCAATTGGCATCGGGGATTTGTGTCGAGTCTCCCCCGTCAGCTTCGACGGCGGCCAAAGAAAAGAGTGCAGGTAACCAACTCCCTAGAAGGTGTGGAAACCTATCTCGTCAAAAAGGGTAATTTTGGGTTGGGAGCAAAGCGGGGTGGGTCAAAAAATTCCCCTGCATTTGTTTCCACCAACCTTGAGAACAAAAAGGCAACACATTTAAATCAACATGTGTCCCATGTCAAATGTGTTAATCTAGATGACTTTCGAAGATTGGAAACAAAACCAACACCTCAAACCTGCACCTCACCAAAGTTGACATCATGACTTTTCAAAGTGCAAAGGTTCCGAGACCAAACACGGAAGTTTCAAAACTGAGCTTGTTACTTAAAGATACCACAAGTGAAGTGACAGTTTGTTTCATAAACTTCAGTGCAGCATTGAAACCAGCTTGTCAGAAAGAAAAACAGGTGTGTGCTGTTAGCTCTTTAAGTTCAGGTGTCACACACCACTTAAAGAGCATCAAGGTTCTTTTGAAAATAAAGGTGGATCCTTTTTCGTTCCTCAACGGAGAACACCCTTATTTTCACAGAACAAGAAACAGCAACACCTGCCACAATACTACGCCTGCACCACCGCGGGGCGCGTCGCGTAAAAGACGTAAACATGACAAGCACATACATACCATGGGGGTCGCTTCTGGCGTACCTTGTCTTTGCATGTTTTTTGGACCTCATTTTAGGGACCTGGACACAAGGCGCGTTTTGTTTTTGACTTGTTNCATGGGGGTCGCTTCTGGCGTACCTTGTCTTTGCATGTTTTTTGGACCTCATTTTAGGGACCTGGACACAAGGCGCGTTTTGTTTTTGACTTGTTGAACGTTGAAACATTTGGCTGAGAAATATTTTTGTTCTGCGTCCAACAACACTGCACCCTACAGTCCCCCGGACCCCCTCTTTGCCAGTCCCCCGGACCCCCTCTGTGCAATGTTGTTTGGTATACTCTGAAGATGTGTTTCTTCGTGGGATTGGAATCTGGACCTCCTACGCCCTATATCTCTTACATTAATGGAGCACTGAGCCAACAACACTTCAGTGGTCAAGCGCCAAGTTATGCTGTAAAAGTTGTTGTCGCTCAAGGGAATCGGCAAGGGTGGACAATAAAAAGGTTTCCCTTCGTAGCAGACCCAGCACGTGCAGCGTCAAATTTCGCGGCTGACGCAGCACTTGGAGCACCTTATGATCCGATTCCGTGGCAGGTGCAGCGCTTGACCACGTTA
>BGPT01000358.1:317742-342155 GCA_003297045.1 Symbiodinium sp. clade C Y103 | reverse complement strand
CCCACCCCCCCACCCCCCCCCCGTTGTGCACCCCCCGTCGTTCCCCACATGGGCTCCCAGGCCTGGCGAAGATCCACCGCGGCGGCGCGGCGCTGGCGTCGCTGCCCTCGGCGCTGCCCGAGGCCAATGGCTTCGTGGCGCTGGTGGCGGACGCGCCGATGCCCGTGGATCCGCTGGAGGGGCCGTGGCGGTTGGGGGTTGGGAATGGATGGGTAAAACAAAGCCATAAACCACCTATATTTTGATGCTTTATACCACCTATGAAAATGGTGATTTAGGGGATGGTTTATTATTGTTTTACCCACATTACTGGAATGGATGGGGAGAAACTTGGGTGATTTGTATAGTTTATTTTGTTTTCTGAAAGATCTGGAAAATGAGAGAGTTCAGAATGAAGCAATGATGTTGTTTTATCAGATGATGAGCATGAAAAATCAAATGTGATACAGCAATGCAATGCATGATTAAGATCCATTGTCAATACTAATCGGGTCCCAGTTGCAGCTGGGATATGTCCCTGAACTTGCTGTGTGAACGATGCAATCTGAGTGCTGGATTCATTCGGATCATCCATACCGTACAGGAATTTCAGCACCCTGAAGTGTTGGTACTGTACCATACCAAACTATATATAATTTGGGGGCTATAGCCAAAGAACATGTAATTACCTCCAATAAATCGGTACCTGAAAAATGGACATTGATACCTGTTATAACATTTATAACATAAAATCTCACTGCAGGGGTTTGGGTTCCCTGGTTCCAGGAGGGCGCCCGTCTCCCTGGCTTCGGGGAGCAGCTGATCCACCTGAGCCGGTGGCGTCTGCCGGGCCCGGCCCCGGGGCCGAGCTCGTTGGACGTCTACGTGGGTTTCGAGCGCCGCGGCGACGATGTTGACGCCTTCGGGAGCCATGGAATCTGGGGGAAATTTGATAAATCTTGAGGGAACAATGAACATATAGATACCTCAAGATTTGTTTTTCTACTTTTGGGGTTGAACATGGGGAAAGTTGGCAACGGCGAGTCCAGGTGGAGTTGTTTTTCTCCCCGTACTCAATGAGATGGGAAGCAGAAACCAGCGAAAAGATAAGGGGATCAATAGGGATTTGACTGGCCAAGAAAGTGATGATGTAAGCACTCCATCTAAATGGCTAAATTGGTGATTCCAAGGTGGGGTTAAATTTCCTGAAGATTGCGACTTTACCAAGGGTGATGACTCTTTCCAGGGCCATCCAGGAATCTGATGATTTGAGCAACCAACATGGTTCAAACAAACATGGGGATGTAGTCAACACACACACACACAGGAAAATGATGTAAGCAACACACCTTGGAATTGAGTCAGTACGAACGCTGGATTAGCGAATCAACCGGGGATGGGTGAAGAGACGGGTGCATTATGCTGGACAATGTGTAAAAGACCAGGTATGACCTAAAGATTAGATAAACTGACACCTATCTTTTAAGCTTAAAAGATAAAGAGAGAGGGAGAGAGAGAGAGAGAGAGAGACTGAAAAAGTACACATGGAAGACAGGAGCATTGACTGCCCAAGCAGCATATGTCATGCACCCTGTGACTATGAGGGGTTCACCCTGGCTTTGGTCGAGGTATTTGTGCCCTTTGGGGCATCGCTTCTTTGCCCCACCACCCAAGTACTCCGGGCTGGTCGGGAGTCCCGGGAGCCTGAGCTGGCGTGATTGTGGTTTTGTATAGTTTCATCCTAAAACATGCTAGACCGCTAGGCCCTGCACTTACACAAACTATTCTGATTGTGAAGCCAATCAGTTGTGCAGACAAAAGGTGCATTTTGGGTACGGGTTCCTTGAGCAAAGAAAGCCCAACCCAGATGTGCAATGTTGAAGAGGAACCATGATGCTGATGATGCTGATGATAATCAATAACAATAACAACAATGATGATGATCATTAATTATGATAATATTACTCATAGTTAGCAATGATAATAACAATAATAACATATATCAACATTAAGATGCTAATAAGAATAATAATAATAATAATAATAATAAAGATAACCATCATCCTCCTGCTCGTGCTTCATTCGAATTGATTGTGCCTCCTTTGAAACATGTGACGTTTTTCCATCCCCGGCGCAGGAGTCTGAAGGCAAGCGCCGGGGTCGCAGGAAGGAGCAGGGGCCATCTCTGGACGAAGGCACCGGGCACCGGATGGGTTTCCCATCGGGAAAGCGGGGTCAAATCCTTCGAAGAAATGGTGGATTTCATGGGAAATCATGGGGATATCCTAGAAATTTTTGTGCCAGAAACTAGGGATTCATGCAACAAAAAGAAAGGTGACTAAACGGGATGTTGATGGTTTATGACAACCACTAGAGATTTGAAAGAAATATACTGTAAAAAGCCAGAGTCCTGAGATTTGGAAATTGGATGAAATTGGCCATTTGCACAACACCAACTTGCTTGAAACTAGACGTCCTTAAAGTTGGCTCCATATGGTTTGCAATTTCTGACCCAGCTTGATCGTTTCAAATGTGACTTGAAACACACACACACACACACACACATATATATATATATATAGGCACATCCAAATGATCGATGATCTCAAAATCATTTTTTATTTGAACTATGTTTCTTGAATTCACTGAAATGGTTCAGGGAACATCGAAGCCAGAACCATCAATTGCGGGAGTTTCCGGGTTCAGGTTCGATTCTCGCTTTATCCAATTCATTGATCCATTCATATCCATTAAATTCATTAAATCCCTAGCTGAAATCCATCATTTTTGATGGTTACAGCAAGCCACCATTCTTGTCGCTGAACATGGTGAAGCTGCCCCCCACTCCCGTCAGGTGACCTGCAATCGATTCCCCTCTGTGGTTATCGCCTCTATGCCTTCTGTGTACAACATCGACGACACAAAGGCGGAGCAAATGCCACATTTTTCCCAGTGGAAACCATGATTAAGTGGGGGGGTTTGACCAACAACCATTGGGGATTTATAGGGTTCGAATGAGATAGACTGGGATTTACCTTCTGGTAATCTAACAGTTGGCGAACTGGAGAAACTTCAGTTTTGATACGTAAATCATCGAACCAAGAGGGTCATTACCAGAGGGTACATAGAAGAATTCTGATTTAACCAACACCATAGGGGATTTTCCCGTCATTTATATAGAAGCCACCAAAACATGGGATATGATCGATAGAAGATGGGTTGTGTGGTTATGAAATGGTGATATATTCCCTGGTTAATTACATTATTTTGGGAGAACTATATCAATAGGGATACCGGAATACCTATCAACCAACCAGCGGAATGAAATTGGATAGGGGGGGATCTCAATGCTAAGGAGGAACATTAGCACGAGCTCCCTTCAGTACTTCTAGTCGGTTCAAACAAACATACATCATATAACATCATTTGGCTATGTAAATATCGGCCCATCGTCTTCCAACATCTTCCAACCCATCTGTTTTGGGTTTCATATTTGTCTATGTTCAGTAGTGTAGTTTCCCAGCTTCAAGTCCTGCCTCGTGATGAGTTTTGGCACAGGTCGGAATCGGAATGACCCTCCCTGTGTGGCGCAACTCATGCGCATTTGGGTGTCCTGGCAGGAAGCCATTGGGGTGTCAGATGCTGAGAAATATTCCCAAAGTTTATCAAGACACATGACAGCAGGATTTTGAACCCAGCTTTGCAACAGCACAAGGAGATCTAGGGTTCCCTTCCGGTTACCTTCCGGTTCTTGGTCTGGGTAACCAAATGACGCGCCACTCCCAGACCCAGAGTGAAATACAACAAGCACTGTTGCCGGGAACAATCCTAAACATCATGTATAACCCGGGACAAGACCTCCTCAATATAGACATCAAGACAACATATCAGGTTAAACCATTCAACCTCTTGATCATTTTTTCAGGGCTGCATGTTCCCTAATTAGAAGCCCAACAGCTATCCCCAAGAGTTATTTGTAGCTTTCCAGGTTCATCCAGGTTCTATCAATCTTCAATTTCATTCTCCAATAGTTGGCGGGCAAAATCATGCAAGAAAGACTATGGAATCCCCCAAAAAGGTCTTCATTTTCAATGGATTGGTTTAAGGTCAAATTTACCGGAAACACCCCATATTTCATGGGAAAATCCATGGTTTCTGGTTTCAATTTTCCCTTACACCAATCCATTCAATCCATGCAATCCATTAAATCCACGATGTTTCATAGGTTAACCCACCATTTTCCCATCTTTCAACTCATGATCAATGGTTAATTACCCATGTCTAGAGGATTTTCGCATTAAAACCTCCATTTACCCTCTGGTAAACAGCCACATAACTATAGAAAATCACCATTTTTAATGGGAAAATCCACTATAAATGGCCATGTTCAATAGCTATGTTCAGTTTACCAGAGGGTATATGAGGACAAGAACGTGGTTTCTGGGGATGTCACCAAGGTGCAAACACCTCGTCGCAGGGAGATCATTGAGGCGGAACCCAGGGTGCAGATGGTGGACGTCAAAGGTGCCGATGGTGTGGATGGTCATGGGTGGATTCGCTGCTTTTTTTTTGGGGGTGGGGGGTGCGGGCCCAAAGATTTTGTCGCAGACTTTTTCAACATGAATGTTTTCACACGTGTTTTTCTTACTGGTGTTTAGCAAGGACTGGGGGAATGACCTAGAATAACCATTAATAATCATCCCATTCCCCCATTCCCTACTAAGCACCGGTAAGTTTTTTTGATGATGGTTGTGGATTTTTGGGTTTCGAAGCGTGCATTTGATCAACAAACGTCCGGACTTCTGGTGGTGGTCTCGTCCTCAAAATCGAAGCTACGGCCCCTCCGTAATTGCTTGGTTGTCAAATATCACCAGATTTATACACTTTTAAAACAGCAACTAAACAAATCAGTTGATATATCTAAAATTCCGCTGAACCTCCGGGATGGCGATGGAGAGAGAGATAACTAGAATTCATATAAATTCATTAAAATTCTATAGATAATACCCTCTAGTTATTTAACATTATTTAACATAGCCATGGAAAACTACATCCTGTAATGGGTAAATCACTATAAATCATCTATAATTGGGCCATTTTCCATGGCTATGTTAAATTGCCATAGGGTATAATTCCTATACCAACAGCCTTTAGCTGACAGGAGAACCGGGCCCGGACGGCAGAGCACCTGAGGTGGTGATGACAGGCAGGGCATTTGGTCACCCTCTAAGCGGATCCATAGAACTGCGGAAATCCTTCGGAAATCTTTCGCGAAAACCACGGACAACCAGATTTAACCAACAAAACTGGGGGATTTCACGGGATTTAAAGGGGCTGATGTGTGATAGCTAAGTTGGTAAGCAGAACTTGTTGAACTGGTGGGTTTATCAGGGACATAACTGCAGTATGCGCTTTAAACGCCAACAAACAAAACTATGGGACCCCACCTCGGTTTGAGCTCAAGATTTAACTCCCAGGTTTGGGGTTGAAGATGGGTCCACCGGTGACCCTCGCAACAATAAGGGTTTTCAATCGAGGGCTCATCAAACAACCATCAATCAGAACTTATTCACCAGCTGTCATTGGGGGTCACCTTTTGCCGAGGTGTGTTAGAAAAAACACATGATTTCAAAGCTTTTTTTATGAACAACAAATCTTTGTTCCATGGTCTCGAACGGACACCTCTCTAAGGTTGTCCCAAAAAGACATCAATTTCGTCCATGTCGTGTTGAAGTTTCTAAACATTTCTAAACTAACAAATTCCAATTCCAACCTTTTATTGCGTTTCAACTCAGTTTAAGAGTGAAGAACTTGGAGTTTCTCACCTGTAGTCACTATAGTACCCTCAGCGGCATCTTTCAATGGGTTGGATGCCTGGAAATCCGATCTTCAACAGGGATTAAACGTAGGGTCACCAAGCATTTCCAGCCAGGGTACCCCAATAGAGATGGTTTCTAATGGAAAATCCTATCAAAATTGAAGATGATTTGGGGGTACCTCCATTTTAGGAAACCCCCACATGTATACACTCCATCTTTCGCCATGACGAGGTGGAAAGGTGGTGCTCCCTCCGGGCATGTTGGTTCAACTGGTGCTGCCCTCCGCCTACTACCGTGCCTTTGGATGGAATTTTGGGGCTGTTGAGCCAGATGGCAGCCCGTCCCTGCAAGTCTTGAGGGGATCTCACCATGGATGGCTAGACAATGCAAGTGAGCTTCAACCAGGTTTCAACCAGGGGGCCTCCGTTGCCATGTTTGTATTCCCGAGGTTGGTACCTTCCAGTATAACATAGCTATGAAAATCCATGCTTTTCCGAGGAAAGGATCAATAAAATGGTGGATATTCCACAGCCACGTTAGTTTGCAAAAGGTTGTTGCCCCTTTTGAATCCCTTCCCCCGTTCAAAAAACACACACCCACCACCAGAAACCATGGTTGAGTAGGGGATGGGATGGGATGCGGTTCTATACATTTTTAGGACCATAAAATGGGGCTGGGAGCGTAACAAATATGCGCCAGGATGGGTTCTTGCCATTCAAGAGGTGGATTCCCATTATATTCCCATTATATGCCCGCCATATTCGCATCATATATTCCTATGACATTCCCACATTCGCATTACATTCGAAGGATCTTCCCATGATATTCCCATTAAAACAACTAGGGGATGGGATCAACCCCCCTGTTACAGATATGGAAAACCTGTGGTTTTTCCCAGGCGCCAGTGGCGATTTACCCAGCTTCTGGGAGCTGAGTTCAGAAGCCGTGGACCGGTGCCGCTTGCTGCTTGGCGCTGTGTTGTGAGCGTCTGGGGTGAGGAGATCAATACATCAATATACATGTTTGGTGCAAAAACAACAGGACATGATGTAATCATACGTATATACACAGGTACAGTATAGTTATACAGTTATACATGTCGTCCAAACCAGAGCAAAACTAAGATCTAGGATCCAAGTGTGTGCTGGGTATCTCAGCTTGGCCATGTGAGTTGATGGCGATCAGCCTTGGCTGAGGTTACCATACCTATTGACCCTGCGCCCTCCATCCTGATCGGTGATGTGACCACAGCTGTCTCAAAAAAAGGGGAGCCCAGCTATGTTGATTTCGGCTCCATGGAATTGGCTGGGCATCACTTGATGCCTCAGCTGAAAAGAGCTGTTGAAATTTCGGAGATGACATGGCGATGAACGTGGCCGCTCTCACGGCACACTCGGAATCCAGTGTGTCCGGGGGGAATTTCCGCGACCGCGCATGAGCGCGCACTGCGTGGGGGTAGCCATCGCTGTAGATGAGTGCAGTGCTAGGCAGAAGTTAGCTGTGGTTTCACATGGTTTCACCGATGACAGCATTGAAGCATTGAGGCAAGATGATGAATGGGGAAGACAGGTCGGAATATGCAGCTAGCCCGTGTTGTCAGGTGCAAATATTTCTAACTATTGAAGATGACAATCCAATTGGGCCAGTTATGACAGCCCATGTCACCATGGACTTTTCCAGACACACCGAACTGTCTTCCAGACTGCCCAATGCAATGCAGCAGATGCCATGATGGCGGCACGAGACATGGAGGTGCATCCTTTAAAAATGGGTGCAACTCAGGTGCGCAGTGTGCAGGTTGAAGCTGTGGCAAGCTATGGATGTCCTTCATCGAGAAAAAATGATGTGAAATCCCATTCAGATCCTTCCTGCGCGACCCAGGCCCATATCAACCTGGCTGCCATTTCCAAAGAGGACTGAGTCCAAAGTGGGCCTGTGGATATCGGTGGGTTTTCGGCCTATCAAAATCTCGTGGAAAAGCCTCAATGGCGTTAAGTCTTGCCGCTATTCCAGGCTAATTCCATGTTATTCCAACCCAAGAACATTGGTAAAATGGATAAGCACCCGCAAGAATAGAGGTTTCTAGAAGTGGAGCAGTAGCAGTAATATTATGAACCTGCCTCGGAGGAACTACACATCATCGTCATCGTCATCGTCATCGTCATCGTCATCGTCATCGTCATCATCATCATCATCATCATCATCATCATCATCATCATCATCATCATCCTCGTCATCGTCATCGTCATCGTCATCATCATCATCATCATCATCATCATCATCATCATCATCATCAACATCAGCATCATCAGCAGCATAAGAAGGTAAACCGTATCTATTTTCATTTGGAGATGTTGAAATCGAACCAACTTTGGCATCGCATTTCCCACATCCCCAAACGCTTTGCCCAGGAGAAAGTCGAGGCGGGGCCGCAGCTGTGGTCGAGACGTTGGATGTTCGCATTGGGACCTCCATGGCCATGAGCTTCTCCCAAATCTGGCCGCGCCTTTGTGGAGATATGAAACGTGTGAAACAATTAATATCTATCGATTCCAAAGGTATCACCATACTATCCATAGACATAACTACAATATTAACAAATATCAATAGTATCCTATATTGGATAGATTCCAAAAATAACCCCAACCATGTCTGTTATACCTATCATGATCTTATCCCCCGTGGCCAGGTGGAGCTAGGGGCTGAGGAGGCGCAGATCTGGAGCTTCTCTGATGTTTTTTTTTGAGGAGTTTTGGATGATCATTAGTGATTCAATAGGTTTAATACATTTTAGTACCACTTCAATACCCAATATTTTTGATGATGGAATTTATGTTGTTTGTGAACAGTTGAATGCTTTTGCTTGGGTTTTTGAGGGAGTTTGATCTCGGTTGAGATGAATAGCACCTTGAAAAAGCGCTCGCACCAGCGATGCCAAAGTCCAGGTGCAGCTCATTCAGCACATCTTCAACAAAACGCCGCTTGGTGCAGACCTCTGGGTTGGGCCATGTTTGGATATTCGGTGATCATCCCACATGTCATCATCAAGTACAATAAACACATCCCGCCAGCACTCAATAATGACCGCTACAATCAGAATCTATCAACATAATATCAATCATCATCGGCTCTTCTCACGTTTCTCCACCAGCATATCATCAACATATCAACATTCATCAACCCAACCCAACGAGTTTTCTCAGCTTTTCCAGGTCTTTTCCCATGGTTTTCCCATGGTTTTCATCCCCCCATCCCCGTGTCCCACCTAGGAAGGTGGCCATCATCAGCTGGGGACGCTACGTCCCGTGGCCCGTGGTGCAAAATCTGCTGGCCGCCGGGACGCAGGTGAAGCCGCAACTGGAAGAACGGGAGGCGCGTGGACCCATGGGGGAGTGAAGCATAGCTGTGGAGGGAAATTTCGATGGATTTCGATGGTATAGATATGTATAGATGATAGATGGTGAAACCATCTGTGAAATTCGGATGGTATGATAATAGATAGTGAAACCATGAGAAACCATATGTTTCCACAAATGGAGAGCTAACCCCCCAATTTTATCATCATATATCATCCATTTTTGTCGGAGTTTCCATGAAATATGGATAGAGATGGATGGTTTCCATTACCATGAATGATCTAAATAGATGGTATGATCAATTTATGGAAACCATATGAAACCATCATACCAAGAATGGTGGGTCATGAAGCATAGCAATCGTAGAGCTAAATGATGGTTTCATATGGTTTCCATTCATGGATAGCTAGCCCCAAATGTTTCCCTTTTTTTGATTTTCTATGAAATATCGATAGAGATGGTTTCCATAAATTGGGGGTACGTGAAAATCGATGGTTTATGATGGAAAATCCGGCTGGAAAATGGATGATTTGGGGTAGTTAGCCGCATGTTAGGACACCTCCATATCTATTGTCGATATTTTTAAATATCACCTGATCCCGCAGGTGAGCCTTTTCTTCTCAGACATGGCTGGCTTCACAAGTCTCTCGGCAGGGGCAGCTTGAAACGGTGCAATGCCTGGAAAGTTGTCCGGTGAACCTGTTGAGATGTGTGGTAAACTAACAGTTTGCTATGGAAAATCACCGTATTTTTAATGGGCAAATCAACTATTTCAAGGGCCATGGCTTCAATAGCTATGTTAAATTGCCAGAGGGTAAACAGAAATCATGACACATCTCCCCTGCATTTTGAGCATTTTTTTGCAGTTGGTGTTGCGAAAAATCAAGGGTTTTGGGGCTTTCACCCGGGGTTTCGACGGTAAATTTGGTCGACATTTGCACCGATGGCCAGGTATAGTGGAGCAGCTCGTGCCGGAACAGACCTTGGTGCTGCTGAGTCGATATTTCAACGATATGTCGAAGATGTCACTCGATTTCTGCCAGACCCGAAGGGCGTGTCATGATGGGTTTGTGGTGGGATGTTTGGGGAATCTATACTGTAGGGAATCTTCATTCACTAGGTATCCCATATTTCTTCACCACCAACCACCCCGGGCCAAACCATCAGTCCTTCCCAGCCCGCCACGCCGGCAGAATCGAAAGCTTCGACGGCGTGGTCATCGAATTCATCGGCGACGCCATTCTGGCGGTCTTCGGAGCCCCTGCGAAGGTCCGAGACCATGTGACTTGGCGCCGGTTTGGGAACTCCCAAGGCAGATCATTGACGCAGTTACTATAGATAGCCAGAAGGCCACAAGTGAAGTGGTGCTTTTAGATGCTTTTAGTGGGAAATTAGGAGTTGATTGTAGTTGATCGGGGTTCTAGAATCTCCTTACATCATATGTGTTTATCGATGTCTATAGCATGTTATAGCCATACCATTTTATAAACCATAAGCACGTTTATGGGCTGGTGGATAGGTAGTGCGACCCTAACAACTCCATCCCTGTTTTACGATTGCTATATGTGACAGCCCTGAAAAAGATGGAAAAGGTTGGAAACCTGGAAACACATGTAGAACATATATAGAACATGTAATGAATAATGATAAATCATGATAAATCATGATAACTAATGATAACTAATGATAAATAATGATAAATAAATCAATCATCTATAGACTATATACCATATCTGATACCATCCTGGACATTTGTTTCAGCATCTCCTTGGGGACCTTCGAATGAGGCATTGGCCTGTGTTCGCGCCACGTTGAAGATGCAGCGAGGTCTGGATGGGCGGTGGATGTTGATGGATTTCATGGGACAGACCAAACAAAATAGGGAAGTTAAATCAGTTAACGAAGAAAAATAAGGATTTAACCAACAAACATGGGAATTTTTTAATAAATTGAGAAACATGGGAATTTCACGAAAACAAAATTGGTGGTATACTGGAGATATGATGGGATATAATAGGGATAATAGGGATGCATTTGGATGATGTGGTTAGGATTCATGGAACCATCCACAAATGTTTGAACTGTTCAGGTGTGTCAACTAGTTACAGCGTTGATTCATGTGATGTATACCAGTTTGAATCATTGATTCCATGGTGACTTCCCGAAATCAAGGCGATATGAAGAGGTACCCTCCCGTAGTCAAATGTGACACTGGAAAATCACCCCCCCCTTTTATAGATGATTCTCGATTAAAGCTTGTATTTATAGGGCATTTCCCATATTTTTCCTATATTTTCCTATGATTCCCCATTGTTTATCGGGGATTTTCCAGCCACGTTTTCATTCCCAGAGGCTTTTTTCGTTTCGTCCGGCAGGTGTGCAGAAGATCAACCACTGGTCTCAGAAGAAGGGCCTGCCACATGCAACTTGGATCAAGTGGGGAACAGCTGGGTATGGCACAGCTGCAGCTCAAATACCCTCTGGTAAACAGCCACATTTTGCAATGGGAAATCACCGTAATTTTAACGGGAAAAATCAACTATTTCTATGGCCATGGCTTCAAGAGCTACGTTTAAGTACCAGAGGGTAAAAGGAGTCATGTGGGCAAAGCAAGGGTACACCATTCCCAATTTACCAGAAATGGGTGGTATAAACCATGAACATATGGGTGGTTTATTATGGCTTTACTAGCATTATACGTCGTACTCGGTGACTTACTCCGAGTTAGAAAGTGCGTTACAAACCCAGCTATCTGAGAAGCAGGCTTAGTCCAGTTTGAACTAGGGGTATAATCTAGCCACGTACTAGCTGGGGTGAACCACCAAGTTCAATTGAACAAAAATTGGACTCCCGAAGGGGACTGCTTGTGCTTTTGGCGCGAGGCCTGTTCATATGTAGTTTTGAATCCTGTCTCGTACTACTACTAGATCTGTTTCTTTCACAACTTTCTAGCCAACCATGCTAGATTTTCAGCGACACGAATTTAGTTTTCCAACCACATGATTGATGACCACCAAGTATTACCAAGTATACTATGATATGCCAGTCAGCTGTAAGCTGTTGAGCTGGCTTCATGTCGGTGAGATCTTTGGGCTCATGTTGACACAAGTGAAGAGCCAAGAGCTTGATGTCCTCCCAGGGAATGATGATAGCATGCTTTCAATGGTCCAGTTCAACTTATTCGTTGTTGAATAATTGCCGGTCCAGTCGTGCCCGTTCTATGGATTTCTCTGGGGCATCCATTGCCACCCATTTGACGTCGCATTCTCACGAGCACTGGTTTCCTCTGCAATTCCATGCAATTTACCATAAACTGTCTCCCTCCTTTCCAGGCCCTTTGGTCAGTTTCCACCGTTTTTTTGGCACCACATTCCACCGATTCCCACCGCAGGTGAGTATTCGCTGTGGCATCCATTCTGGCTGGGTCTCGGTGGGAAATCTGGGCTTCCATTCGCGGCTGAAGTTTGGTGTCATCGGCTCCTTGGCGAAAAAGTCCGGAGGAGACGGACTAAACACTGACAGCTGGAAGGGTTACTGAAAATCGTGATACACTACTATGAAGATTGGATGATTGGGAATTACATGTAATTACCCTGCTGAGTTACTAGTAAACTGGGAGTTGATATTATGTTAATGTCCTGGGGTTGACATGATGAAACGGGCAATTTTTCTGCCACAGGTGGACCAATGAGACCATACCAACGCCAAGCGGAAGGATAGGAAGATGGGTCAAGGTGAGTTTTGGCAACCATTGGTGCATGTCAGGCATTAAACTAGTTAGAATATTTATTAAAAACATTATTAGAATTGATATTTGTGAGGTTCCCTTTTGTTGTTTTCATTACGGATCCCCCAAAAAAGTCACCGGCGTCTCAGTCGCCTCCGTTCGTGGCTTGTGTTTTGTCGTTTTGCGTTCTTGCTGCCAGGTGAGAACGCCAATGTGCCGGCGAAGTTGGAGGAGTTGAATAAGACTTATGGCACTCCAAATCTGATCTCAGAGGTCACGCTTCGTTCGGTGGTGGTGTCATTGGAAACTTATGGCGACTGGGAGCTGGGAAAAAATCCATGGGGAAATATTTATGGAATCCATGGGAAAATATCTGAAAAGACATATGGGAAACCCTCCAAGTAAATATGGAGGTGTAATATCCCACCTAAGCTGGACCTTCGGGATGGCGATGGAGAGAGAGAATATCCCACCACTGTCCTGCGCTGCCCCCTGGGAAGGCAACCTACAACAGATTGCAGGGTGAGGAGTGTCTTGGATCCAGCATGATCACGCCATATATGAAGCCTGGTGTTCGGAAAGGTTTACGGCGCTCCTCTAATGGCAGGATTGATTGGGACAGACCATAGCGAACGTCTCTATAGTGGTTCAGTTTTTGGCTTTGCCATATGGCTTACCACGTTTCCAGACATATTTTCTTGGGGTTCATGCTAGCTTCTGCAAATGTCTATCATTTCAGACACCCGAAGTAAGACCCGCCCAGTTCAACCAATGAAGATATTTCTGACCTGCTGGCAACATCACGGGTCACATGTAACCATCAGATTCTAACAGGGCATCAAATGCTTTTTCGGGGGAGGGTAGCTGTTGATATGCTGTGAATGGTAGGGTGAGGGGATTGATCTTAACAGGATATTGACAGCACATCCTGTTTGTTAGGATGTCAATGTTCCTGTTGGCGTCTTTTAGGGTGAAGGGACCCAGTGAAGGGATGAAGACTGATGACTTCCCCTATTAGTTTGGGCTCAAGTGGGAAGATTTTCAGCCACAGACTTCCAAACAAACTCTGCTTTCGCCGAGTTTCATTGTCAGACCGATTGACTACGTAGACATTTGGCCCCTTGGCGTTGCTGGGAACCGGCCAGAAGTGCTCATTTCATCCAACGGTGATGTAGAAACAAGTATGAAACCGTGTCGCAATGCTGCAACATGATGCGAATTGATGCGCAGTGGGTGCAAACAGAATTTGCAATGGTGAACAGAAGTCTTTTGACAAACTAAAGGCCAAGTCGGCCAAGTTGTTTTTTTTCTCGATTTCCTCCTGGAATTTGTGTGTAATTATTGATTCTTGATCCATTTAAAGCAGCATCTTCACAGCCTCATCCCAGATTCCTGGTTGCAGGCACGATGAGGGCCTGCAGGAGCCCGTCTATGAGGTGATGTCATATCTGGGTGGTGCCCGACCCAGCTGGAGGCTCAAGCCTGGGGGATGGGGGATCTTTCGCCGGGGGATGTGTGAAATGTGTGGGTTCCTGGATGCTCCTTACCCTCTGGCAAACTAATATAGCTATTGAAAATGGCCATTTATAGTGGATTTTCCCATTAAAAATGATGATTTTCCATAGCTATGTTAGTTTACCGGAGGGCAAACCTGCAACTGAGGTTACACAAAAGGCCATTGTGATAGGCTGACTTCGACAAAACTCCAGGTAGAACTTGATTTCAGACATCTATCAACTGTTGTTTTTCCAAGGGACGTGGGTGGAGTTGTAATATGTTGTAACCATCCAACTTTTTGGTCAAGAATTTTGAGTGTGGTAAACTTTGACTTTGGTCAACTCCATTACCTTGGGTTCCTGAGTCACGCATTTTTTCTTGCTTTGCAGTTGGAGCACAACCCAGCCTGGTGCCTCCACTATCCTCCACTGGGTGCCCGGGCAGGTACAACCTTCGGGATGCTTTGGCTCAGAAGTACAAGCGCCTTGAACCAAAAAAAGACGATGGGAGGGGAAAGGAGGCTGCTGAACTGCTGGTGAATTGACACATTGCTTTGTGGGAAGATACAGGGATGAACATTTTTCGAAGTCTGCCTGGCTTTGGGTGATATTTTTTGTTCTCCATGTTGTTGACCACACATGAGTTCGACACAGACAGGGTACAGGCAGCACTTTGCAGTCCCACAAGCTGTTACTCGGACTTCTCTTCATTTGTGTTCACAGAGTCAGCACAATTCGATATTATGTAAATTATGTATGTATATGGAGGTTTCCTAAAATAGGGGTACCCCTAAATCATCCATTTTGATAGGATTTTCCGTTATAAATCATCCATTTGGGGGTACCTCCATTTATGGAAACCACCATATGTGTACAAAATCAGTTCTGACCATCCCTACCAGCTGCCAGCTTGAGGCAAGCTCTCAGCTACTACGAGAACCGCAAGTTCGACAAGGCCGAAGCCATCTTCCGCGAGGTGGGGAGCTGCGCGGGATGGGGGATGGGTCACTTTTTCTTTTAAAAAACATGGTGAAAACATGATGAAAAAGGGAAAACCCTGGGAAAAACACCAAGAAAACACATCCTGAACATCTCCAAATGAAGATGGAATGAGAGATGGATGCCCCAAAATTTGCTCCGAGCAGTCCAAGCCGAGTCCAGTCAGCTCGCTGTAACTTGCTATGGATCAGGTGAGTTTGCAGATGGGTCAGCACTTTGGCACCTTCGACAAACCCTCGGTGGTTATGAGAAAACGCGCCCATTACTACCAGCCACTGGGCCCAGGAGGTTGGTGGTTTTAAGAAGTTTTCTTCCTGGGGGCGGGGCATGTGTTGTGTCATATAATATGTGTTTCTTGGGATCCTTCACAGGGCTTGGAAGAATTTACCTGCTTGATGGTAGCATGTCTTAGCTCTGTTGTTTTTCAAATTCATGTTCCAACCCTTTGGTCCGGATGAGAAAGCTATGTCCGGTGAAGCCTAGCTTGGAGGACTTGTTTGAGTTTGAGATGATCATGATAGGTTTATCGGGCATGGGCACCCACCCAATTGCCCAAAAATTGGCAAACCACTGTACAACATCTAATGGTCGGAGTAGCCAACCTTTGTGAACAAACCACTCATAAAGACCTCACTGGAACCTCACTGAAATGATGAACAGCAGGTAACTCTCCCAAAATGACCTAACTTTTCACCTGGATGAATTCCTATGATTTGAATCCGGAGATTCACGAGGTGAACTAGTCCAACACCTCACTTTTTCGTAGTTGTTGGTGGTTAAGATTAGCCCTCTTCAGAAACCCAAACAGTACTGGGGGTGCACCTGGCTGGCGGGTTGCTTGAAATCCGCATTGTTGGATTACCTGAGCTCGTATTAGCGTTCCATCAGGATCCTATTCATCTCCAATTGCACCAGTATGAATCCCATATTATTGGTCCATATTGGTCCACATTATTAATACACCTCATATATCATCCCCAGACAGGTGGCTGAAAAATTGCTTGCTTTCCCACGTGCCAAGGAGACATCCTCCGCCCACGCATTGGAAAGGCATCTGGACTTTGCCACGGGAGCCCAATGAAAGCGTGGCTCGGAGGGAAAAGGAACAAGAAACATGGGGTGATTTTGCGGGGTTTATACATACATACATATATATATATATATATATTATATATGTATGCACATATGGTCTATATTTTTTGATATGGTTGTATAGATATAGTATAACAATGTATAACAGATATAGTATAGACATAGTTAGATATGGTTAGTAGTGATGTTTGGGGTGTCCCAACAATGATAGTTCAATGATGGTATACTAGTCCTGTATAGTTGGAGCATGTTGGTTTCCTGCATCCAAGCATTGGGGATGCTGTATCCGAGGTTTATTCCTAGATGATGTATCCTATGGCAACAGATTTCTGATCCGCAAAACAATGCAAAACAGCTGTAGCTGTACCATCCTGCAGTGCGAAAATACCCCAATTCGTGCCACATTACAATTAATCAGTCAATCACTTTGCCACTGCTAGACTTTCCGCCAGTTTGGGAAGCCAAAATTCTCTGTGTGGTATTCCGCATGGGTTCCGGCATGCCACAGTGGTTCAAATGGTTCAAGGAATCAGGTGACAATCCCAACTGGATCTTATTCGATGTATTCGCCATTTTGGTAGACTATATGGTTATGGGTCAGATATAAGTCTATGTTGAGTAGTAATCATCCAACTGTTGGGGTATCTAATTTTGACCCATACCCATATTATGACGATGACGCCATTCCCCAACTGCTGAAGCTTCACAGTTCCCCCAGGGATGATCTCGGCCAGCGAAGCGCTGAGGATGGTGTAAACGAAGACGTCGTGTATGTCAGCATTTGAGGACAGAAATTGCCAAAGAGATCTCCAAAGTCAGCGAAGTTTGGGCTCACCTTTACGTGCATTTATATATATATATATATGTATACACACACACACACATATATATATATATACACAAGCACAAACACACATATATATCTTATATATACGTATACTGTATACATATATATATATATATATACACAGTAGAAACATAATGCAATATGTTGTGGGGATATCTATATGATGATACAACATGAAAAAATTCTCAAAATGAATGGATATGCATTTGATACAAATTGCAATCAGAAAGACCGGAATTGCAACTGTCGTCTCAGTTTTCTTGAGTTTGTTTGGAGGCTTTTGATCTGTGACTACCCCCAATTTGCAACACCTTGGATATGTGGATATCCACCCCACCCGTGAAACTTCAACATCCCCTTCAGGAGTGAGTTACGTTGGGAGCAGTGAATGGCTGCGGAGTGAGCTTGCGATTTGACAAAGGGTGAGTTGCATTTGTAGATTGAATCTTCAGAAGATCACAGTAATCATTATATAGTGATATGATAATTGATTTTTGAGGATTATGATTTTTGCTGGTTTGACAGGTGCAGGGTACCTTGTATATTCATGGATGCCCTTACGAAGTACTCCTCATAGAATCAACGCTAGGGATGAGCCAAGTGCCTGGTGGCCAATGTTACATCCGAAGATGAGTTGGACAATTTCATGCAGACAGATGTGACAAATCACATATCTTTCTAGGGCCATTATGGGCCATTTCATCATCATATCCTTGCGATTTGAACCCGGAGAAATACTGCACAGAACTGCAAGCTCTCTCCAGGTTGAAGCCTCCGATTCCAAAGGAATTGGAAGGTCGCCGACATCGGCCGACCCTGGGAACACCTGGATTCGGATGAGATGCCCTGTTTCCCGCGACCAGTTTCCTGTGGATGTTTTCTCAAATCGATTCCAATGGAGAATCATGATTTGCAACTGCAACCATGGCTATTTGGGAGAGACCCTCTTTTTCAGACAGGCCCATATATCGGATATATTTTCCAAAGTGAATAACAAAAAATCTATAAAGCTGGGAGATCCTTCTTGTTTGACCAAAATCGCCATCCGAATCGGTGTTTTCATGGCATAGCAAAAGACCCGAGATCAGGGCTGGGAAGCCGCAGGGCTGGTCGTTTTTGTTGGTTTTTCATCCATTTTTGGGATGATTCAATGATGATCACACTTGAAATTTCGGACTTTGATATGAACGTTTAATATGAATGTGGATTTGATATGTATTTGATTGAAAGTCAGATTTTTGGGTCTTTGATTTGAAAATATCACCATCATTTTACAATATATTCCCATTGTATCCCATTGTATAAATGAACTGATAGTTTTGGTTTTTGATAGTCAAATTTTTATATATTACCATTATGAACCAGAATTTGGAACATTGTATAAACTGAGCTTTTGACATTTTGGCTGTATATGAACCGTATATTACCACTATATATTATCATTATATATGAGCATATGAACTGTATATTGCCATTCTACTACCATTTTAAAACAATATTACATTACTGAATTAATTACCATTGCTGCAACCACGATTGGTTTCATTCTGACTTTCCACGGCATCCTGGTGCGATGTGCGATTACCGCGCGTCCTGTAGGAGAAAATCGTTCCACAAGTGGCAGAGCTTTTTTGTGGTATGATATGCTTTTATACCTCGTGGAAACACATCTCAAAATGGAGGTTTCTAGCTGAGAAACTCATCTCTGTAGGGGTTGAATGAGAAGACCCTCTAAACATGCAGGTATTACTGTAGCTGCAAAAATCATCTATCAAAGGAGGATTTCCCAGCCACGTTTGAGGACACTGGAGGGGATGAATTATACAACTGCGCAATGCTGTGCAGAAATCAGAAATGTGTTCCGACCCACCTACGACAATCTTGGGAGTCTTGATCGATCTTTTGAAAGGTAGCCTGGGCGGACTCAAGTTTGTCAGCACAATAGGCATAAACCGATTTGTGCGAAACTCAGGACTGCCATTTGTTGTGCTTTTGGAACTTCAGTTTTTTAAGCTTTTCTTTTCAGGTGCCAATGTGTGCCTAGACACCCGCCGTCACTCAGACACATGCCCGAGTGCATCAAAGATGAGTGTCACCTGTAGTCCTCAAAAAGTGCGGATTCAATTCCCTGTGAGACTTCTCAGCCATGAAAGGGAATCAGTGGCAGGAGCAAAGGGAAACTGTACGGAAAATATTTCCGACCCCGTAGTCTACTAATTACATATCTTTGAAGCCTTATTTCATGTTGTTCAACATCCTTTTTGGGCGGTCGAGGCCAAGGGTTAGTGTTTGTTGAATCACCCGCTGGCACATGTGACTCCAACATGACTGCTGTCTATCCTGACAGGTCCCACAGACGCTCCGCGCGCGGTGCTCGGTGCAAAAAAAGGAGGTTTCGCGCAGAGCTTTGAGCAGTTCGGAGCCATTGAGTACCCAAGTGATGTCCACTTTCCAGCTAAAAAATGTACCCCATGGTGGTTTACCACAGCTATGGAAGTCATGGCTCATTTAGATAGATGCTTTCCCTATCAAAGGTGGTACTTTTCCAGTTCGCAAACAATAAAAAATTACCAGGTAAGCACCAGGTTTTTTTTCCGAACCAATAGCCATGTTGATCCCTTCCGGATGGCTATGAGTGAACATGACTTGAGATGACACCCATCAGGCTCTGAGGCCGGCTTCATCCAGTGAAGTAAGCCGATAGATTTCACCAAAGTCAAGTTGGGGCCTTTTTGATCCCAACTTAAGGGGCTTAAAATGCCATTGTTATACCCATGTCGAACCTCAACCGCATCCCTAAGTTGGGTCCAAACGTTGCGAAACTATGGGTGAACTGGTGAACTGCATCATCTAGTCAAAAAAAAATCTCGAAAAAACTCTTCGGCACCGATAAGTTGGTCTATAAACCCATCTGACTATACCTATATATCTGTGCTTCTTCCTAGATAAGCTAGCTAGAGTCAACTTAGCTATGCCATTATATCTCCAGAATAGTTGGTGAAGGCAGCATGTTGTCTCATTTTTCCCCCAGAATAGTTGGTTGAATCAAATCACCAATTTTTTTTGTTCGGTTTCGCACCAAGAAATCCGGCGCATCTCTGGCGAATCCTTAGACCCATCGGCTCGAGCGTTTGGGCTGCATATCATGGGCACCTGCTCAGGCCGGGTCACGATGCCGAAAGGTGAACCATTCGCTGGTGGATGTTCTCCATCGATTTCCAGCTTTCAGGTTTCCATCTCTGCATCTACAGGGGGGGTGGCTATAATGTGAGTTCCAGCCCCAATCTATGGGCCCAATTGAATCCCAAATATCTGTGATTTCATCCCATCCTATCCCCATGGTTTCTGGTGGATCTTAGGGGACGGCGCCAACCGTACGATCTGGCGCTAGACCCTTTAGAAGGTGTACTGAGAAACGACCCCAACAATTCTCATAGTGAACATATGTGAAGAGAATTGTAGTGTAAAGCAATGTCATGTCAACATATGTAAACCATCCATATGGATCCATATGCATTGATTGATTGGCTTATACATGTTTATACCACCATTTTACCACTACCCATGGTGAAGAATTGGGGGTGACCTCCGTTGAAACGCAGGGGCGTTGTCTTCGAGCGCCACCTGTTGCCAGGCGCTGTGGATTTTTGGGGTTTTGGCACTGTCTGGAGATAGTTTTATCACTTTCAGATTCTACCCTCTGGTGAACTAACATAACTATATGGAAAATCACCATTTTTCATGGGAAAATCCACTATAAATGGCCATTTTCAATAGCTATGTTGGTTTACCAGAGGGTAATGTTTTTTTTTTTAATGATAATGGTTACAATTATAGTGGTTATAATGGATGAAAAACCCTCTGCTTATTTAACACTTCGCCATGGAAAACCACCATCTTTTTCATAGGTAAATCACAATGTTTATCATTATGCTTGGGCCATGGATTCCATGGCGAACTGTTACATAACCAGAGGGTAATAGTTTACTGTGGTTTTATGATTAATATAAATCCTAGAATATCACCATCGTAACAAACACATATCGATATATCTATTCTATCACCATTATATCTCTAGTTCTCTAGTTCTGTAATCAATGGTGATATAATCTGGATGAATTATAACCTCACTGACGCAAGAGTGACATTATAATCATATAATGATCCATTGGGTTTAAAATCAGTTAGATATGCGAATTACTCTGGCATACTGTGGTATTTGTGGGATTCAAGTCAAACATTAGATGGGAATAGCGTGGGAATACCATTTAATACCAATCTATTTGGTGAAGCTGCACAGACATATAGAAATGTAATGAAATACATTGAATCAACCCAATGTATATATATATATATATGTATATGTTCATACGTACGTACGCATCCAACTAAATCCTGTTGGCCTGTTTATCCACTAGATCCTGTTTTGGACCCTTCTGACCCCTGGACCTATTTGTAATAGGCACAAGCTATTTGCAACGTGTTCGTAGAAATCATTGAAAAAAGAATGGTAATATAATCTTGATGAAGTATAATGACCTCACTGTGACGTCACTGGAATGATGGTTTAGATATCGGCCCTATTTCAGCTATGTTCAGGTTAGTGAATTACTCGAATTCAGCCAGGGATGTTCGTGAATAGTACCCCCCAAAAAGATAGGTACAGGTTTCCAGGAGAGTAGTTAGATGATGTTTTCCTCATAATTTCCGGGTCTCTAACTTTGCAATCTATTTTCGGGTTGCTGTATTCACTATCCGGTGCTTGAGAGGAAGCTAAGGAGCGAAGGAGCTATGGGTATTCCGTGGTATTCACTGGTTGACTTGGTATTGGGAGCCCCTTAGCTACGAGGTTTCCCACATGATAGGGAAAAAAAACAACCTCTGGTTCAGGTAGAATGTGGCTAACCCAACGATAAACCTCCGAAGTTGATTGTTGGGTTTTCCACATGAATAAGTCATAATTCATGATGGTACATGAATGGGATATAACAGGGATATCATGGGTACAGAATGATGACATTACGAGGTATCATGGCTAAATGATGAGTAAAATCGACCCCTTCAGCCACTATAGCACCACCCAATTTCTACAGCGGGGTGGATAAGACTTGAAACCATAGATTTTTTGGATGGGTAGAATTTGAGCTGAAGCCACTGATTCCCATTTGGGGGCGCAGTGTGGGTTTCCTTTGTTGCTGGCCTTTGACTGGTATAATTCACCCAATTGTTGTGCATGTTTTTAAAAGAATTTAGATTTAAATGAATGTTGGGAGCAGCAGTGCCACACGCGATGAGTTGAACTCCTGCTGACAAATGGGGCCCTAGAAGATAGAGTCAAAAGATAATGTGATTGGCATACATCAGGAGGATATATTTTTTTTATTATACACACCACGTTATATGATACGGGATACCACACAATGACAATTTAGTCTACTTTCATTGGATTGGTTTAAAGAAGAATTGCAGGACACCCCGCCATTAGATGGGAAAAACCCATCCTTTCCTGCAGATTTGCCTTAAACCAATCCAACGATCCATAAAACCCATCAATTTATTGGTACCATCCACCATTTTTCATGGTCAACCTTTGGTAATTAAAGGTAGCTATTGAACATGGCCATAGAAATAGTGGATTTTCCCATTAAAAATGGTGATTTCCCATAGTTATGTTAGTTTATCAGAGGGTAGTCATCGATTTTTCATGGTGAATCATGGTGAATCCCCCGGAAATCTCCATGGTTACTTCCAGAACTGCAGCCAGCACTCAAACTCCGGGACGCCGGGGGCCGGGGTCGATGTGATGGACTGGTCAAAGGGAAAAGGCAAAGGCAAAACGGATGCCGGACACCGGGCAGCATTCGGAGATTTCCTTATACTATGGGGATATCTTGGTGATATCTTGGGGATATATTGGGGATGCTTCTTGTTGTAAATGCCAATGATATGATTTGGATTGATTCGGGGGGTCGTTTCAAAGGTGAAGAAACAAAGGCCCTATCAATCGGATGACGATTCCAATTGAGATAATCAGCGAATCATGGTTTGATGGAAACTTCTGATTTTTTTGACGATATCCTGAATCTGTACTGTGGCAAGTCTGGAGACTCCAGAGTTGCCATATCCTGAATCCTGTTTCAGACCCATTTGGAGTTCCATAGTCCTCAAAGTACAGTTACAGTTCGGGCTGGGACTGCTGACGATAGAGAGACCTCAAGTTTAAGGGTTTCAGTTTCAGAATGGGAACTCACAATACTTGGACGAAGCGACAGGACTTCACCTCGTTTCCTCTGGACGTCATGTGTCTCCAAATGCCTCTGGAAGTAGTGTTAATGTGGGACTCACCATAAATCATCATATTATCCAACAATGACTGGGGATACAATGCAAACTAGTAAACATCATCCCAGTCAGAACGGGGCGCAATTTCATAAACCCAGATCTGGGATGATTTCTGGAAGTGGGTTTACCACATTATGTAGATGGTATACCATGGTATATCTTTATTTCTAGATGTCTGGAAACAAATGAATACCCGCATTTACACATGTTTTTCCTATGAAAACGGCCATTCATGGGCGATTTTCAATAGCCACATTTGCGGACACCGTTGCGGCGGGTAGGTCCCATCACTAGTGTCTGGAGCTGATCCTCCCTGCTCCAAGGAACAGCGGATCTGATGGATTGGGCCATGAGCATGGCGTTGATGTATGGTCCACCCCCTGGCTGGGAAGACAGTTGGGAAGGCGGACGTTGTTGGGAGGGGGATGGTGGGATGAATTTCAGCGAACATGTAACCGAAATGAACACATTACCTAAATGCACATATATACACACACATGCATATTATGTATATATATATATATATGTTTGTGTGTACATCGGGGGATGTAAGGAATGTCCTGACCCATCCTCTCATCAGCATATTTACTACTGTATATTCGTGGTGATTTTCAGTGAACATACTGAGGTTTCATAGGAATCTCATCCACCGAAAATAATTGACAATCATCTTGAGATGACATTCTACCGCACAGTTAGAGATGGGAGGTATCTAACAACCATGGAGGTTTCATAGGAATCTCTCCTGTTCATTCA
>BGPT01000358.1:245242-315242 GCA_003297045.1 Symbiodinium sp. clade C Y103 | reverse complement strand
CTGGGCTTCTGGAGAGACACTGTGGGATTACCAGACGATTCCTGCTTTCAAATCGCTAGAACATTGCCCTAAAACCATCGGATTCTCTTACATTTCCCACCATTTCCCACCTGACCTGAAACCATCTCAAAGCCATCTCAAACCAATCTCAAACCAATCTTAAACCAATCTCAAAACCATCTCAAAACTTCGATTTTTCGCAGATTTTTCGGCATCTTTTGGGTGCTCAAACCACGAGGATGGGCGAGTCAAAGGGCTACTGCTTCATCACCTTCTCCAACATCCAAGAAGCCAACGCGGTGCCGGGAGATGTTGGGATGGGTTGCTACCAACAGTTTGCTATTGAAGCCATGGCCATAGAAAGTTCGTGGATAAAATCCCATTAAAAATACGGTGAATCCCATTAAAAATACGGTGATTTCCCATAGTGATGTGGCTGTTTATCAGGAGGGTAGCCATAGGAAATGGCATGTAGGTTTTGTTGCAATGTGTTTTTTAACGTACCATAAGATGGATGTCAATCAACGGTGTCAGCCGACCATCCAGGTGCTGGCAAATTATGACTACAACACCGTGGAGGGAAAGTGGGTGGATTGCAAACCCGCGTCGTAACGTGGCGTTGAGCACAGCTGGGTTCTGTGGGGCTATGGAGGTGGGGAGTGGTGTGACATGATCAGTGACAGCAAATGAGAGGTCAACACTTGGAGCATTCAATGTTGTTGCAGCGGATGATTGTTGGTAAAACAATAATAAACCATCCCCCAAATCACCATAAATGGGTGGTATACACCATTCCCAAATGGGTGGTTTATTATTGTTTTACCCACATTAGTCAAGATATGTCTTTCAAGATCAGTCCTGATAGCCCGAAAGAAATAGCAGCAAGACCAAGACTGACAGCATACAGCATATAGATCACTTGTAGATCCAGCCAGATGGACTCAAGATACCAAACTTACCCTCTGGTAAATCAACATAGGGGGGTTGGAAGATTAGTTTCCTCTAAAAAAATAGCAGTTTTCAGGGTCTATGTTATAGTAAATATTCCCATGAGTAAACTTTCATAAACCTGAAAAACGACAGCATCAACTTCTTCAGGCAAGGCATGGGAGGCCCCAAAGCTGGAGCAACTTGGATTGGAAATGGTGCCTGGTTCGGAGCCTCTTAGGGACTTCGAGGGATGGATTCGTCCTCCGGTAGTTCAGCAGTTTGCGAACTGGAAACATCACCATTTCTGTTTGGTAAATCATCATACATCATCTATTTCTATTGGCAATTTTCAATATAGCTATGTCAAATTACCAGGGGGTAATGGGGATTCAGCATGTAAAAAGGCAGATTTAGTGGTTGGGGCTGGTTGATATAGATATCTAATGAGGATTCAAAGTAACTAAATCTGCGAAAATATTGGTTATAATGGTTTGATTGGGGGCAAATTACATGGATATGGGGTGTTCATGTTTTTCCTAAATGCAAAATGGGGCATACACATACAATAATTGCATAATGGGATAAAACCAACAAGAATGATATGGATAAAAGATATCTTTATATTAATAGTATATAGTAATGAAACACATTTCTAATACAATCTAAAAACATAACATAGTTGAATTTAGATGAACATTATAGTAACCCTAGCAACCATCCGATACTAGTGCCATAGATAGTTTGATTAATGATAACCATAGATAATAACACAATAAAGATAAAAGTACCATAGATAGCTAGTAATCTCTATATTCCCAGCAGTATCTCAGTAATATAGTACCCAAATTTAGCTTAACATTCTATCATTCTAGTAGACATAATTAATAGTATAGTAACCATAGTAACCATGGAGAATTCCCACGACTTCCGCCGTTCTTTCTGTGTCGTTGGACCTTTCGTAGGATTGGACCTGCCCCAGCTGCGGGGACAACGTCTTCGCCTGGCGCACGGAGTGCAATCGCTGTGGCACCCCAAGAGTTGGACAAATGACTGGCAGCTCGGTGTTCGTCGTCGAGTTGGAATCATGGGAAAACTCATCGGGGAAGAAAAAGGCTGTGGAAGTTATATGGGAATTTCATCCATGAACATAGGAATGCGAATATGATCCATTAATAGAAATTAATATCATTGACTTACCATTGATTTGATGGAACTTATATGGATGAATATGACTATAATTAATAGAATAAGTGGATATGTGATATATCACAGTGACGAATTCCCATTACAATCCATGGGGAAAATATATTGTACATATGTGTGGAACATAGAAATGGATTGTTTGGAAACTAGCTCCTTGTTTGGATTTAATATGATTTCATGTATTTTGTGGGGAAATCATTGGAAATCTGCCTTCAGGTGGGAAACTGCCACATAAACACACACGCACACACCCCTGCATATATATATATATATGTTTGTATGTAGATTATGGATTGCTAGCCCGCCAGATGCAAATTTGCCAAACATGAATCTGTTTCTGGAAAGCCTGTGATAATTTAACATAGCTATTGAAGCCATGGCCATGTAGTTCGTTGATTTGACTCTTGAAAAATGGTGATTTTCCCATAGTTGTGTTAGTTTACCAGATGGTATCCCCATTATATATATATATACCCTCTGGTTAACAGCCACATAACTATGGAAAATCACCATGAAATTCATGGGAAAAATCCACGAACTTTCTATGGCCATGGCTTCAATAGCTATGTTAGTTTACCGGAGGGTATCACTGGATTGGTTTAAGGGAAAATCTACAGGAAACCTCTATATTTGATGGGAAAATCCATGGTTTCCTGTAAATTTTCCCATTAAACTAGTCCAGTGTACCCATTGTATCCCTATATCCCAGTCATCTCCTACAAAACCCGAGGCGGCGCCACGGGCAGTCGCCCCGGCGACTGGTTGTGCCCGGCCTGCGGGGAGCTTTGGCAGATCGCCACGGTTGCGGATTGGGGAAGTTAAACCAGGTTGAACTACCCTCTGGTGAACTAACATAGCTAGTGAAAATGATGATTTATAGTGGATTTTCCCATTAAACATGGTGATTTTCCATAGCTATGTTAGTTTACCAGAGGGTAACCAGTTTGTTTGATTGGATTTTAATGGGATCTTACTGGGATCTTACTGGTATTTCATGAGATTTAATGGATCGGCTTATCACGGATATAAATGGAGGTTTCAAGAATCATGGACATATCTATAATTTAATTGAATGGAGAATTTCCATTGCCATGTTTGCTTACCGGCGGGTAAGTTGATTCTAATCTGACAAACACTGGGATAACTAATTCAATGAGGATGAGATTATAAGATTCGCTCAATCCATTGATAGCATTTAGAAGAGTAGTAGTGAAATTAGTAAGATTCTCGAAACTGATTCAACAAATGTGGTAGAGGCAACAAGCAAGAAGCAACCAGCAGGGGGATCCTAAGCAACAAACATATGGAGATGTTCTTGTTTTTGGTCAACCAATCAAACATGTGACAGCGGAGAGCTTAGCTGGTACCCTTTGGTAATCAAACATGGCAATGGAAATCCACTATTTACAGATGATTTTCCCATTAAAACCTCTATTTGTAGTGGATTTCCAATTGTCACGTTTGATTTCCAGAGGGCAACTGTCTCATTTCTCTGATTTGGAGTTGTTCCGCCAATTGTAACAGCATGAGTGTGCTGAGACCACTCACATCTAGCATGATTGTAGCAGCATCCTTTTTTGAGGGGCCGCTACACCGCAAATCTCCATCTGTAAAAATCATCTTTTCATATGTCCACGTTGTTCCACAAATCATATGAAATGACGCGAGTTTACCACCCATGAATCACTCAAAAAAGATCAGATTCTTCCCTTGCTTTTTCCAGGAAAATCGGAAAATCAACTGCAGTTAAAACCCTTTACTAGTTCTAAAATGACGGGGATATCATTCCATACAGGTCATAACTGACTTCTAACTGGTGATGAGTCAGTAACTTCCCGTCGCGAGGATTTGTGTTTCTCCTCCCGGGAGAGCTGCAAGCGTTGCGGCCAAGCCAAACCCGGCGGCGCCAAGCGAATGGGCTCCAAACCAGGTGCTGTTCCGAAGGAAGTTTGATGTTTGGAGGGCCCCAAATCATCCAACAAGATTTGATTTTTTGAAAATTCGAAACATCGCACTTGGACATCCCTTATAAATCGAGGTTTATGGTATATTCCAGGATTTTCCGTTGCCATGTTTGATTTTTTCGATGGACATTATTAGGTAATGGTCGGAGTCGGTCACCTGGAGAATCTCTCCATAGTGATTAGATCATTTGGGTCTGTCTGAAAATAAGGGTACCCCTTATGATCCAATGGATTGTAATCATTTATAATCACTATCCTGATGAAATCATGGTGATTTGGAGGGTATATCCCATTTTCAGATCCATTTGGATTCCCCATTTAGATAGATAAGTCCCGATGGTCATACCACAGCATATCCATATACAATAAGCATATCCATATTAACAATACCCCATAAGATCCCCTATAGTAGTCCAATCCTCTGCAGGTGATTGGACCTGCCCTCAATGTGGTGACCTCGTCTTCGCCTTCAAAAACGCGCACCTGGGCCGATTCGAAATACGACAGCTTCGATCTGGTGGGGCCGGGATTAGGCACAACCATTGGCGTTTCCCTATGGAAAATGATCAATTTAGCTTGGATGATTTTTGGGAAACCAAGTTTGACGCCTGAAAAACGGTGGATCTTTTCGTGTTTCACGTGTGGCTTATTAGGTGAAATCCTTGGACAGGAGGATGGCAGAGATAAAATTGGAGTGGGAACTTGTCAGAAAACAGACCCATGGACCCCACCTTGCCACTCAGTAAACTTCGCGCTGGGCACTTTGCGATCTCAAACGACTTCGCAACATTTCGCACCCAGTTACTTTCAATAGTTGGTAAATCTTGGTAATATAAAGGAACCATCTGAGGAACCCAGAAATTTTAACCCTGCAGTGATTTCAGCTCGAAATTGCCAGACTACTTCTGGTCACCGGAGGAAACTCCCCGTTGATCGGAAACGGTCACAAGCAGTGGTGAATGGAGGGAGCCAGTTGGAGCGAGGGGTATATCATGGTATATCCATATTCCCTATTTAATAGGGAGCTAGTTGAAGCTACAAATTGAGTTTCCCAACCATTTGATAGCTCAAAGATCATGAAAATGGTGTACCCAGCAAAACTTGACCTATTCCACAATGGTTCATTTTTAGTGGTTATAGGCGAACATCCCTCGCATCTTCTGATCCGTACTCTCCCTAATTTGGTGGGTTGGGTCATACATCCATACCAATATTCAATGGATTATGATATATTGTTTTTTTTTTTAATTGTTATTCTTATTTTTTATATTCATGATTGTATGGATATGGATATGGATATGGATATGGATATGGATATGGATATGGATATGGATATGGATATGGATATGGATATGGATATGGATATGGATCTATCTATCTATCTATCTATCTATCTATCTATCTATCTATCTAATCTATCTATCTATCTATCTATCTATCTATCTATCTATCTATCTATCTATCTATATACTTATTGCCCTATACATTGTCGATCATCGCTCCGGACCCTTTTGAAGGTGTAGCCTGTGTGGTACCCCAAAGCCAGCGGAGACGCGATCGTCACCCTACTGAGAGTTCTGAGAAAAGGGAAAAAACGCAAGAGACAAAACATGAGAAGAAAAGATACCTCTCAATCTATGAATCATCACTATAGAAACTATATATCATGAATCATATATTGAATCCTCAGTCGTCACCAATAATATGTTGCAGTCGTTTTGCCGTTTAAACTGTGCATCCTTTCG
This sequence comes from Symbiodinium sp. clade C Y103, assembly GCA_003297045.1. Lineage (NCBI taxonomy): Eukaryota > Dinophyceae > Suessiales > Symbiodiniaceae > Cladocopium > Cladocopium sp. clade C. The sequence goes on along the minus strand of BGPT01000358.1, from coordinate 309,400 downwards.
TTGGAGGTTCCCGCCCAAGGCGGCGGGGAAGCCTACACGAGACAGCCTCGTGGAAAACAGCGACCCCACGCGTGAAAAAAACACATGGGCGACGTGGGGCGGGGTCAAAACTTGAGAAACAGATGGGATAACATGGAACAACTGTTTGTTTAAAGGCATACTTCCAAACAACAATTTTTATAAGGTTGATTGCCTCCAAAATGAACAACTATGAACAACTATGAAGAACTAGTTTCTGACAGTTTAACTGCTCTTAAATTATTAACACATCAAAATAACCTCGAAAAATTGGGACGTCCTTGTGCCTCAGGGGTTCAGTGATGGCCCCGCGGCACACGGCGATGTGTTGCTGCGAGATGAGAATCGGGAGGTGCAACGGGCGATGTCCTGGTAGTTGCTATAGTGGTGTCATTTTTCTTACACCTAAACCATGAACGTATATGATTTTCTGTCCCAAAAAAGGGGAGGTGTAGATTTTGTTCATGGAGGTGGCTACCATCATTTGTTTTTCGGTTTTTGACCAGTTGTGGTTCCATTGCTATTGAGCGTCAGTCGCTAATGCCAGGTGTGCCAACAGCAATTTGAGATTTTCCTGGACCCAGCCTCAGATGTCGTGTGTCGGCCAGGATTTGAAGAGATGACCCTCCGGCAATGACGAGTGGTTCATGTGTTCGCAATGACTTCGATGATTTTCCGAAGATTCATCATGAAATCTACCTATCAACATGGTGTTGAAAACTAGTCTGCAAACTGTAACGAATGACCAGCCGTGAGCCCAAAGAATGGACCGAGTCGCCATGTCTATATACATGGTATTTTGGTGTTCAACCCAATAAACCATCCCCAACATTGCTTTTTTTTGTTGAAAAACACCATCCCCAAGTCCCCAAGTCTGGTAGGTTTTTGATGGTTTCTGGCATTTTTTGTGACCCCCACATATCCCACAGTCGAGTTGACCTTATGAGTCGACCTTCACCGGAGGTCAAGTCTTCCAGTAGCACCTTGGGGATTGATGTGGATCTCTTGGAGGGCAATGCCATGCTGGTCCAAGCAGTCCCTTGGATCAAGGCTGTCGAAGGCTTGGGGATGCATTTGGATCCAACGACTTAGGCCCACTTGGGGCCACTTGCAATCCAACCACTCGAAACTTGAGGCCCATTTCTCATATATTTCCCATAGTCCTCCTTGAACTTCAAGAGACTTTAACAGTTTGAGCTCTGCTTTTGCGCGAGGTTCAAGAGACGGGCGTGTTATCTGAGTGGAATCGGAGAAATCCCAGCCATGCTGCCGGGGCCCGAGATGGGCTGTTCTTGGGACAAGGCCCGTATTGGTTGGTGATTGCAGGGGATTACCACAATCCATGATGGGAATTGGAATTAGCTAGGTAATTTTATGTACATGTTCAGTCCCAGACATGGAATGGTGATAGGGGATGATGATGATGATGATGATGATGATGATGATGATGATGGTGAGAATGATGACGAGATTGGATGTCTTATCAAAGGCCCCGCCCAGCATCAGCCTGGCTGTTTCAACGCCACCATTTCGCTTGGTGGCAGCGGCCCTCTATTTCTCAAAGGTAGACCATGGTAGACCTATGTAGACCTACTTGGCTCAACTGGCTCAACTTCCATTTTTTTCCTGCGAGATTGAGGTCGGTTGCCGTGCCGCATCTCACCCCTAACTGCAAGCATTGTATGTCATGTCAACCACTCGCTGGCAGTCTGGGTTGGCCGCTTGAATTCCGGGTTCATTCCGAGCCACCCAACCGAAGCCACCCAACGCAACCAACTGGGGGATCAGATGGGCATATTTGCCAGGCATCAACCATCAAGTGGTTGAGGTTTCTTCGAAGAACCACCTATGTTTTGGGATTTGTTATTGATCAACCTTTTTGTTCAAGGTCAACCCATCCCCAAACCCATAATTAATATGGTAAACCCATTGAATTCTACGATGTGTTTGTCACGTATCTCATGGTTGCTTCGAACACCTCAGATAAAGAGGTAATTCACCGTTTTCCTCCCCCTCTTTGTGGCTATCGTTTACCTAGTGTGGATGGACAAGCCATCCTGCACAAGCGGGTAGATTGTTCATCCTCAATAGCTCACCCCCGTTTACAGACTTTAGAGTTGCAACATGGTGACTCTGGTAGATTTTGTCCATACACAGTATGGTTGGGTCCACACACTGTAGCTAGTTGGAGCAAGCCTGTCGCTCGTTGGGTTTGTTTGAAAATCGGGCACTTCCAGTTCCAATGGAGTAGAAAATCATATTTTTTCCTCATGAATGAATGGCCATATCTGTGGGATAAATATCCCATTCTCAGACACACCCACACTTCACATAATATATAAACTGTAAGTTGATATCCCAATGATATCTATTGAATCATCATTTTTTGCTGGTGAAATCTCCATCATATTCCAAAAATGCATAGATTCCCACTCAATCCCATGAAATTCCCTATTAATGTCTCATACAATCACCATTAATCACCATATAATCACCATGAATCCCTATAGATTCCTCAACAAAAATGGACTTTTCAGGGATCCGCCACTCCACTTCCAGGTCCAGAAGCACGACCGCATCGTCAAGGTGAACGGCGTCGAGGTGGAAACGATCGTAGAATATGACTGGGATAGGGACACAATGGGGTTGTAATGGCTAATGGGCATATAATTTTGGATGGCTATGACAAGGTCAACTTTAGACAGGCTACTTCGACTTTTTGCCATGCTTTCCAAAAACAAATGGGGACGCATAGTGTATAGACTGCAGAATAAGCAGATCAAAAATGAAAGGGTACTCGTGATTAGCCATGGTGAAACATGGTGAAATTTGCCTGCTTTCTATTTTGGCTTCTAGTCTGCACAGTACCTGCTCCAAGGTCCTAAAATGGTTCGGAAAAGCATTTTCTTCCCTGTGTATAGACTGACAGAAGGCTTCAAACAGCTCGCATTTTGATTGTTTCAGGTGCTGGTATTGAAGGGCATAGGTCACAGATGGTCAAAGATTCCCCCCTCCCAGCCGGAGATTTTCATGACTTTCAGAATCAATCATATGTGCTCCTCGTGGCAAGTTGTGGTTATTCCCTTCTAGAAGGGCCCGTTTTGAACCTGCAACCTCCAATGTGTAGCCACCAAACTTTCAATCATTCATCACCCCCATGAGGCGCATAGATATTATTGATTTTAATTGTGGATACAAACATACCACCAACACACAAACACGGGGGTTGTGTCTTTCCATCTGCCGAACAGCTCCACTGTCAGGGCAATGCAGACCTCATGGCGAAGAAGTGTCGTGAAGATTCGGATCTCCAACTGACCATCTGCAGAAGCTGCTTGGTTCAGTTTCCACCAGGGGCCGAGGCCGCCGAGGCCATGGCTGGCGGTAATTTTACCACGGGATTTTGGCCTCCAAAAGTGGGATGTTTCGTTGGGTATACCTCAGTTGCCAGCAACGGGGACAGTGGACAGTGGGAAATTAAAAAGCGCAGGGGATTAATTCACCACTCATTAAACCAACACTCCAACAATAAGGAGATAGACCACAGGTCAATCAAATATCATTTGAATTTGAATAGTGATCAGCAACAAATGATATTTTTTTAAACAAATCAACTTCAAAGATCTACCTCCTTATAAATCGAGATATATTATCATATATAACCAATATATAACTGGAATGGTAGGGGTCCATCATCAGCATCCTGCTGGCCTAGGTCGTCCCTGAACGCTCGGCCCGAACGCCCGCCACAAACAAATCCGGATCGCTGGCGAAGTCACCTGGCTGCGGATCCGCCAGAGTGGCAGACTTTCATTGTGGAAAAATCTGGATTTCATGGTGGTGTTGATGGTGGTTTATATAATGGTTTAACCATCAACGAATGGGGATTTCATGGGACCCCTCTGGCAATTGAACGTTGAAAATCGATGAACATCATGATTAAAACAATAGGTAAATCATCATGTTTATCATCTATATGGATCTATATGGGCCTTTTTCCACGGTTATGTTAAATAACCAGAGGGTAGAATTGATCTGTAATATCTATATTTGAAGAATCGTCGGACAGTTGACCTTTCCTATTTTGTTGGGGGTTATTATTGGTGTTGTTTTTTACAACTTGTCAGTTTTTATTTGTTCAGATGAATCTTGTAATGTGGTAAAGCATGGTAAAGCCAATAATAACACATACCTAAAATCACCATCATCTTTGTGGGTGGTATAAGCCATCCCCAAATGGTAGGTTTACGGCATTGGGTTTTCACACATTGTTTTTCTATCTTTTGCGGTGGTTTCGATAGTAAAGCCATGGAAAACCATCGGCCATACGTTGGCCTTATGGTAGGTGCATGAGAATGTAAATTGGAAAACCACCCCAAAAACAATGAATGTGATCTCCCACTGTCATGGTTTCCCAAAGGTGAAAATTCACACATAAATTTATCATATATAAAAAACATAGCCCTTCCCTAGGCCTTATATATAAAGTAGTTACCTTCATGTACCTTCAATAAGATTCAGATCAATAAATCGGTACCTGAAATGGCCACTCAACGAGGAAATTGAAAGTCATTGGATGCCCCATCTGCCGGGGTCCTAGTGCCAAAGGGCACGGGTTAGGGCACCGGGCCGATGGTGAAGAAACAGCTGACACCAGCTGGAAATAGCGCAGGGCCAGAAACGTGTTTTTTCTTTTTCGTTCCTTCACAGCGGCGGAAACTTGTTTTAAACATGATATATATATATATATAGGTATATATATATACACAAGTATATAGTCAGTATATATATATATATGTATGTTTGATCCAAATGGTTCACTTTTTGATCTGGGGATGACTTGAAACCATCATTCATTCAATATCGACTCATGGCTTTCATGGCAAGATTTGATGACGATTTGGCTTGGCCGCTTGGCCCTTGGACTTGAGCATCAAAGTATGAGCTGGTCCATCTACAGTTGAGACTTTTGAAATGGACACATTTTGAAGTCATTGGCCTGCATCAGCTTGGACTTTGACTGATTTGAGATCAATAGATTCAATAGATTCAATAGATTCAATAGATCACATTCATCATCCGGAACTGAGACAAGACCTTGGCGTGATGATAAGATGTTCTTCCCTGGCATAGTAATCAAACATAGCAATGGAAACCTCCCAGTGAAGGCAGATGATTTACCATGACTGATCATGATTCACCATGATCTACTCTGAAAACATGAGGTCTTCCACGTTTTTCACTGCCATGGTTGGTTACCCGCATCCAAGCCGATGCACACCTTCCGTCGCGGAACTGCGCGGCAGCGCATGTTTTCAAGCGGAGCACTGCCCCTGGATCGCTGAAAAGTCACCCCCACTGCAGTGCCCCAGGGTCGTGAACGCCATTGTTGGATCCATTGGTAAACATCACTTCAACAACTGTTGGGTTCATGGTATAAATTTTATAAATGTATATTCTCATGTTTGTTGTTATTGTTATTGTTATTGTTATTAATTATTTTTATTATTGCTATTTTATCATCATTCTCATCACTATTATTTGTATCATTGCTGTTGTTGCTATTCTTACCATTGTTATGAAATGCGGGCTGCAAACTCACAAGACTTGCAAACACCACCGCCAGCAAGGCATACCGTAGCAGCTGGCCAGCTCGAGCAAACGCCCCGCGCAAGGTTGGGTTTTGGACATATCCATGCATGTTCTTTTTAAACACCCTCAAATCAATTGCAAAACACTGGTAAAACCAGTGTGACACACACACATAATCATGTATATATATATATGTTTACATACAGAGATAGGCAAATCTAGATAGCTATAATATGTTGCAATGGATAATCCCATCCACCTAATCTGAAACATTTCCATACATTTCCCAATTAAAAAGTCCCATCCCACCGTGACGAAATTATCTGCCCGGTGCCTTATGTCCTGAGGGTAGCGCGAAGTGTTTACAAATCCACAGTCATCACCGTCGTCAACAAAGCTTTTCATGGGAAAATATATGAAAATATGGGAACTCCTATGGAAAATGCTGGTTTACTATGTTTCAATGGGAAACTCATCTGAATAGAAATTCACGAAACTTCATGAAGTTTTTCCTATTTCTATTCCACATTTTCCCTTCCGAATCATCCATGGCTTGCGCAGCGCGTGAGCGCATTTCACCACCAGCACCTGAGCCATGAACGTCCCTGCTGGATGCCCCAGGCAATTTCAGGACCCTAAAATGAGGAGTGGACCAGGTACGATCTAAAGCCATAAAATTTTGGGGCATATTCCCTTAGCGAAAGGACAGGACTTCGGACGTCTTTGAGCTTGTCAGATGAAAATTGCACGTTGGTGTGGATGTGTTTTGACCATCGGCTCAAAATGATGCAGAGATGTACCCATGGCCGCAATTTGCCAAAGAATGGTAGACCCTTGTAGGAGGACGAACCGACGCAAAAAACACATCGCTGAAACGTGGCCAAATGAAGATGAAGTGATGCCCTTTCTTCCAACAAATGCATGAGGTAAACCTGCCACTGAATCAACATGAATTGGTGAATGATTGGCATTGAAATCTCCAGCACCAACCAGTGGAATCTCCAGTTGACAATACATTGCATTCCGCCTGCGCGTAGCCATGGGGAAAGGAAGGCAAGGATTGGATTCCGCACGGAGAACTCCCCAGAATTGCAGCATCAAATCGAGCTTAATCATGAGTCTAAATGGGGGATCTTTGGGGGTGATACTATTGCTTTAAAGAATGGGAAGGCTTGGTTGAAAGCTCCAGAAAAAATCAGACTATTACTCAGTACAACTCTCAGTACATAGGAAACTCTGAACAGAACCGGGATATCAGGCTGCTCTTGGTGCTCCTTTTGGCCTTGTTGTCGCAGAATGCATTCAACTTTGCAGCTTGGCTTCGCATCTCTGGGGATTTGGCGGGTTGGGGTGAGCGGGCTGTTGGACAAAGATAGAATCGTCACACATCATGGAGCGACCCAATATGATTTTCACATGTTGAGCCCCAAAACTCGGATCCAAAGCCAAGAAAATTGCCACTATAGTTGGATCAAATTGGAGATTCTAAGCTGTCTTGAGTACTCTGTTTGGCACCTGATGTTTTCCATATTTTTTTCATATTTGGTTTCGGAATGTCAATGGATTGGGTAATGGGAACATTTTAACCGGAAACCATGGTTTTTACTAAGTTTTTACCATCAAGTATAGAGGTTTCCTGTATTTCTTCCCTTAAACCAATCCAATGAGAATCCTGCGGCATTCTCCTCAGCTGAGGTGGGTAATTTGGGCGCTTTGGTCACAGCACCCTACCGTTTCGTGCGCATTGCCTCCATCACCAAGGACTCCTTTGGGAATGAAGCAACAACTGTGGCGATATAACGGGGATAGAACCGGCAATTGTGGGATGGGATGCTGTTGACATAGAAAATGGCAATAGTGACGGTTTTCTTTTTGTGAAGTATCATGATCCCCATCCGAAACATTCCAAAACCTTTCTTTAGGGAGGCCTTCATCGTTCTTTTAGAGGGCGTGTTTTGCCCAGGAAGCTCCGCAGGTGGGATTTTTTGATTTTGCCCAATAAGATTTGATGGTCATGCTGTGACATACTCATGTAAATGGAAAACGAGATTAATATACCACCCACAAATTTCATCAAATTTCGCACTAGTATGCTTATCAAATCTCAATCTATTATTTGATATGCCAAAACGACCAATGAGGTGGTAGGCCCCCAGTTGTAAGTTGGTTTACAACCCCCATTAGATAGATATATCTACCATGAACCACACTTAAGCGATGTATTTACAAACCAACTTAGCTATTGATTCAATGGCCATTCAGGTACCTAAATTGGAGGTACTGTACCTACCATATATATACATAACAATTACATACACAATCATACATATATGTACAGTATATCTCCCCCTCTCTCTCTCTCTCTCATTCAAAAGGCCTATGTTTTGGCGAAATTTTTGGAGGATCTGCTGGAAAACTCCCATCCATTGCGGGCCCCCACCGGCCTCACCCAGGAGTTGGCAGAGGATGCCAAGGTCAAGGCCCAAGAGCTCTCGAAGCACAGCTCCAGGCCTATCAATTCTTGGCAACTTGAAGTTTCTCGATTTTTTTGGGGGTTTAACTATCATTAGTTGGTGTTGAGATGTTGAATGTAGTTCTTGAGTCTGAAGTTATTATCATTATTCTTAGTAGTATTAGATGTATGAGTATTATAGTATGATCATCAGTAGTAGAGATACCTTAATTTTGTCCATCAATTTGAGAGTTCGTATTTGATCAGAACACAATGAATTACCCAGCAGGCCTGGAGGATGTGAGTCACTTATGGTGTCTCTCCCACCTTTTACCACACATGTGTCACGTATCAGGCACATAATAGATATCAAGTATCTCGATTTTTCTCCACCATGTCACATGGCGTGATGGACCTTGAGAAATAGTTGCCACCATAAATCCATTGGAACTGACACCCATAGTTTTTTCCCATGATGTTCTCATTCAATAATGATATAATAAGTACATGGGAAGAATTGATGGGAAACCCATTGGGAAATATTCGATGTCAGCCCTGGATTATTAAACCCCAAACGGCAGTTTAATTGCGGGGGTACCATTTAAGTACTAGATCATATGACGGGGGATGATCCACCTAATCAACCATGGTTTATTCATCAGGGGTTGACATTATTCCACCCATTACCCTCTAGTAGACTAACATAACTATGGAAAATCACCATTTTTGATGGGAAAATCCACTATAAATGGCCATGTTCAATAGCTATGTTAGTTTACCAGAGGGTACTTCCCGTGATGTTTCCCCAAAAAAGTTTCTTCATTTCGAACACCTTGCTGGCCAGGAGTGGCTCAGGCCCTTCATCGACCTTGAAGTCTTTTCTGCCTGGCTACATGAGGAGAGGCTGACAGATGGTAGCGGTTGAGGGTTTCTCGTTGCGGTGGTTACCCTTACCCTCAGGAGTCTTTCTGAGGCCTTGTAAGTCATTGTACTTGTACAAATCATCATCATCATCATCATCATCATCATCATCATCATCATCATCATCATCATCAACCTCAACATCACTAGTCCTACCACATAGTCTACACCAAACATGGCAGGGTTTCGTTCTTTTTGGTGAAGACCTTCCACCCGACCAGGAGTCATGTCATTGCCCGCACGCCAGTCCACCAGTACCGAGACCTCTTGCACCTTGGGCCAGAGCTCATAGACCTATGGCCAGAGCTCATAGACCTATGGCAGTGGAGCCGAAACCATAAACCATGTCTATCAGGATTTGGAGGTCTTCATATACTAAAACACATAGCTAAATAGATCTTAATATGTTTTAATATGTTTTACCGGTACCATTTTTTAAATATGTTTTAATGTGCTTTGACATAATATGTTATTTGAGAACGGCGCCACACCAAGTTGTTCATTTCCATGCGTTGGATGTTTTAGCAAACTCACCCCATTAACAGGGGGGTGGTTGTGATTGGGACATATTGGGATTGCCAGACGATCTCCCATGTTGAACTGTTTCTTCTGCGGGCATCTTTTTGCTGGGATCCAGCATGGCCAGATACCCAGCAGGTAATAGGTAACCGCTAGGTACAGTTCACCATCTAAGATCTAAGGAACACCACCTTGTCCTTGCTCTTGGATTCCATCTTCACTGAGAAGCCATATGATTTCCAGCCCTACCATCAAGCCATTCGAGGTCGGTCCGTTCACTGCAGTGAGTATCTTCATCTAACGCTGAAGTGTTTCTTCTCCGTGATGTTTGGCAATGCATTGGCTCCATAGATACAACAAATATATATATGATATGGGTATATATATATATGGTATATGATTCATATGATGTTTCTTTTTAAAAAAACAGTTTGATTCTCTCCACATTCTACAAGCTCTCTTGAAACAAATCCCTTTACCATGGGAGCACTTGGGATGGCATCTGGCGAATGAAAGCGACCTCACAAACGAACTCACCATAGAGCATATTGGGACTCATTCCAAAAAAGACTACTTAAACCGGAAGGTGTGCTAAATTTCATGAACCATCAGAAATCCAAAATTTATTTTCAATATAAAATATAAAAAACTGGGCAAAAACGACTCTTGCGGATAGCGGATCTTCATGAAACATCATCTCCGCAGAGATTCGACCAAGATTCCCATGGTTCCAGGACCCGAGTTGGACTTCTACACCTGGGGGAACGACTTCTTTCGTTCCATGATCAAATGGCGTCACGCTCGAGTGGAGGTGCAGCGCTGTGAATTTCGCCCGTGTTTTTGTTTAGAGGGGGATGTCAAGGTAGTTCAATGGTGGTTGATGCTGGGAGTTCAATGGGTGCTCTGATGGGGATCCCATGGGTTTATATAATTTTGTACAATGGCATGCAATCGGATTTAATGGTGATTTAAACTTGTCACCTGGACAAATTATCAAGACATCCCTTCAAAGGATGGTTTTTAAGTGGAACTATCCCTAAACAAGCACAACTTGCTTCAAATCCAGTCATGGCAAAAGGGAAGAATCTCTAAAACAAAATCAAACAAAGCATATCTTGCTGAACAAATCACAATAAAATCATCCAGTCATTTGCCTCTTCCACTCAAAAAATGGGACTGGTATATGGTATATCAATGTATATCAACCACCTGCTGACCAGTCGCCCCATCACCCCATCGGCTCTAGGGTGTGGAGAACGTGCAACACATCAAGGAGATCTTGGCCAAAGGCGAGAACGTGGTGTTGATGGCGAACCACCAGACTGAAGCGGATCCGCAGGTCGAGAGTGGATGGATGGTGGTTGAGATATCTTTGGGATGGAACATTAGGAAAAAAGATCAAAAAAGTGGGTTTTACCACTTAATAGCTAGAACCGCTTTTGTTGTTCCAACCGAATCTAGTTTAGGAATTGCCAAAGAAATAATATAAGTTGACATGTTGAAGTGAAAATCGCCACGAAAAAACCCATGGCTTTTGTCAAATCTGGGCAGTTCCGCACCGAACCGATAGCCAGGCTGATGGAACTGACAGAAATTGATGGAAATTTGGATGAGTTCTTTGGGGATGACGCAGGACATTTTCCCATTTGATTCGTTTTGTGGAAATTCCTGCAGCTGGAGTATGCAAATGGATAAACCCCATAAACCACATGAGGTCTCTGAGGGTGAACGGTTGACCTGCACCACAGCTTTCGACTGTCTAAGTCACCCAGGGAGAAGAAAAAAATATCCGGTCACTTGTTTTTATGCCATTCAGTATCTGCAGAATTCTGCGATAAATTATGCAGACCTCACTGCCATCCCTGGAATGATGGTTAGAAACTATCCCAAATAGATCAACACAGCCTTATTTCAGAGAGGTTGAGGTGCATGCGAAGCCAGGTCCAAGGGTTTCGCGGGGTCAGACAGCTTGCTTCATCGTAGTGAATTATCACATAGTTTATCCAGATATAGACGATCAAAAATGTGGATACAATTCGTGCGGGGCGTGGCCGAAGTCCGGCCAGTGCCAGTATTCCAACTGAAAGCATCAGTCGTTGCAAGACATGTAGATTAAGTAAGTATCGATCAAAATCTGCACCAAATTTGGGGAGATGAACGTATCATTGGATTGGTTTAAGGGAAAATTTTAACCGGAAACCATGGATTTTCCCATGAAATATAGGGGTTTCCTGTAAATTTTCCCATTAACCAATCCAATGAACATACATTTACCACCTATTTTGGTGTTCCCACAGCGCTCACCACAGGTGTTGAGTTTGCTGCTGCAGCGGGAAGGCTACGAAGAACTTGCAGAAAAATGCATTTTCGTGGCAGGACACAAGGCAGATGCAGAATGCGAGCTCCAAATTTATTTTTGAAGAACCCTAGCGTACGTATACAGTAAGATGTGAAATGATCTACAAGCGGTGGATTTTACCACATCTATGTCAAAGTGGAACAACTTTATTCTGGCATCCCCGTTTTTGAGGCAGCACTACTACCTGCTGGTGATACCTCTTCTCATTAAGAATCCACCTGTCAATTGCCGGTTTTTGGGGTCGGGATGCTTGACATTTTTTAAAGGACCCAGCATGTACCGACAATGACCTGTCATGGGACGGAATCATCAATTACAGTTGGCGATAGTTTCTTTCATGTTATTAGTTTTTACAGGTTATTACACGTTATTACGATCACAAATCCTCTAGGTATTCTGTCGTTATTTGTCAATCTCTCAAGATGCCACTTCCGCCTGCAGGTCACCACTGATCGCTTAGCCATTCCCTTCAGTCTCTTGGTGCTAAAGTCTGCATCTCACGTAGGCTTTCTGAAACTGTTGATGATGTTTCTGCTGATTCTGCTCTTGATGTTCATGACTTAGAAAAGATCATGACTTAGATCCCCTAGCAAAAACATGGGATTAGATAGGCCGTATTGGATCGTGTTGGCCGTATTGAATTCAAGTGTGTTGCATGTTGGCAGGTGGTATTGCCTTGGGGGTCAAGCTGGACTCGCGTCACCATTGAACTGAGGTAAGGGGCGATACTTGCTATCTATCTACTCCAAGAAGTACTTGGATGAAGGCGGAGATTGGTTCAGATGCCTGGAAAAATCATGCTGCAAATTGCCTTAATTTGAAAAGATGGCCAAAATTTGCAGGGTCAACATCCAAACATATCGAAACATATCCCAACTAAGACGATTTTTGTTCGTTGGATGTGAACATCCAGGGGTATAAGGTATGGACTCACAGCCATATTTGGATCAGCGGGCCGTCCAGAGCTGCACATCGTGTATGGGTCAACTGCTTTGGGGCCTAAGAGCCCAGAGGATTCTCTAGGACAACTTACATCAACACACTATTTCTTTATATTTTTTGTTGGATTTTTTTGGTGGTACGAATTTCGGAAAAATGGCTACAGAAAGATACCATTCATCCTCTTGGCGTTGTAGGTGTTTTATGGTGCTTTCGATTTTTAACGGCCCTCTTTCAACGGAGCTGATGCTGTCGCAGGTAGTGATGAAGAGCAAGAAGCCAAGGCAGACAGAAACAAGAAGACGCCTGGCTCAGCCTGGGTAAAAGCGGTAGGACGGCCGAGCCGCAACATGGTTGCAGCAACTATCAGCACTAGTTCACTATGGAGTGGTACACTTGTCCCAAGTTTTCTTTCAAAACAAATCACTAAAAATATGAGAATTGTATTAGTTATCATTGATCACTTGTTCCAAAACCAATCAAAATATGCTACCGTTTCACTACTTTGGATTTGATTTGAATTAGGTACCCACTGTTTGTTCTCGCTATCTCCATGCTGCCAACCCCACCCGTAGATCTGGATCCCCATCGCCATTTCTGGGTTGGAACGGTTCAGGAATAATACCACCATTCTTGCGAAGATCCCAAGCTGGTTGATTGCTTTCCCAAGATTTCTTGGGGAGATAGTTCTTTGTCCCTTTGGGGTGAACATGCAAACATGTTACGAATTATGATCACTTCGGTGATATCTCGGCCGTTGGTTCATGACGTCCAGCCGGGTCACAAACAGTTGGTAGCAAACCAAGGACTGTCACGGAGATGCAGCGTCTCATGAAAGAAGGAGGTGCCTTTGGTGGGTCCAACATTCCCACTGCAAAGAATCTGTACCCTCTGATGTCATCAAGCATGGCTTGTAAATACCCCATGAAAATGATATCCGATCAAAATCTATAGCTATCTAAAGCTGGGACACTCACCGAACCAATGGAGGACTTACCATGAGTTTCCATGCTTGAATACGAGGGGGTATTGCATAGGATCTCAAGCCTTGGTTGAAGAAGCCATCAAGGTGAGGGCTTAGCCAACAAGACTCTGATGTTTGTCGTTTATTTGCGGCTTTGAAGCAAGAACAAGATGAAATTTAAGAATGATTTGGATGTGTATATATATCTATATCTATCTATCTATATATATATATATTTGGGTGACTATTGAGCATGCTGACCGACGCGGCTTGGGGCTCTGATTCACTCGGACTTTACCTTGCAAAACAAACATGGAATAGATACTGTAGCCTACACACCATCTTCCGTGAACATTCTGTTTGGCAATTTCGATTCACTCTTGTCATTTTATGAATATGTACAAAGATATGAACCGATTGTAAAGTTCATAAACACATCCCTTCTAAAGTATGAACACAAGTAGCCGTTGATCAAATTTATCAATGCCACTCTTGTCATAAAAAGACGAAAGATCAGAAAATTCCATAAAAAATCCAAGATCACTCGATCTTCCGTCGTTGTCGACCAAGCGAACCTCCTCCTGGGAGGTCACATTTTCTGGGTGGCTCCTTCAGGAGGACGAGATCGCAGGTGGCACCTGAGGTAGACATCTTCCATGGAACAAGGGGATGATTTACAGTAAACATTGGTGTAAAGCCAATGATAAAGCCTCCAACTTTGGAGGCTTTCCCCATATTTCTTGTGGGGATGCTTGTTTGATGGCATTTTTATTTTTGCCACATGAGTTTTCCTCGATCTTCAAGGTGGGGTTAGATTCGATCAATCATTGGGTTTAAGTAGGTTATTCTTGGATACCCTCTGGTAAACTAACATAGCTATGGAAAATATTGGAAAATCACCATTTTTAATGGGAAAATCAACTATTTCTATGGCCATTTTCAATAGCAAACTGTTAGTTTACCAGAGGATATGTCCCATGATATTCTCATGCAGCAACTTGTTGGGGATCCCGGGGGGCCAGGTTGGAAGCAACGCAACGTTTCGCGCCCGCCAAGTTCGATGAAGCCTCAGTGGGTCTCTTCCTGCTCTTGGCGCAGAAGGTACGGAGTTGGGTGGGGCAAAAGGTGTGTGGCGACATGTTGGAGGGGCGATCCAAAAGCAAGTTATACAAGGCTGGACGTCGGACACCTGGGAATTATTGCCTAAACATCATCTGATAAGATTTTGGACTTTGGTTTCTGTCGTGTTTTGGGAACCCTATGGATCAATCGGGGTATCCAAGATCAATTTGGGGTGCGATGTGAGAGGATGCTTCTGATGGATGAGTTGTCGCCAAACACACAACACAAGCAATGCTTGTTAGATTCTGGAATATGTTGAAAAAACTGGGACCAATGATGATAAGTTTTAAACATCCCATGATTTTACCAGAGTGGATAGGCCTGTTATTGATGTATGGTAGGATTATATATTATGCATATACCCAGGGGTCGGATATTTGTGCATTGACTCATTGACTAGGACTAGCACATCGCTCCGAGCTGTTTGCCAATCAGATCATTCTGCAAGAGTAGATGAGTATACGAGACTACTGTTCGGTTATTATGAAAATCGTGGTGGCTACTATTGAGATCTATTGAGTCTGAGGATGTCTGAGGGGATTGACGAAAAGCTGAGTGATTCTGGGCCCTTCTTCAGGCCTTACTATAGAATATGTCCACTTTGGGGCCGTCATCATCTTTGGAGATTCCTGAACGTGATATCCCCAATGCTTAGACCATGTTAGACCCCCCTCTTGGTGCTGAAGCACAGAAAAACTGCGACCCTTTCAACCTTATGGCATGCCAAGACATGTCACTGAAGCATCACCATTTCTGTGATGTTTTACAACGCTCCAAGTTTGGGGTTTATACAGGTGGATCGTGGTGGGTCGTTGCCAAAAATCTGGAGGGGTCCCGGCATTGCCTCGCTCCGCTGCGGAGGCAGCACGTGGTGATGGGCCAAAGACGCATTTTATGCCCTTGGCGATGTGGACCCACAGGCACATGTGCAAAACATCGTTTGAATGGATCTAAATTCGGTGTATGAAAACTAGATGGTTAACACATTGAATTTGTGATACTAAAATTTGATGAACACTCTGTGGTCCGCCTGGGCAAGTTTGACCCATGCACGTGTGATTGATGTTGAGCAACCGCATGTGACTGAGGGTTTTGCAGTAGTTGCTGGTTTGCTTGGGTTGAGCGGCACTGGTGATTCGTTGGGGCTATAGACAATAAGTGTCCCAGTTGTTTTCTTATGACATCTTATGACAGAGTGTTCTACATGGAATGGAGGAGCACCACAATCCAGCAAATTTGCAGCAGTTTGAGATGGTTGTAGTGATTAGTTTGGACATTCTCAACGTGTTCAAGTTCCTTTCGCACGTCCCTCCCCAAGTTTGGTATAGCTCGCAATGAGAATTGCATAAGTCATTGACTGCCACCAGAACCCACAAGACAGGCATTTAACCAATAAATCCGCGTCATGGTCATTGCATCATGGCTGATTTGTCACTGACCGCTATGTCCTACCTTCACCATGATGGCATCATGGTTGATTTTTGGGGTTGACTTTGCACCTGGTTGGCCACCATTACCATTCCAGTACAGTGCCTATATTAATTCCTACAATTCCAACCCAAACCACATGGTATACCATATCCAAATAGCGGGAAATCCCTCATGCACAAGGCTTGAATGCAAAATCATCGAACAAATTCATGGGATCATCAAACTAAATTAATGAGTCACAGATTGGGTGATTATGACTATGTCTAGGAAAGATGGTAGAAACACATACTGACCTATAGTTGTGACACGACTAACCTAAGGACCTATATTTATGGTTGGTAATTTGGATTGAGTTGGTTTAGGGGTGTAAACGCTTACAAATGAGTCTAAATTACTATAGATCCCCATAAATAAACATATCTAAACCTCTAAATAGCTATATATAAATCATAGGAATCATAGGCATAAATAACTATGAATAGCTGAATGGCCATAAACAAAATCCCCTCTGGTAATTTAACATAGCTATTGAAGCCATGGCCATAGAAATAGTGGATTTTTCCTTGAAAAATGGTGATTTTCCATAGTAATGTTAGTTTACCAGAGGGTATCCCCATCATATCCCCATGAAAATAATGTTAATCACCATCATATCCTGTATGATTTCCATAGCTATGTTAAATAACCAGGGTATGTAAAGTCCATCAAAGACCACCCAGGTGCCACCGTGGCAGCCAGGCTGGTTCCCCCCCCGGAGGACGCCAAAGCGTCCGTGGGCGAGTCGCGCAGCGCGCAGCGTGCGGCGGTGGCGTTGAATTTCGGGGAGGCGGGGGAAGAGGTCAGTGACGTGGGGATTTCACCATCAAAAATGGTGGATTTAGCCATAAGAATCCATAGAAAATGGAAAATGAACTATCAAAAATGGTGGGTGAACCATGCAAAATGGATCAAAATGGTGGATGAACCATGGGCTTCAATCGATGATTCATTGGATTATTCATGGAGATTTTGATGGTGATGCGGATTTATAATGGTGTCATATGATTTAAGTGTTTTTAATTATAAGGGAGAAAGGAGGACCAAAATATACACTACTTTGTAATCGAGCATAGCCATGGGATGGTAAGGGATTTTTATGGGATCCTAATGGATCTTAATGGGGTTTATCATGGTTTGATATGGAAGAAAACCAAAAAGAATTGAAACCATCCCCAGGAAGATGATATACGCAAAATCAATTTTATCACTGTTTCAGTAGGATGTTACTTTTCCATCTTTTGGATTTCCATACTTTGGGATTCGTCAATTTTGGGCTTCCGAGTCTTGCGCCATCTTGAGCCATCATTAGGGGTTGGACTACTATATTGGGTAAATTTCGATGTGGTTCTGAATATGCCAGCATTTTGTCGTTTCCCGCTTTTTGGTAGCATAATATGGCACAACAGAATAGTGTTTACCCCCCAAAGATGAGGTCTCTCGAGGAAATGGGAAATCAAAGGAAAACCTGAGCAGCTGGAACAGCCGCCAGATTTTGGCATCTCAATTGTTAGATTTGGAACAAGACCAAAGATCAAGGTCTGCAGAAGTCTACATAGCCTTCTTAAACGGAAGCTTTTTCTGGGGTGGGCAGGTGGGTGGGGCACAAGCTGCTGACGTTGTCAACCTTGTACCCTTAAGCCTTTAGTAATCAAATCTGGCAATGGGAAATCCCAGTTGTTTGGCACATCATCTGTGGATGTTCCGGCAGGAGCTCGATGTCGCAGAGCATGGGGGTCGGAAGAAGTACCCCAAGGTCATCGAGAAACGCGTCAACGAGCTTTACGCCTCTTGACAGATTGGAAGATTCGGTGAAGTTTGATGGCTTTGGGGGTGCAGTTTGGCATATGATCCTTACAACTATGGTTATATATAACCCACTTATTAGTGGAACTGAGCCCAAAGTACAGTATATAGTATGGTGTTGGATTTAAAGATAGTGGAGTAGTTGTTTTCATTAGCTCATTTTGGAACTAGTGTTGTCCATTCCCATTCTTTGGCTTAGTTGGACCAATTGAAAAAACGCATAACAAAGCATAACTCTTCTTGGATCAGTTAAATGTCTAAGGGTGCTTTGGGTGAATTGATCCAGAGTAGAAAGTGAGTAGAACCTGCTGCGGCATTTCCATCGGTTTCCACTGATTCAAATATGGGCCCCAGCTTGCGTGAATTCCCCACAATATGTGTATACTGTATATATATAATTTACATAATACCCAGTGATTCCAAAGGACATTTCTGCCATAGTCGTTCGCTACTAGGCTATACTGGGTTTTTGGAGGCTATACCAGGATTTCAGCTATCATGGTCTNTCCTGTAACGGTCGTTCGTCTCATGAACCTCGGTTCCAATATAGTCGTTCTCTACACTGAACCTTGGTCCCGGTATAGTCGTTTACACCTCCCTTTTGTTCCTCAAATGGATCTTAGCCACCCAAAACGCATTTTGGACATTCTTTTCTTTGGTTCTGTTTGAGGCTGTGTTTCAGAAAACGCTTCTTGGCTTGCGCATTTAGCCTTGTGCTTATTATTGGGCAAGCAAGTCCAAAGACAGTTGCTAATTAAATACTGCGTTGATTTAACGAAAAGAAACGGAAAGGCAACCAAAACCCCAACCAGAACGAGAAAACAACAAACAAACAAAGCAAATATTTGATTAGAATCTTCCCAATCTTTCTCTTCAAAGCTAATGCCAGGAACTTTAATTTTCAGCACCCCTGTCCACGTTCTGTAACGTCCGTTCCACGTTCTGTAACGTCCGTTCCACTTCCTGTAACGTCCGTTCCACGAGTTGTCCACGGTTTGTCCACGGTTTGTCCACGGTTTGTCCACGGTCCCAACAGTTTTCATTTTTTGCTTTGTTTGTTCAAATGTGGGTCGGTTTTCTCCGGAAACAACTTTAAGTCCAGTTCAGTGCACGCCCAAGCACCAAGGAAAAACACAGATTGCAGGTTCACCACTGCCCACTAGAATTACTAGAATTTGCATGAATTTGCTAGATGCCGATTTAATATGATTTAATAGTGGCTTATGGGCCAACATGATTTCCCTCAATACATCCCCAAATCCAATCCCGGAATTTTCATATGGGCCTTATGAGCCCATTTGTGCTTGATCTGNTAGTGGCTTATGGGCCAACATGATTTCCCTCAATACATCCCCAAATCCAATCCCGGAATTTTCATATGGGCCTTATGAGCCCATTTGTGCTTGATCTGTCTGCGCCCTATTGGCCTTATGGGCCAGTTTCCTGGTATAGTCGTTCGATGTAGTTTTGTGAAATCCCCGTATAGTCGTTCGTCTTCTGAACCTCGGTTCCAGTACGTTCGAGCAGCTGTTCCCAGTACGTTCGAGCAAAACCCTGGTATGTTCGAGCAATCCTGTAACGTCCTAGGCTATACCAGAAATGGTCGAGGAAGCATAGGGTAATATATACATTAAATATACATGCATATAAGATTTTCTAAGCATAATGTCTTTATATATGTATATGAGTACAATCACAGGTCTGTATATATATGCTACCTAAACTAATACATACCATACTATAGATATAGGCATGTGTCATGTTCAACCAGCAGCAAATCCACCCGTAGAATTCTGTCGCCATCAGGACAGCGTGGAAAAGTTGATGCCATGATGCCCGACGCAATGCTGGTGGTTTTAAATGCCCGGGCCAGCCACTGCACATAGGCCATGATTGCGGGTTGAGTTGAAGGTTCCTATCAGACATATAGAGATCAGGCATATCAAACTGGATTCTGTTTTTCGCATCAGTTTGATTTGTTTTTTTTCCTGGAAGATGATTTTCGTTGGCCCCCGCTGTGAATTTTCCAAGTTCATTTTCCTTGCATGGAATTTATGCCCACCTCTGGTGCATTGACATTTCTTCACCCGACGAGACCGACATCTCGGGAGTTGTCACTTGTCCAGCGCCCGAGAATTCCAAAGCCTGGCCTTTCGGCCACCGGGCGACTGGCGGGTGACTCCTCGCGGTCTTCCCCTGGATATGTTAAACAAGTTGCTGGTTGATCTTACTGTAATGTGGGTAAAACAATGATAAACCATCCCCCAAATCACCATAAATAGGTAGTATAAACCATTCCAAAATGGGTGGTTTATTATTGTTTTACCCACACTACTGTTAGTAATGCAAGTGACAATCTTGAACCATGCGAAGTGGCAATCTTGAACCACACGAAGGTTAAAGCGTGGGAAATCTTGGAAGACCTCGTGGCAATTCAACAGGCGACGCGGCGACCGCGTCGCCCTTTCGAATCGCGACGCTGTGCGGTTTTTTCCGAAAAAAATCCCGCCGCCGCTGAGCAGTTTAGGGGCCTTGGGGCCCCTCCCAGTTATAGCCAGTTGTACCCATTTGCCTCAAGATGCAGGTTGTTACCGGGCCTGGGGCTAACTAAGGTCACAACGAAGTTATGGCGGTTAGGGATCCCATTAGGTGGAGGTAGCTGGAGCTGATTTGAAATCCTGAAGCACGTCTGAGGACATCAGTTTGGAAAGAGTATGGACAAGTCTTTTGTACGTTTTTTTTCAATTTTCAAATTTGGTACATACCATATTACCACATGTATCCATATGTATAGATTTGTCACATTTTCTGCGAAATCATTTGGACACCTTTTCCTTGGGCGAACATTCACAGAAAACCGGTTGCTCAAAGCCGCACAACGTGAGTGCAGGGCCCAACGTGACCGACCTGGACTTCTCGCGAGGCTGTTGGGCCATTGCGGCCACTGGACTGCTGGAGTTGCATCTTGTTTAGGATGGCAGGAGAGTACCACAAAATGTGCTGAACAAAAAGGTTCACTGTGGGCATCAGGCAAAGCTTGCGATTTATTTGGGTGTTGTAAGGCAATCCTTTTGGCTTCAGCCTGGGCCTGGTAGAGCTTCCTGTAGATCCCACTCGTAGAAATGGGGCTTGAAGTGTGGCCAACTTCCACCCCTTTTCAGCTGGGCCAAGATCTACAGTGGATTTACTGACTTCTTGTTTCGTGTTGGCCACATCCACATTAGTAGCACTTGTCGATGAGGTTCTTAGTTTTGGATGGACCGTTCTTTGCAGAATCCGATGTCATTGACATCCCAACTCTTGAACCGCTTATTCACCTCTTGGTTGGCTCACTTGATATACCTTTTTGATGATTTACTGCACCAATTTACCTATAGAAATTGTGATCTACATAGCTATGTTAAATTCGCAGGGGGTACATATACATCCATCTCCCTTTGTATGATCCCCAAGATCCTCAGTACCCAGCCCTCACATCACGCAGCCATGCCGTCGACGTTCCATGCGTTGAGCAGCGCTTTTCAGAACTGGGCACCGGTGGCGGGCAATCCTCAAGCATTTGCTGCACAGGAAAAATTGGGTCTGGTGGTTGGTTGATATCGTCGATTCAAATGAGTATCAACTGTTGTTGTGACACACTTTTCACCATGAAACGGTTTAAGCACATTGAAGTCGAAGTAGCTGATGTGGAACATATTGGTCTTAGATGGGTCAAAAACAGCTAAAAACCACCTTCCATTGCACCCCAAATTCGCCATCCGCATTCTCCGCATAGCTTTCCTAGGAGCCGGGCTACGGCAGCTATGGACCACCGCAGCCTCCACCACCACCACCGCCCTTTCGCAAGACTTCCAGCCTGGACGGTGAACCCTTTGAGGCCTTGCTTGGCCGATTTTGGAGGATTTATGTCTGGGGGGTTCTTGAAACGATCGAAAACTCGGAGCCTGATGATTATCATCATTTTTTTTCATGGAAAATGTTTCATGGTGTCATGAGGATGAGGAGGTTCATCCTCTTAAGTGGTCCATCTTAGTTCATATTAAAAAAACAATGGGCCAATCTGAAAGTTTCCCCATTAGTTCATGTTTCTCCAAAAGTTTCATCCAATGAACCAATGGGGAAAACTAACGTAATGATGCCCAAGAATGACCAAACAGTTTCATGTTTCCAACCATGTTTAGTGATTCCAATGGGGAAAAATTTGGTGGTGATCCAGCAACTTCTTGGGATCCAGCTTGCTGCTGCATCGGCCAGGTCACCAACTGGGGCTCGGATCATCGGTTGGAACTCCCCTTTGACGATACTGGGAATGAACAGGTCTTAAGAACTTTGTTTAAGTAAACCATGTGGGAATCAGCCAATGTATAGTTATCAAACATTTACTATTTGGTATAGTGGTTCTATAATTTTGTGTTTTTGTATGTTACGTAGCAGTTGGTAGTTATTTGATTTATAAGAATGTCAAATATGACTGGGGGTCATCGTAAACATCTTCCCAGTCAGAATGAGGTATGCCTCGTATACCCAATGCCACAAACCTCTATTGTTGATGATTTACTATTGGGTTTACCACGTTAAGAACGAGAAGATTTCTGGATCCATCAATGACTATCATCAACGACGATGTGTCTCAATGGTTTCCATAAATAATCTCCACCAATCATCATTCAAAATCACTATGATAATATTGTAGAATGGTTAATAGTAACAAATGAATAACCATTGAGAGAGGAAAGTGATCCCCAATTTCCATCACTGCCCTCCACGTCCTTTGTCAAGATGCTGAGGATGAGCAAAATCCAGTGGTGCGGTGGAAGCTGCATTGTGAAGACTCAGACTGCCTTGGGGGGGCCTACATGTACTCCCCTGACTACACGCGAAATGTGCAAGGCTTTCTTGGGCAGAATCTGAGGAGGGTGGCGGATTTGAATGCTGGAATTATTGGCACGACAAAGCATACTAAAGATTGCAAAAAGCAAAGTTGTTTCCAAGAGGGAGTAGCCTTCGGAACCCCTAGTCCATGACGTAAGTCCATACATGTTTCCTTATTGAAATATCTGTCGAAACGCCTGAAAGTTGGATATTGGTGCACCCTCCAAAATTGATGTGTGCAACAGGGACCCGTGATTCCTGACATCGCGACATCGCAGCTCTTGTGCCTTTCGAGCACTTGATCCTCAGCCAAGGTGGTAAGTCCTCTCCACGTCTGTTGCTATATCGACCTCATCCGGATCGCAACCAGCCAGATGAGCCCTTGCCATTGATGACGCTGATGGATCATTACCGCCTGCAGGCACGGTGGAACCGCATCTTACAGCTATCACGTTTGGCCCGTGATGTGTGAAACACTTTGAAGGGTGCAACTTGAAAATACTTGAACATATGGCCAGGGTATCTGAAGTGAAGATAAACTGTTTAGACTGGTTGGATGTTTTGTGCTGGATTTGTCTGCCTTGGCACTAAATCACCATAGATAGGTGGTCTAAACCATTCCCAAATGGGTGGTTTATGGCATTGTTTTTTACCCACATTAAACTTCTTGATGCTCCCAGCTGTGATTGGAGGATCTGGACTGTTCCACTGATGGAGTCCTGACGCCCTTCTGCAACTACTGCCTGAAACTGGAGCCTGTGCGCATGTGTGGCCCCTTGCCGCTGCGGGAAATACAGATATGCTTGTGGGCGGGGAGGCTGCATTGCGGCTGTCCATCCATGGGGCCATGCCCCACACCTGCATTTTTCAATGACTGATTGCGAACTGTGGACGGAAGAAATCCTGTAAATAGTGGGGCTATAATGGGACAAACCATCTACCAACTTGTGCAGGATTTCTTCCATGCACACTATGATTCAGATACCTGCTACTCGTTTTTGCGTAATACAATGTGATTCATCTTGGGGCCCCTTTTTGTTTGGGATCTTTTCATTTTTTTTCCCGCAGGTGATTCCCATTCTGTCCACTTCACCAAATGAGAAACTCCTCAAACACTCTTCCACCATCCTGACAGATGTGAGCTTTGAGTGAGCCATGGAAAGGATTTTGAATCCCGGCTCATTCCGCTAGATTTTTAATGTGGCGCCTTCCAGAAACTTCCAGATGAGGAAAACAATTCTGCTCACCCAGTGTGAATCATTTCAGCATCCGGACCACCTGTCCGCATCCCAAATTTCTCACCGCAACTCGGATCTGGTAGAGCCTTGGGGGGGAAGTGGATCTGCAGAACTGGTAGATTGGTAGGGTGTCATCTGCCTGGGAAATCGCATGAAACCCCCAGCCATGGAGTGGTGCTGGATGGTGGAACCACCATTGTTTTCCGAGGGATTTTGCGTGTTGGATCAGATTGGACTACCAATGTTTGGCTCAACCATGGTTTTGGTCTTGGAAGCCCAGGGTATGGGCGTTGAGCGGATCCAATACATTCAAAAACCAGGCTTTCTTCAGGACACACATTTTGGTAGAAATGGTGGTCAACAAGAAAGGAAGAGAACTGGAGGAAAGCATGCATGTTTCGACAAAACCAAGTCTTCGCTTTGTACTCCCATTGTGTCCCATATTTGGTTACATCACTATTAATCTCTTCAGGTTTACAAAGCTTATCCCATTGAGCCCCTGGTAATTCCATTCAATCACAATTTTTGACCAACCATTGTCGGTTAAATCACCATTGAAACACCATTCAATCACCAATTCTTTTGTGGCAACTCAAATGGGCGACTAAAAGTACCTCTGTTGATGAGTGAGTATAGCTGTTTATATACTAGATGGTTTATTGGGGGCTATCATAACCCACAACATAAACCATAAATATTATTTACAATAGATATTGTGCGTCAATTTTTGTGGCTTAGTAAAGAATAATCCTATTGTGGGTTACATATAATAAAGATATACAATGTGGGGCCCCCCATTTATAAGTTGGTTTATAAACCCCATTAACTATAGCTATGGCTATAAGTATCATAAACCATAGTTATTGGAGTTATCAACCCACTTAGCTATCTTGGGGGCCCCACATTGTATAGGATCATTCGAAAATTCACAATAGTTCGCCCCTCCCAGCCATGGCCATTTTCAAAACATCGAAGCCATAGCCATGGACGTCATCTCAGGAGCATGACGGTCAGGTCTCGTGGACTCCCTACAGCGGCTCCAGCGAGCAGTACTGGCGCCTGAGCCAACCGCCTCCGCGACCACCGCCGGAGTCCACGGTGTCCGACGCGGCCAGCACGGCAGCGTTCGATTTCCTCTAAGGGCGACAAAGATCTTCGGGGGGTTCTGGAAGTGGAGTGTTTTCTGATGTTTTCTGTGTTTTTTTGTGGGGGGGATGTAAATTTGATGAGATGGTGTGAAGTGGATGTATGATATATCGTGACTTGTTCTATATATTGGGTCTTTCAGTAGTGGTGGATGGCTGACTGCGATTGTAAGACATTAGCTGAATCCTTCAAGTCAGTTTCACAAACAATGCGCCACTCGAACCCTCCTCGCCCTGCGGATCAACTGTGTCCGAGCCGTCATGCAGAGGAAATGGTGCGAGGACAGGATGCGAGGTATCGCCCCGCCTGAAATAACGGTTGGTGGATGAAGTACAGGAAGCTTCCCCCAAATCGGGATAGATGTTGGCAACCCAATGCCATAAACCTATTTGGGGATGGTTTTGATCCATTTTATTAATTTTGATTTTAATCCCACCCATAAAAGCTGGTGATTTTGGGGGTTGGTTTCTTACATTTCGTTTTACCACATGTCACATGACTATACTTGAAGTATGGGAGGGCAGATTTCCAGGGGCATTGATTGGAGACATGCGCAAAAACACATTTGGGCAACCTGGGTATGATGCTCAAAACTCCAAACAGCATCAAACAGCCACATTCATGTAGCAGTTCGCCCCCAACAGCTTCACACCACCAATGTTTTTTGCAGCACTGCTTCCGGGACATAGATGGTGAAGTTTTGAGATGATAACAGCCAAACAAAAGCTCTCATCATGCTCTCATCATAGTTACTGCATCTGGTTTTTGAATAGTTTCAAGGTATTTGACATGTATTTACATTGGATTCCATATTTTCCCGCTCACTTTGGACATCTCGGAACCCTCCTTGGACTGCTTGGAGCGGCCCGCAATTGCTTCGAAGACATTCGAAGATGTTTTCGATGACAACATATGACAACCTTTGCTGATGATTGTTTCAATACAAACCGCTGGCATAAGATGAATGTTATGATATTGAATTGCATGTTCCAGGATTTTCCAGGATGTGCTATGCATGAATCCCCATTTGTTGAAGCATCCCACCAGTTGTTCCTGGCTCCACGCCATGTCGCACATCTTCGGATGCAAGCAGACACCACCCACACCGCCTACGACGAGTGATGAGGTGACCTTTAGCACCGGTGACTTGTTGAGCCCAAAAAGATCGAAAAGTCAAATCCTACTGAGACTGAACTATAGTGGCAAGTGACTTTTCTGTGCTTTTTTTCCTATGTTCAGAGAATATTTTTCTTTCATTATTGATAATTAATTAGTGGGGTTCACTATACGTATGCATCTTATACTTGGTTTGGCAGATTTTGGGAGGCTCCTTCAGTTCCTAGTTATGTGATTTTTCAAAAACTCTGTGGTTTACTGGGTTCATCCTGCAGAGGCACAGAAGAAATCCACCTTTTTCAACGGCCTTACTTCATGTAGAATAGGTTTTCTCGTGTGTCATGTACTGTCGATCGGACCTTGGGGATCCCATTCGCCCATCAACCCGTCCCTGGTTGAGCGCGGCCAGGAGAGTTCTGGCAGTACCAGCGACGCAGAAATGAAAAAGAAGAAGGGCAACCGTGCCATGGGGAAGAAGAAGTACCCCAAGGTGTGGTCAAAGGATAGAACAATAGAAGAAATTTGGAATCTTGGAATGATGGTACAGTCGTATAGCAATGTCCTGAATGCCGAGAACTTGTTCTTGGATTTTCAATGGTGATTGAGTGTGACTGGCATATGGCTACAGAGAGGCCATCAAGTACTACAGCAAGGCCATCAAGATTGACCCCAACAATGCCACCTACCATTTGCCACTTGCCGGGTTGATGTGGGCGGATGGCGCATGCAATCCTCCTCATCATCAAGAATGATAATATTTTATACAATATGTTTTTAAATATAAATGCAGTTGTGTGAGGCTATGCATGTGCTTATGTAGAAAAAACACTATTTAATCAATTCAATGACGATAATCATAATACTAATGCTAATTCATCGTGATCATTATGATTAAATCATCATTATGATAATAAATGATCAAGTGATAAAAACCTAATGATATTACCATGAATTGATCAATCATTAGTAATTATTATGATTATCATGCTTCAATTTACCATGAGAATCATCTAATATTCCCATGAAATTACCATGATAATAAGAATCATCATTCAACCTTCCCCAACCAATAGTGATAGTCATATATGATACTGCATAATGATAATCATCATAAAGCATTTGCAAGCTCATGTGATCAACCATAAAAATCATCATCCCCTTCAAGCCTCTAGTGATAGTCATACATATGGTACATAATCATGGTATGTATATATATATATATAATATTGTTTGCATTCTTTTTTATTAAAGCGAATATTATCAACGACAATAATCCAAATGATACCTTCATCATGCTATTCCCAACTACAGGCAACTAAAAAAAAGTCATAATCCAAGCCTTCCCCAACCCCTCCCCACCGCCTTAGGAACCGCGCAATCGCCAACTCAGCTCTGGAGCTCTGGAAAGACGCCGAACACGACGCCTCCAAGGCCGTGGAGCTGCAGGACGAGGTCGAAACCGCGCCGTCCTCCAAGTGCCTTGGGACATGGCCATGGCTGGGGGTAGTTCACTAAGGGATACCAAAGGTTTATGGTGGATATGATGTAACTATATACTATATCAACTACTAAGGGTTGATTATGAGGATAGAACATGATATAACATGATATAACTAAGGGCTGTGTTTAGAATAGGATATACTGTAAAGTATAGTTAATTCATGGTGATGGCTTTACAAAGCAATATTTTTTTTGGGGGCGATTGGATCTTCCAAGCATTGTTGATGGTTGATACTCGTTGATTGCAGGTTTCATGGGATGAGTTTCCACTTTCGAAGACTTAAAAATCCCATGTTTTGTGGTTCAGCTCGCCTGTCCCATTGTGCCACCCAGGGGTCATTTCCAACTGGCTCGTGCCCGACTACGCCGCGGCCGCTGTTTGGAAGCGAGAGAGGCCCTGAAGTTGGGACTCAACAGATATCCGCAGGACGTGGGGCGCAGCTGGTGTTGGAAGATGTCAGAAAGTCAATTGAGCCATGTTCAAAAGCCCTGTTGATTGATGATTAGTTCGGGGATTCTTCTATCCAAATCTATCCAATATATTGGGGATTCTAATGATCCAATAGGGAATCTCGGTGGGAAGCAACCAGTATAGAACGGGAGGGGTCATGTCAATTGGGCCCCTCCGAAGTGCTGGTTGCCTTCTGCCAGACAGGAGCCAGCATTGCTACAGCTAGGCCGCTTCTCACAGAGGGACTGCCAGAGGGTTTGGTTGTGGGTGACCTTTGCAACTGCCTATGTATTTCTGCTATGAACAGTTGGCTTTCAATGGACAAGGAACACTTTCGTTCTCCAATTGCACGGATGGTTTGACTACCACCAGCGTTTCAGGATGAGGGTTACGTATATACTCCAGCTATTGTAGTGCACATCGGATTGTGAGTTCAAACAGTGTTTGATTGGTTCATTTGACCCAGCAATCCAAGTCAATCACGCGAGTGAAACGGGGGCTAGAATGTATATGCAGTATCAATATATACATGCATATGAGCATTGCATATAAGGTGGTGCTCCCTAGTAATGTTTGTTGGCTTACAAGCCTGTATATTGACTAGTTCGACATATCCGTAACCCCTAGTTATAGTAATCTTATAAACTATTATGAACCAACTAAACCAATTTTTCTACCTATGGGGCACCACCTTTCAATATTACATGTTCATCTCGATTTTCCGGCCCCTTGCAAGAGGTCCCCCCTCTACCAAAGGCAAAGAAATCGACCGTGCCGTGGCAAAATTGGAGGCCAAGAGACAAAAGGAGATCCCAGACCTGGCTGCGGTGGAAGTTCTGTTGTGGAACACCCAATCATATTGGCTATACACTACTATTGTATATTGTATTATTATGCTATTGGTATGATATATTATTGATATTATGCATTATTGAGAATATGAAGGTATATCAATATTCCATTTCTTATGTGGAATAGACATATATATACCCATTAATAATCCAATGAGACAACAAATAGTATATGATTGATAATGATTCTTATGCAATGTTGGGATGTTGTATATCATTATTCCAATAAAAAAGCCCAACAATATTCCAACTGATTGGGTAAGCCCTCGGGAAATGGGATTAAAACAATGTTGAGACGTATGATTAGCACCCAACAATGTGGTTAATGGGATTGCCCTCTGGTAAACTAACATAACTATCGAAAATCACAATTTTTAATGGGAAAATCAACTATAAATGGCCATTTTAAATAGTTATCTTAAATTACCAGAGGGTAAACATAATTGGGTTTACAACACTGATCATGTTGTGGCAGCTTCATGTGGGATCCAAAAGCTTCACTTTTCTGTCTTTGGATTCTCCCCTATCTCACCTAACCATGCCTCCACACACAGTCCCGATGGATCCAATTACCTTAGGAAATATTTGGGGTAATGATTTGGCGGGCTTGAGCCATTTATCAGGAAGTATTTGGATCCATAGGGAGGAATACAGACATCAAATTGACGGCCAGAAACTCCACAGGAGGAAGAGGAGGAGAACGCAGCAAAGTCTGCCGGACCCAGCGGTGCGAAGGCCTTGACAGATCAAGCACCTTGGCACTACCTCCAGAACCTTTGCCAAGACATTTGTTCTTAGATGCTTCTGAGCACACCTCAAATATTTCTTCAGAAACTTGGAACTAATTTGTACCAAAATCCCTCGAACCCAGCATTTTTCTAAAGATAGTCATCGAATATTCATACACATCCAGACACCAAAATCCAAAAGCATTGGGAAAACCATCTCCAACATCCCCATCAACCCGTAAACTGATGGGAAAAACATTGAATACATATATTCAATACCATATTGAGATTAATAGTATCATATAGACATACATACACTGTGATATATATATATATATATGTATATATTTGCATACACACACACACACACTCTCTCTATCCATCCATCCATCTATCTATCAATCTATCTCTGTATACCCTTCTGTATGTATAAAACAGCCTGGGTATATACTATTCAATCTATCAATATTCAATACACTATATATGATCTTTCAATCAATCTATCAATATTCAATACTCAATCTTTCAATCTATATATGATTGATATATACACTGTAGATCTCATTGGAATGGTTCTTGGGAAAATTTACAGGAAACCTTTTTAATTGATGGGAATATCCATGGTTTCCTGTAAATTTTCCCTCAAACCAATCCAATGAAGATCATCCATTTCTCGACCCCCGAGGCCCGCGCCTTGGCCGATGCCTCGCCGGCCGCCGCGCTGCCGCTGCTGGCGGAGGCAGTCCAGGCGGCGCAGCGGGCGGCGCAGCGACGGGAGGAGATCAGTGCCCGGTCGTTGCTGGGGAAGGCGCCTGCGGGCGCGGCGGAGGAGGGGAAGCCATCGGAAAAGATGGGGAAAAGATGGGGAAACCCTGGAAATTTGATGCAAATCATGGGAAAACTAGGGGGAAAATGATAGGGAGATCATGGAAATTCCTGAAGAAAGGGGGGAAGACTATGGGGAAATGGTGGGAAAAATGGGGAGATCATTGGGTTTACTATCCATTTGAATGAGCAAACATGGGGAACATGCTGATATTGGATGGGTTTGCTATCCCGAAAAAAGTGGGGGAGGTGGGGAATAGTTTGATGAAATTGGATGGATCTATCCAGTTTACTGGGAAAAACATGAAAAAATAGTATGTGGCTGGTGGTTGCATTTTTCTTTTCCCACCTTAGGACACAAAGGACTGTGAGGATGATTCCAACACGAGGGCCCCATGGCCTGAAACCTCAAGGTATCCCTCCAATACCAACCTGGGATGGTGGAGTTTGATCGACCAACATTTTTGAAACTCAAATTCGCTGACCAATGTTATGCCCTTTTTTGGTCACTTTTTGTTGACATTCCCCAAGGGTTGATACATGTCCTAATTGAACATCACACAACTATTAGGGATAAAATCTCCAACAGCTACTTAAAAGATCTTAAAAGTAATGTTCAAAAACTCCAAGCCCTGTTCCCAATGACCAATTTGTCCAGGTGCAGTTGCGACTGCGGCAGTGGGCTGATGCAGTTTCCAGCTGGGAGGTCTCATGGCCCGTGGCCTCCCTGGCCGGGAATGGGTTGGAAACATCCCAGGTCTATACGGGCAGCCTCAGATTTACCTGGCAACAACCAAGATTTATGACGATTTATGATGATTTAAGCATCAAAAACTGGGATTTATACAGACTAACTGTTGCTCCAATCTGTTCCAGGTAAATGATAGCCACAAGACAAGGGGACTCAGTGATTTTGCCTCTTTTTTCACCCAATTTTCATCACGTGTATTTGGTGTGTTGGGAGCAAGCAACCCTGTAGACTGTAAACGGATGATAGAAAGCATGGAGGATTCAAGTTAAGCCATACTGGGCCGGGGGGTTTTCCAGGTTGTCCAGCATAGACTAGACTCTCCGGCTGCTCTTGAACCTTGGAGCTATCGTAATTTTCCTTGGACGGATCTTCTCAGTTTCATATGGAACACCATGGAACTATATGGAACTCTTTGAAACAGAACCCATTTTTTGGGAACTTCCATTTATTTTGAAAATGTTTGAGCCTGAGTATGTTTGAGTTTAGTGTCAAGAATCGCCAGCTTTTCTGATGCTCGGATCCCATCATGGGTTGCTGTTGCAGGCCGTGGTACAACTGGAACTGCAGGAGTTTAGCATGGACATTCTGGAGGATGCTAGAGCTGTTGGGGATTAAGGCATGTCAACCAGATTTCCAGTAGAGTTTGAGCTTTTGAGCTTCGTGGATCTGCATCCAAACAACACGATACAACAAGGAGCAGCTGGGTAGTAAGGTCAAACTGTGGACGTGGTTTTTTTTTGCATTTTGCTGTGCTTTTGGGTCTTCTAGTGGCAAAGAGTAGTGTAGCAGGGTTTGGCTGCATGAATTACCTTCCGGGAATCAAATGTGGCTGGCTAAAAAATCCCTCATGCAAATTGGATTTTCTCATCAAAACCTCCATTTACCCTCTGGTTATTTAACATAGCCATGGAAGTCATGGCTAATTTTGGATGATTTTCCCATCAAACCCTCCATTTATAGGGAATTGTCCTATGTTAGTCATAACCAGAGGGTATATCATGGTATATCCATTTATTTCGGGGATTTTCCAGCAAGCCCAGAAGGCTCCAAGCGGCCCAGGAAAGATCCGCCCTGTCCAATGCCCACAACAACCTGGGCATCGCACAAAAAAATGCTGGTAGGCCGGCCGTTGCACCCTGGGCACGTCGTACTGCAAACTTGGGTGATTTGCTTCGACAGTTGGTGTGGCCATAGAACATGGTGTGAAAGGGTATAGTATAGGTATATAGATGTATATAGACATGGGATAAACAGTTGAACATAGGATTTACATGGATTTACCCCATAGGTCCGATGACATTTCCACCAACATCGGGAAGTTTTAAGCGGGCCATGGGTCGCCATCCGAAGCCAGGTTAGGTGAAGCATCCTCGTCGTTTCAGGACGCTGATGAAGTGTAGGGGTTCGTGGTAAAGACGAAGCATGCAGATTCAGAATGGATAAAAGATATGCCACATATTTTACATGCAAATCATGTTGTAAGCATTTTGTAAGTCTGACTTGATCTGATTTGTGTCGCTTCTTAAAGTTCTCTTGGCTACTTGATGGTAGCGGCTATAGGGGTTGCTTGATGCTGCAGATCTTTTGACACAACTGGATCCTCAACATGTCAGTGGTTCCAGCAGTTCCCCTGGCTTATTGCCCACAACGAGGATGGATATATCTTCAAATATCAACAACATCAGACTATACCAGACTCAACTCACTCGAATTTCACCTGAAACTATTTGAAACAGCTTAGTATCCCAGTTCATCCCCTCTATTTTCCGTTTCTTTTCGCAGTGACATCCGGATGTTGACCCCCAGTCCGCCATCCGCAGAGTCGAGGAGGCGTACCGCTTGGCGACCAACGGAGATGACAAGGTAGCAACTCACCAGGCGTCTCGCAGGGCCCTACTTGGTGCAGTGGAACTCTAATTTCTTTTGGGGGTTATGTCATGTACTGTAGTTCATGTATTTTTATAGATATGAATGGCCATAGTTGGGACTATATCCCAATTTATGAAGATTAGAATCATGGCTATACCCATTAATAACCCCTGGCCTGCACCCCCAAGTAATTAGCTCATTGAATAAGGAATGATAAAATCATGATCGAGAAGAACTTTCATGTCTTTGGGCCTTGGAGAATTCCAAATCTGGCCATGGTACAAATTCCCAAGTCAAAATTGTGGTCCCAGCAGTGCCTCTTATTTCCCTGTCTACGAGGCCTCTCAGATCTTGCAAAATGCCGCGCAGTGTTTGCTGGTGCAAGGGAAAGCTGCGGAGGCCCGAGGTTTATGTGAGCGCACCTTGGCCACAGCAGAAAGCCAGGTGACACGGTTTTTCATAGCTATGTCAGCAGGGAGCTTGAAGATAGGTGAGCATTCCCACTGGGCATCACTGGGCATATGCTCAGCAACAAGGGTTTGAAGATGCCGTAAGTTCCTGACCCAAGTAAACTTGGACTCAGGTTGTCACAGGAGTTGCCTGTAGGACTCGTAGTGTTAATGTCAACCTGAGATTGGTCAAACAAATTTATCACTTCTCTGAAGTGACTTCCCCAACCATCAACCGTTTTTACTCTGACTATAATGACGATAGTTCTTGTTGTTGCATGTTGTTGTGATCATACTGATGAATCTGCTATTGCTACAGATTCTTACTGATTTGTGGTTTTTGAAGCAGTTTGTTGTTATTTGATTTGATTTGTGATTATCAGTTGAAAATGCAACGATCGACTATGGGAGGACCATGTTGAAATATTCTGAACCGTCCATCAAGATCCGCATCAACATATCGATACATCATTGGTCAGTAAATCAAACCAATTATGTGTATATATATATATACATATTCCCTATTGAGTTCGATGATTTTCCCAGCTATAAACTTCCATGTAGTTCGGGGATTTCCCAGCCAGCCATGTTCCATATTGAATAACTACACATGGTGTTACGTATAATTAATTTTGAACCAATCAAGCATACTGGAATATATTGAATATACTGAATCAACTGCAGATATATATATATATATTCAATATGTAAAGTTGTAGGTCCAGTCATCCAGTTAATGAATCAACTAAGTATAAACCATAAATATCAACCAAATATCTCATGGGATTGGTTTTAGGGACATGTTTATGGTTGAAACCATATACTGTATATTTTATGGGTCAAAACCCATGTTAAAACCGGATTCAGGTAAATTTCATGATTGAAACCCTACATTTGCTGGGTTAAAACCATACATTCCACCGATTTCCGTTCGGAGAAAACCCACGGACCGAGGATCGCAGGAGATCTGCCAGCGACTCTTTGGCGATGGCCACGGCACCCTGGCCCTGGGTGGCCTGGCCTTGGCGCGCTGCTTCCGGGCGGAAGGCCCTGGCAGCGCTGCTGGGGTGGGGATCCATTGGATGACCCTCTGATAGAGTAGTTCACAACTATGGAAAATTATGGAAAATCACCATTTTTAATAGATAAACTAACATAACTATGGAAAATCACCGTATTTTTAATAGGTAAATCAACGAACTAAATGGCCATGGCTTCAATAGTGAACTGTTGATTTTCCAGAGGGTTTTGTGGGATTTTGTGGGATACTTGTTGGAGAATCATGGGATGATAGTTGGAGATCTACATAATTAGAGGACAATTGTGACTTGGTGAACTGTTCGGTTTATGGGGGACTGATATAATTGTTTGTTTGGATAAGGTTATATGATTTTCCGGCATTTGTTTGTTCTCAGTGATCACAATATTCCACCATATCTAGATCTAATGAGATATAATTCAGATATTCTCCCATGATTATCCTCATTGTTTTACGCCATATCCCAGCTTGGAGGTTCTTCGTTCTCGCCATACAATCACACGGTAGGCGATTTGCGGAACGCCATCGCCAGCTACGCCAAGAGTTTGGACATCTTCAGTGAGAAGACCACCGAGGCCAACGGAAAACCATTGGAACATAGGGGGTTTTACCAAAGAACAAACGGTGATTTATCGGATCTTAGAGGGATATCCCATGGAGATAGTCTATGGGATTTAGCCTCCGGTAAAATTTCCTTCCAGTCTTGCGACTTTGCGAGCTGGAAAATGTCAGTTTTTAATAAATCATCGAACTAAATGGTCGATGGCTTCCATAGCTATATTAGTTTGCTGAAAGATAGATCAAACCTCATTTTCGTTGGTACAATGTAAGGCCCCCAAGTATGTTGGTTTATAAACCACATGAATACTATACTACTATGTTTCTCTATTCTCTATCATACAGGCCATAATTATTGGGATTATAAACCTGATCTAAGGCAGACAATGGTGAAACTGAGAAACTGTGCTGTTGCTGAAATCTGGAAAATCGGTGACCGGTCGTTTTGAGACCATCTCCCATAAGTCAGGACTAAGCAGTGTGAACATCTTGAAATTATGTTGGACATGGAATGTGAGAAACACAATGCCATACACGTACCATTTGGGGATGGTTGAGGAGAACAACACAACCATCTATGGTGATGTTGGGCATGTTTTTTGTTAGTGGTGCCCAAAATTCAAAGGATTGGGAACCGCTGCAACCCAGGTAGAACCATTCTTTTGAGATTTATCCATATTTTTCGATGGCTCATACAACTAGAAATAATGTTTGAATCCCGATTAACACGTTATATTGCCAACAAAAAACGAGATGATTGATGCTGTTTGAAGCTGTTTCACCACATTTCACCGTATTTCACCATCTAAAACTGTCATTTCTCCAGCTATTTCTAGGTCTTCCCCAGGGAAAAACACCTCCGCCCCTGCGGCCCCGCAGGAGTCACTCGCGGAGCTACCGGAGCTCCCCAGCGCCGATCGGCTGCAGCAGCTGCTGCAGCAGACGCGCGGCGAGTTGGCGCAGCTGGTGGCGCTGGCGGAACGCGCCAAGGCGCAGGCGGCGGAGGGGTGGGGTGAAACTCATGGGGAAACCATAAATCCATAGGGGGAAGATGTTTGGGGTGGATTTGGGTGAATTTCTGGGAGTTTTAGATGGGTTTATCGAGGATTTTTGGGGGGTTGATGGAAGATTTCTGGCGATTTTATGGAGATTTTCGGAGTTATTAAAGCTGGCATATGGTTCTTATCTTGGGGGTATGGATCAAACAAGTGGATTGCACAGTGATTTAGCACGATTTAAAATTAATTACAGCACACTAGACATGACATGTCATTTGTTGGGATGGGCTGATGTGCCATGGTCTATAGTTGGATAAGATTGATCCATATTGTGCGATGGTCATCAATTTGTTAATTGATATCCATATGATTCTATATGCCGAACATGTTTGGACTTCTATTCTGGTATGAAAGGATTCCCATAATCCAATAAAGACCTGTTTTAACCATGACACATACGGGTATGGGTTTACTTACGATGAACCCTCACCAGTTGCTGCAGGGTCGGCTCTCCGAAACAGTTGATGTTCGCGCAGGCCATGCAGGGAACCGCCACAGGCAGCGCTGCTGAGGGATATTCAGAAGCCACAGCACCGGGAGCGCCAAGCGCGCCAAGCCAATAAACTGCGGCCGGGCAGAGACTCAGTGAAGGGGGATCCTGGGAGCCCAAGGGTGCCCCCGAAAGATACCTCACCCAACACATGAATCCTAAGGGATATTAAGAGGTTATAAGCCAGATAGAACCACTATC
The DNA here is from genome assembly GCA_003297045.1 of Symbiodinium sp. clade C Y103. Lineage (NCBI taxonomy): Eukaryota > Dinophyceae > Suessiales > Symbiodiniaceae > Cladocopium > Cladocopium sp. clade C. Next base: position 272,099 of record BGPT01000358.1, on the reverse strand, counting down.
AATTGTAATCTTGGGGCCCCCTTGTTAGGGGGAACCTTTGAAGGGCAGGCTTTTGACAATGGGTGACACCGGAGGTTTTGAAATTAGGATTCGGATTTATGTAGGGTCAGACGCAATGTTTAATATCTGGAGCCGAGTGGTATGGAATGACCTACAGCCTCCAGGCCGAAACCCATGAAACTGCACTGAAGATGCTGATGGTGACCTCCAAGGTCCTTGAATTTCTATCCCCAAATGCCAAGATTGATGGCTCCTTACTGCAGAAGCAGATGTCCATGGGTTTTATCCCAAGCGACATTGCCATGGATAAGCATGCATATATTATACGCGCTACATGTGCCACCAAGCATCTTTTCTCGGCCGGGTTGCTTCTTTGAGGCAAAGAGCATGCTGAAACGCCGCCTCGTTTTGGCGGTTGACAGATTTGAGCATGGCAGTTGCTGGTTTGGTGGTTTGGTCTCACAACGATCAGGAACAATTCCCAGAATGAGACGGAAAAAGAAAGAGACTGGCTCCGCAGGTGTCACACAGGGACATGTTCCACACCTGCAGTGCTGTTGTTTTGACATGTCGAGAGCTGCTTTCTGTTACTTTTTGTTTGTTATTTTACTCTGGTCATAAACAGACGAAATAGAACACTCTTGGTAAATATTGGGCAAGGCAAGATCCATTTCTATCAGGCCCCCTTCAGAAAAGAAGCACTGAACCTGTTTCTATGTTCATTTCTTTCACACTTCCGGCCGCTCTGAAGGTAGTCTCTGCCCAGAGAGGCCCCGATAATGCTGAGATGAGGGAGTGCAGTTTCATTAGTGTGGAGAATTTGCACCTTTTGCTTTCATAAGGTAGGTCTTGCAAAAGTTTATTTTCCAGCCATTCTGATCCATTCTTCCCAGATGAACGGTTGAAATATCTTGAAATCGACGCCAAGCATGGCCATATCCAGCACATAAGATAGATACTATATTTGAACAACCAATGGGTGATTGATGGTGATTGATGGTGATTGATGGGTGCAAGTACCAAGCGAACCTTGTTGTTTTGCCCAACAAGAAGGTCATCTTGTGACGTCATAGTATCAATCACATCCGCATTTGACCGGGGTTTACGTTGGGGTCCCAGAATCGAATGAATGGCAGTTTGGGTTGAACAAAGGATATGGTCTGCTGCAAAATGATCCTAAGCCATTGATGGGAATATCCAGCATTGACATCCTTGTGATATTGATGATCCGACTGTTGCGTCATTTTTCTCTGGAATCAATCCAGATGTATCCAGATTGATGGGAATATCCAGCATTGTCATCAATGACCTGCGTTTGGATTGAAGTGACATGGCTCCTGGAAAAGGATTCTTATCCACCAATGGGAAATCCCCCATGTATAGATGACTTTCCCGGCTATAAACCTCCATGTCTAGGGCGGTTCAGAGAGAGAGAGATAGAGAGAGATGATTTTCAATTGCCACGTTTGATTTCCGGAAGGTGCATCATCTTAAGTCCATTATTTCAACATTCCCAAAAGGCAGTCTCTAGACATTCCCAAATAGCAGTATACCTAAGAATAAACCTTGATTAGGCATGGTTTATCAATTATTGGGTTTACCTCATTAATGGGAAATCACTAAGCTCAATGACCTGCAAGGCTTTTTTTGCTTCGAAGCAGTGTCACTTCGTTCGGCACCCGATCCGACCGACGCTGCCATGGCGTGGATGGCGCGCAGCCTTGCGCTGAGCCTAGCCTTCTTGGCGTCGACTGATGCTGGAGCCTTGGAGTTCGGTCTGGGGATTTCCACCGCCACAGATGGAAGAAATTTGAAGAAATAGTTGTTTCATATTGGTTCATCAGCAAAACTGGGGGAGTGTGAAGGAGTAAAAATTGTGTTTCACCAGAAGGGGGAATTTATGGGAATGTCATTGATTTCACCAGAAAATTTGGGGATGAAATCAGTGGAGCCCAGCTATGTCCTGCAGCATCAGGGTATGGAAAGGTTCCATGTCTTGCTGCAACAGACGCTCGAGGCTTCTTTCTTAACTCAACTAATTACCCTGCGGTAAACTATAATAGATGTGGAAAATCCACCATTTTGTCGATCCTTTTCCCAAGGAAACCCTGGCTTTTCCACATCTATCTTTGTTGACCTTGTCTTTTTCATAGGATGGGGGCCATCTCCGCCATGGAAGATGATCCCAACTGACCCGGCTGAGGAGATTCTTGTCCAGCTGAATCAGGCCCCAGCTGCCGCACAGCGAGTGCTGCGGGGTCCACCTTTCTGTCACTGGGCGGAGATGATCCACCATGTAGTTCGATGATTTCCCAGCTTGCCATTTGTTTGGTTACGGATGGGTATGATGGATCATATGGGAATATATGATATATGTATAATGGGACGTATTACACACATGTATATATACATACATATATATAATTACGTGTATATATATATATATAGAAAGCTTTATGTGAGTTATATGATGGGTCAGAGCTCCCCGCAATGGATATGATGACCTATGAATTCCTTCCCTGGTAACTCCGGCCGAAGCCAAACCCAGGAAGACCTTCCACCACGACTTTTGGGGATCTCCTAAATAGGAAGATGGGTTTGTGCATGGAGTACTCCGGGTACGCTCTGGTAAACTAACATAACTATTGAAAATGGTCATTATAGTGGATTTTCCAATTAAAAAAGGTGATTTTCAATAGCTATGTTAGTTTACCAGAAGGTATATCCTGCAGTGGCAATGATAGATTGGCCATAATTAATGGGTATGACCAAACAGCATCTAGTGGAACTTGAGGCTAAACCACTGAGTAGAATTATGAATGATAAAGTATACTACATATTACTTCCTACAGGACTACTTAACTTGGCAAACAATGATTGGTTTATCATTAATATTAACTGAGGTATCAATGTAGTATTAAGTATCATTGCTATTATGATTGTTTGGCCATACAATAATACACACAATTGGTTCCCCCATAATATTAGTACTGTTGGATTATAATACAATATTACAGTATCAATTATTGTTTATTGATCCCAATTCTTGCATGTTCAATACAATAGCAATCATTATTATTAATTACTGATTGACTTTTGCGCTTCCCCCAGTTTCAGTGTCTCCAAAAATCCCGCTGCATCGAGGCAGTTCACCTCTAGCTACTTGCTTGCGTTTTTGGAGATCGGACATGTTGCTTGGGGCTTAAGTTGGAGCTTGACCAGGGGGGCCTTGGCCCTAGAAATGACTAGAGAGAAATATGATGAAATATGATCCGAAACCAAAACTAGGGTATATACTTATCGATTTATCCAATGAACTTCACTTATTCATAGGAATCCCCCAAAAATATATGCGACAAGATCAATTGATATCCCCAAACAATGTACAAAGAGTTCAATTTCTCACTATATTTATAGGAATCCTTTTAAAACAATATATACCAAAAACCATCAAAAACCCAATTTATCACTCTATTTTTAGGATTGGATTATTGGATTTTTACCAAAATTCCTATCTTTCTCTGTGGAGTGACTATCCCAATAGCCTGGAGCGGCCCAAGGAGTCCGCTCGGACGACGCCTTGAGCTGCGATGGCTTCGATGCTTGGCCCGACGTGGACGGCAAGACCTGTGGCAACTGTCAAGCGCTGGCGCCTTGGGAGCGAATCACCAGAAAACGTGGCAAAAGTCTGGTCCTTTCAGTAGGGTTTTTTGGGAATTTCAGGTGATTTCACCATGATTTCACCATTGAACATATGGAATATTGAGGAATTTTGATGAAAGTTGTTTGGGGTGTGACTGAAGAATGACCCAACGAAAAGACTGAGATAGTCCAGGATTCTCGTCCGTTGTTTCCAAGGCAGTGGAAAGGTCCTGTGACAGACACATTCATTTGCAAAACGACTTGATTTCACTTGATCAGAGAGACCTTTCAAGTATTGTTGTCCAGTCGTGATGAATAGTATTGCTTTGCAAATTATCACGAGTTTCCCAATTAGTTGTGCTCAGTAATATTCAGGGAGACCTGTCCATTTCTTCTGAGCACACTTGAACATTTTGAACGTTGAACCAAGTAGCAAGATGAAATTGATTGATTTTGCCAGAAGAAAGCGGCTGGGATTCGGCATCGTCTTGGGTAATGGCAAGGTGTTGACCAAAAATTTCAATCGCTGTGATCGCTATTGTGACTTAGCATCGACTTCCGCTTTGGATGGCTGGGTTTGGGCCAGTAGATGGGTATGGGTCAAAAATTCAAGGCCCTGAGCAGAGATTGGCAGGTCATTTTGCAGGTCATTTGCAGTGAGCATCCCGTGGGTATCAAAGCTTGACCCATACCCAGACAGATTTCGAGGATGCAAGGGATATTCAATGATGATACTGTATATGTTGATCCAAGCAGTGGTAGCTGTCAAAGGGACTTGGGAGCTGGGTATGCATGGTCCGGAAAGTTGTTTCCAAATCTGATGACTCCATCATGATCCTTTGCTCCTTGAAGTTGGGGTGACTCCACCCTAGTTTTAGACGATGATACCCCACTCTTGAGTGATAACTTTACATTCAAAAAGGGTTCAAGATGTTAAATGGCAAACATGTGACTATTCCACATTTGGAATGGGTTGATCAATTTCTGTCAAATGAATACCGTGAAATAATGGTGCACTTCATCACTTTGTGTACATGTTTTTTACATGTTTTTTTTTTTTGTTGGGAGTTCACCTATTACACATGGTATAGATGGTATATAATCATCTAAAGTAATGTTGGTAAAACAATGCCATAAACCATCCCCAAAATCATCATAAATGGATGGTTTATGGCATTTTTGTACACGTCAAAAAATGTTTTCCCTCCATTCTTTGAGGCGAAAGCTTTGGACATCGTTGCGTAGCGGCCGCAGAGGAGAAAGCCGAGTGCCTGGGCGAAAACAAACGAAGTGCACAGCGAAGCCGTGGCCCATTTAGTTCGATGGTATACCTACTACACATGGTAAAACCCTAATATCAATATCATTCAGTTTTTCATTCATAGAATCCCATATCATCCCCAATAAAAAAAGCCGTTAGTTATGGGATCACTATGGTATTTATATGGGATGTTCAGCCAGATTTATAGATGCTTTAATCCGTTACACATGTTGATTCTCCATAGCCATCTGAAGTTACCGAAGGGTGGGGAATTATCCCATCAAGGGTAGTTGTGATCCATTTTCCATTGGGTTTCAAGTTTTAAGCTTTAACCATAGTATAACTGCGCAAGGGTTCACATGTCTAGTCTGGTGACCGGTGGTTCACAAGGGTGTGCTTAACAAAAAGAGGTCAAGTGCCTTCATCTTTTCAAGGTCATGCGAAGCAGAAGAGGAGAAAGACTGTGATGAGGTGAAGGGCAGGGACCAGGAACCAATTGAGATTCTTTGGATTTTCTTCTCCCTTTGTTTGATCCAAGTGACTGTTGGGGCATCAAGCAATCGACCCTCCCCACTAGCCAACAATGGCAATTCAACATCAACATGGCAAAATATTTTGCAACACACCTACATGTTTAAACACATGGTCACATGGATAGTACATGGAGAAAATTGATGATAATGGGACCATGATTCACCAACCCTCGTCATCATTCACCATCATTCACCTATAAAAAACTTGCAGATGATCCCACGGCCAGGCCATCACTGGCACCAGCGATATGCTGTGCACTTGCCAGCGGCTCACTGGAGAGGTGAGATGACATGGTGGGAGATGACCCATATCTGAGATACCCATAGATACCCATAGATTTAGGTAGTCTATAGATTTAATCTTGCGCTTTTCTTACGAAATCATACACTTCCAAGTTCAGGCATCTATGAGCTACGTCAACTCAGGAACGTTGCTGAATTTCTTGGATTTAAGTGGATTTGTGCGTATCCCAGCCCTCAAAGAACAGGGGTTTTTAATGGTCCGAGAATTCGTTTGATGGAAGATTGAGAGGAACTCTATCAGTCAAATCCCAGCTTTTCAATGGTAAGACCGACATTCCTGTTGATGGATCCTCCATTTTCGTGAATGACCTCCCCATTTTTCATCAACCTATTTGGAAGAAAAAGCAAGCAAACAAATTTGGGTGAGCAGTTGATAACACCCAGTATAAAAGCCACATGTTTCTAAGAACCCCTACCGTATGTTTTTTCCCCGAACCCTGTTGAACCCCCCAGATTTCCCGGTGAACTCCCCCGCGGCGCCAGGATTGCTACGGTTCCCTGAACGGCGTCGCGCGCAGCGAAGGCGGCTCCGTGGGAGTTGAGTACACGGCATCGCTGGAGGAGTGCCAGGCAGCCTGCAGTGGCAGCTCGGCAAGGTGGGGAGGTTTGGATGGAATGATTATAATGTGGGTAAAACAATGCCATAAACTACCCATTTTGGAATGGTATTTATGGTGATTTGGGGGATGGTTTATTATTGTTTTACCAACATTATAGTATATAACCATCCATGTATCTATGCATTCAATAGTATATGATGACATACCTCAGTGATGTCATCAAAAATATTACCCATGAGATATCAATGAACATTGGCGAGTGAAAGCCTGGAATATTTAACATGTTCAGCAACTAATAATGGGGATATATGGGGATGTGTCAAAACCTATTATTGTCCATTTTAATGGGATGAACATCCATTTACCAGCTATTTTGATGTTCACTAGGTACCAGGGTTTTGACTCATAGCCATATGTGATGCTTGATATATGATATATGATTTATGATGTGATGTGATATAACGTTTTATGGTATGATGTTAATGATATGATATGAAATGGTATGGCTTGGCCTGAATCTGATGAGACGATAGATACCAGGTAATTCATAGGACCCATCGGATGCAGAATACGGTGGATTTCCCATCATGTGATGTATGGCTATGTAGATGATATGATTCTTGACCCTGAGTTACCTTTGAGTCGGTACTCTGGGGGTTTGTTTTCCACTCATCATTCCACGGGTTCGACCCGTCCGAAACCAATTTGGATCCGGGATGATGTGAGGGCTGGTGAAACCAGCTGACCAGCTTGGCCAACTGCACAGCTCCAAGACTGAGGTAAGGCCAATTGCAAATCCTTTGCGCTTTGCTACTTGGCAGTTCTGGGGTGAATGGGAGGAACATGGAGGAATCTGATGAGACAGCTGTGCATGGAACATTTCCTTGGTGACACTACTGCTGATCTGTTTGGTTGTTCTGTGGCAGAGTCTCAGGATCCCAACGGATCCTGAGCATTGCTTTGCTATGATGGAACGCTTTACTTACCCTGTCTCGGAATATGCAGGGTTCTCAAGTCCCAGAATTAGCGTAAGGCAAAACTGACAGAAATAAACATAAAAAAGTATTTGCGTTGCAAAAGAGAAATGCAGCAAATTTAACGTCCCTTGAATCAACAAGTCAAGTCACAAGTCTGTTGGCTCACACATGTTCACACTCACCTGTACCATCCTGTGCCATAGTTTAGTCAATAAAACCAATCATAGACCATCCCCGATAGAGGTTTATTCTTGGGTATACCGATAAACCCTGTTCTGACTGGAATGATGGGAATACCATGACCTGAAGCGTCCCAGGTCCTCAATGGGACCGATGCTTCCTGAAGGATAGGAGCCTCACGGGCAACGAGGCCACCCGAGTGAACAGTGCCTTGCTGCTGTAACGAGCTTTGAAAATAGGGCATGCCCCCGAAAACTGGGGAGATCTTTGGGGGATGTATCATGGGGATATAGTTGGATAATGCTATAACCTGATATAACCTCAACCATGGGGTGTATACCACGCAACATGGCCATGTCAAACATAGTCAAACATAGTCAAACATAGTCAAACGATCAAAGTTGAGGGTGCCGTAGTTTTAGGCAAACCCATTTTTTCTTTCCATGATAACTGGGTGATATCTCCCAAGAATCTCAAGTTCGAGGCCTTAGCCTAGGAGGGTTCACCCATGGTGTTCCCCTGGGTGTTCCCACTCAAGTGGGGCCCCCCAACAGACTTGGTGATTTGTTCATATAAACAAAATCTAGATCATTCAAAACCTAACGTTGATCCAAACCCATGTAGAGAAACACATAGAAACAGCCTTGTTTGTTCGGTGCAGGTGTCATGCCATGCATTCTGAGTCAGTGTTGTTACCTAGGCAACTGCAAGACCTACTTCAAGACTGCCTGTGGGACAACAAGTACCACCACCGCGGGAGTGACAACGACAACAACGACGACAACGACAACAACGACCACAACGACCACAGCGGCAACAACCACAATGGATGGAGGCGTTCCTGTCCATCACTCCTGTGGTTTTGCCATCCTGAAACAGGTTTGAACACATGCCATCGCTATTGAACTGTGTGCCATCACTGCAGGGGTTACAAAGAGGTGTAGTACCCTGAAATTTTGGCTATCGTCCATCCTTTGTTCAGACAATTCATTTTCAATTCGACGGTTTGTTCCCGGACCCGCTGAAAACAACAAGCAGATGTTTGGTGGAATGAAAAAATGAACACCTTCTTTTTTGGCATAAGGTGGTATACGGTACAAGTATTTTTTGGTATGGTCATAGTGTGCGCCAAGTTCTGTAGGTACAGGCACATCGATGTATATCAATAGGTAAACCTACAGTGCAGATCTAAGAGGTTGACAAGAATCCTAATATGTATCCTGTTGTGTCGATCCTGGGGACATCGAATGATGTCGATCGGTCCCGGTCCTGGTCCAGGCGACTTGTGCTACGCCAGTTTGGATGGCGTGGCCAGTTCCGAAGGCCGGGGCCTGGGGTCACTTGGCAGCATCACCACCTCAAGCTTCGAAATCCCTGACATTCTTACAGCGTTTGATGTGGCCATGGCCAACGTTTTTAACTATGTAACTCACGTTTTCGCAAAACCACATTCGAAAACCCTTTTCTTAGACTATTCCAGGCTGGAAAAAGTAGGGAATGGGTGATGTAGAAACCATGACAAAACATGAGCAATCGCGGCTGGTCCAGGGTGATTTCTAGCTTCTACACTTTGCTCCGCTTAGATGAGCTGCTCTAAAAACCTCCCTTTACATTTTTTTTTAGTAAGGGCCTTTTCATAACGCGTTTGGCGTAAGCAACACCCTCGCTTGCCTAAGGCCGCGTAAGGACTTCGCGTAAGGGCTCCCTCAAATTGCTCCGCATCAGGAAAAACTCCACGCGCGTAAGCATGGCGTAAGCATGGCGTAAGCATGGCGTAAGCACGGGCGTACCCAAAATGATATGAAGATTTTTAGACTGGCTTAGATGTGAAGATAGTTCGAAATTCCATGTTTTTCCCGAAGCATCTCTTCGGACGACCTTTTGGAAAGATCCTGCTAAAATTGTTCCATAACCCTCCAGAAGTTGTAGGAAGATTCCAATTTTCCCCATGGATCAGGATGGTGAAGACGACAGACCTGGAGAAGTGTCAGGAGGCCTGTGAGCAACGTGAAGGATGCAGATCCTTTGCACGATGCAGCTTGGATCCAGCTGGGGCATGGAGAGCTGAAAACTGGGGGGGGTTCATAAATGGAGGTTTCCTAAAATAGGGGTACCCCCAAATCATCCATTTTAGATTGGGATTTTCCATTATAAACCATCCATTTTTGGGTACCCCCATTTTGGGAAACCTCCAAATGGGGGATCCCAAAATGGAAAGTTTAGAAGGGAAAATCCGGAAACAACATGAATGGTTTAGGGGATACCTCTGTTTTAGGAAGAGGTTTAGGACACCTCAAAATGATGAACAATTGAGGTGTGGATGGTGGATTTATGGATTGAAATTGCTAGCAATTGTATTAATTATTAATGATTGCACCGAGATATTAGCTGGAAGAGCAAGTTCGACCGGTTCAAGGCTGGCAGCAAATACAGCAGGGAGATGTCCACAGCAACCCTGGTCATTCCCAAATCACTTTGCATATAACGAAACAAGTATAATGGATGGTTTGTTGGTACTATACTTCCCTTGGAAAGCTGATGCAGGTCACGATTCGGAATAGGAAGATAATGCATAATTTGTACCCTCTGGTAAACTAACATAGCTATTGAAAATGGTGATTTATAGTGGATTTTCCCATAAAAATTGGTGATTTTCCATAGCTATGTTAGTTCACTGGAGAGTAAATGAATGGATTTACTTTTGCTATTTAAGATTTCCAGAGGGCATGCCTGGTATGCATACAAGATTGCACGTGCATCTTCCAATCCAGGAACCAGTCCTTTTCTGATACTTGATCAGTTACTTTTCAATTACATCTCCATATATACAACTAAGAAGGATTTATGGTGGCTAGTGGCGGTGAATATCTTTGACATCATAAACTTTGAATGTTCTTTTTGGGGATTCCCCAGTCTTTTCCCTTGTTACTTCATCATGGGCTGGGATGTTTGATGAAAATTCCCCCTCAAATCTTGCGGGGAATAGCTGGGATGCCAAGATTTCCCAGATTTCCCATGACTGCTCCGGGATCTCCACAAGGCCCACAGTGGGGCAGGTGCTTCTTGAAGGATCGGTCTCTTGGCGCCAGCATTCACCAGGAAAAGTGAGGGATCTAACCAAGACTTGGCAAAGAAAAAGGAATATATAGGGGACATGATGTAATTATCACCGCGAAAAATCATTGACCTGGGGGTTTCAACTGGTAATTTGGGATGGTTTTTCCTATGGCTATAGGAAGTTTTTCAGAACAACCGACCAGGTACCCCCATGACCTATGGCTTTGCAATAGACCCCAGCTGGAGGTGATTTTTGTTTGCCTCCAGGGATCTATTGCAGAGCCCCACGGACATCAGACAGGACCCCTTCAAAATGCTTGTGGAACATCGTGGAACTGAGACTTGAAGAGTCTTGGATATGCCAGATATGCCTTTCTAAAGAGGGGTTCTCCTTCCTGCAGTCACAAAAAAGATATCCAAGGCACTAACCACAAGAGTAGAAGGGATGGCCTGGCGATTTTTTGCCGTTGGGCTTCGAATCTTCAGCTGAGGAGCTTCACTGGTGGTGAACCGAGCCGAACCAATGGCGATTGCTTCCTGACTGCTGGGGGGTTGTATTCTAGGTAAGGATCGTTGCTGCATACCCTACAGATAGAAGATATTGTTGGATGGTGAAGATATGGTCGCAAATGACCTACACATCAGTGGCTTCCTATAACTCAAATCCGTGTATGGATCCAGATGTAAGACCTGGCTACGTCTTTAAGCATACGATTCTTGAAACCAATTCTTGGAATACCACATTTTGATCCGTACCCACGGGCACCATATGATAGTCTAGTATAGTCGAGTCATTTCCTCATTCGCTGACAGACCTTCCGCCTTGAGGTAAGACCTTTTATCAAATCAGCTGTAGCTTGACGACCACCACAACCACCACAACTCGGGAACCTGGATCTGGAAATTTGGTGAAGGTGGTGTCATACAATCTGTATTGGTGGAATGCCTTTCAAAAGAAACTTGGCTCAATGCTACTCGTACTGCTGCTTTCTTTTTGCAGTTGCTTCTTCAAATCTGAGAGGCCATGAGCCACTAGGTCAAGTGGCTCTAGATATCAAAGTGGCTCTACTTGTACACATGTCATCCACTTCGCTAATAGGTACCATCCATCAATAAGCCACTTTGCAGTTTGGTCCATTGGGAGTCCATTGCTGGAGTGTACCCTCTGGTGATTGAACATAGCTATGGAACATCACCATTTTTAACAGGATTTAACAGGTTAATCATCTATAAGTGGGCCATTGTCCATGGAAGGTCAAGGGGGTGGTTTCCAGCGCTGAAGGAACTCCTGGAAGAGTGATGGCATCATCGATAACATCAAGTCCACGTTGTAGCTTGGCGGGGGCTAAGAGCCAAATTAAGACTCCAACGGACCTGGCCTATGCTTAAAAATCATGGGCTTAGGAAGTTTTTTCTCCCAGGGTGCCACCATAATTTCCCATATATTTCTTGGAGTCTATGCGAATCAAAATTTCAAATTGACAACTCTCCTCATGCAGCCAGGGAAGTTCTCTTTGATCTTTCACAGAGCCACCTTTTCTATCCTTTTCTGTCTTTAGTCTGAGGAACCACGGATCCTAGGAACCACTCCCATCAAATCATCAAATCCAATCACATCTCATGAAATCCCATGAATTTCCCATGAATTTCCCATGGTTTCTCGTCCATTTTCCCTTCATCCCTGGACAGCCGCTGCCGAGGCGCCCCGACGCGCTGGGGCTCCAGGAGTGCGACTCGCCCAGCGAGGTGAGCAGCCGCAGCGGCGCGGTGGAGAAGGCCTCGGTGTTCCGGGGAGCGCAAGGACGCTGCTGGAGGGGGATGGTGGTGATCCAGGTGGAGAGTCAGGTCCGAAACGCTAAGTTGCTGCTAGGTTGGGTCATGGCGTAAATATTAACCTAGAACTAAGATAGAAGATCACTTGATATATGATGGTTCATCAATTGATACGACTTGGTGATTGATAAAAAGTATAGGTCAAATGTTGGGTCTACGGTGGTTGATACTTTCGATATTGAAGTAATTGTAGTTCATGGACTTGCAAACATGCAAGCTATGGGTTCTATTCCAAACCACTAAGGTTAAGGTTGAAGATCATCTATTATGGTGGGTTACTTGTAGGTTGTGGTGAATATATCGACCAAATTGAGCTGGGTCGACTGGGAAAAGTATAGCTTAACTGGTTGACTGTTGGGATTATTTTCTGGAAATGTCGGACTGGCTAATTCAGTCAACATAAACAAACTGAGAAAACGGGGGGGCACGGGGGGGCACGGGGGCACCACTTTGGGTGGGTTGGGGATGGTTGGGGCTCGGGTTGGAGCAGGTGGTGGATGGACTCTTAGGGTTTGGATCTAAGATGATCTAAGATCCACTTGGTGATGGAGGCTTAGATTTGGGGCACGGTAGGGGCAATGTGGATGGATGGAAATTAGTTGAAAACTATTGGAAGATATTGGAAGCTTTGAGCTACGTTGAGCTTGGACTTTTGGGGATGGGGATGGGGAACAGGTCAGGCTCGAAAGTCTCAAGCGGCATCTAATAGGTGATTGTTTCACTTGAATAGTCACCTTAGTGACTAATTGGTTCGATTCAACACACTCAGATGAAGAGGCTGTTCAAATCTGGTGATAAAGGATGTTCACGGAATCGCCTCTGGTGCAGCTGTAGCAATTTTTGGTGGACAATAGTTCCATCAGTCTCAGTCTCAAGGCATGGCAGGATATGGCAGTGGCAGTGATATTGCCATTTTTTGAGTGGGATCTGCGCCCTCCGCTTATCAAACATGGCGATTTCATGGACATCCTCGAACTAAATGGACCAAATTAGACTTAAATGGGAAAATCAATCTCTAAAAATCAAGGGTTAAATTGGAGAATCCCCTATTAATATGGGTGGTTTTCCCTTAAAACACAGCCACCAGCCGCAGATCACTGCTGCAGGAGTCATGGTGAAACCCAATATCTTCAGCACCAGCAACTCAGGAGCTTCGGACGTCGGCATGTCTTGGAAAAAAGCCGCAGGGTTTGGAGATGTCAAAAATCATCATGTTCCAGGATTCTTCAGGTGGTTTCTTTGATTTTTTTTTCATTTTATGCGTTTTACCCATAGAAACTTGGGTTCTTTTCCTGGTTACCCTCTCGAAATTTGACATAGCTATAGAAAATGACAATTTTTTATGGGTAAATCATCGCTCATCATCTATTTCTAGGGCATTTGCACCATAGAAGAAGGTAGCAAACTATTGAACAATTCCCTACAAATGGAGGTTTATAACTGGGAAAACCATTGAAGTAAATGGTGGGTTTTCCAGCCAGCCACATTTGATTGCCCGAGGGTAAATCCCATGAATTATATCCGATAATATCCTAAATACCAGGTGGATTCCCAAATTACCACAGGGTTGTCCACCTGGTTAGTAAGTCCCCGATTCGTGGGTTCTCCCATGTATAAACAGGATATAACATAATATAACTATGGTTACTAATCAGATACTAGGTGGGATGACCCCCCAAGTACTCCGAAACCTTCCACAGATTCCCAGGATCAAAGGACCTGGATGCGACTGGAAAGTGGGGCCCACGATATGTCGCCCGGCGCAGCTGCAAGTGCACCTGGAAACGGGTCACAATCCCAATGTGAACCAAGGAATTAAACAAAAACGCACCGACTACTATGTCAAGCTATATGTTTAAATATATATATTATATATATATATATGTATATGCTCATGTTTTCAATTTCTATTACGGCACGGTATTTGATACAAAGTCATCTTGAAGGTCCCATTTTCATATGAAGATTGGCATTTTTCAGACTAAGAGTAACACCGCTAATAACTTCCACGACGTTTTTCTGAAATGTCAGAGAAATGCCATGAGGACACATGGAAGACTTGTCCCGTCCGTTTGGAAGAAAGACCATGTCCCTGGCTGATGATACAGAATTGGCCAGTCCTTGGCTCATGACGTGTTTTTAGTATCCATTTCTATTTGGAATGATGATACAAAGTGAGGCCTCCTAGTTATGGTTGTAGGGTTGTATATAAACCTATTAAATTATATATATATATATCATATATATATATATCTCTCTCTCTCTCTCCCCCATGTACATCCATATACCCAAAAGTAAACCAAGCTCCGAGCGTCAACTTGTTGCGATTTCGTGGGGCTCGGCCCCACCTTGTCGGCTGAGGTGACGTGGGTTCAGCTGACGAACAGCAGCGGCGGCAGGGCCTTCTGGCACTTCAACACCCACTGGTGCGTGCACAGCGAGGGCGATCGAGTTTGCACCATGGATTGGAACATATTGGAACTATATGGAGGAACTGAGTTTAGGCTTATTGGAGGGGGTACCTTTGGGGCGTTTGTGGGTTTGGTAACCCCCATGAATTGGAAGTGGATAAAAGTCGCTTGGCAATTCCAAAATGGGACGGGTAAGTACTATATGACTATAAAGATGACTCATTTGGGATGAAACCATTGGCTCATTTTCTGATGTTCAAGTTCAAATAGTTAAAAAGACCGGTTGGGAATGGCGTTTACCCTCTGGTAATTAAACGTAGCTATTGAAAATGGCAATGTTTATTGGGAAAATCCACTATAAATGGCAATTTTTTTCAATAGCTACGTTTAATTACCAGAGGGCACTTGTTTGGAGACATTTTGAAAGTGCAGAGACTGATGACACTCGAGGCATTGCTCCAACGCTTTAGTGTGCTCTACTGCTTCAGATATCCAAGCGAAAACCATGCGGGTTACCATCCGGCAATCAAGCATGGCACTTGAAAATCCCTATTTAGTGCGATGATGTTCCAATAATTTCAGTGCCCATTTAGTTCGGGGATGTTCATGCAATCGTCATGCTTGATTGCCGGAACGTAAATCATTTTATTCCATTATTGTTGGTTATGTCCCCATGATATCCCCGGTAAATTCCCATTCAATCCCACACCCAATTGATGCCCCAGAAATTTGCCTCAATGCTTCAGCATTCATCGCCAAGGCAATGAAGAAGTGAGATATCGAGGTGCCAAGAACATGCTGAAAGCAATCCAAGAAAATGCTGGCGATCAGCCAGTGGTCATAACAGGAGATTTCAACGCCAACATGAATGAGACACCTGGCTGGAGATGTACCCTCAGGTAATCAAACATGGCAATGGGAAATCCCCTTGAAATGGATTTTTACATGGGAAAATCATGCATAAATGATCACAAACGGCTGGTTTTCCATTGCAATGTTTTCTTTTCCGGAGGGTATGTATCTGGTTAGAAGTGGCAAAAACAAGCGTTGATTTCTGAAAGGACATGGTGTTATAGAAGGCAATAGAATGGGGAGTTGGAACGGCAAACCAGCTTGGTGTGCCCCCCATTTCAAGACTTTGAACATGTAATGTGCAAACTGGTGACTCGACAATCACCCCCAGTGTGTTTCCCAGCCTGTGCCATTCAGGAAAGGTATCCGACACTTCTTGGACAACGGTTTCAAACTGGCAGTTGACAGCTGGGTAGATGCCATCTTGTATTCAGAGCACTTGGCCAAGAAAATTCGGGGCGAGCCCGTAGCCAACATGCAGACGACACCCATCTGTGATTTACTAACTGGCATTATTGAGATTCCTGGGGAAAATTGGAAGAAAACAAATTGGAAGAAGATTCGAGCAAATTGGAACATGCAGCTCCAAAGATTTGATGGGTAAGGAGTGGAATCAAGAAGCCTGGGCCTAGTGTTAGAGATCTTTAGACTATAGAATTGTCAACTTGGGAATGGCTGGGATGCCAACCCCAGGGTAGCAGCGTGACCCATGTACAAAATCTAGTGACCATGTGTGACCATAGTATGATTGGTTCATGTTGATTCTACCTTCAGATTGTTTGCATAATCAGCGTTGGTGTTATACCCCAACGTTATATCTCCATTTCTACTTAAATCCTCCAACACAGAGAGGTACAGAGATATAGAGGGATATGATGTGTTTTTCTGCCGGCCATGATTCTAGAGTTCGCTATCATATGCCCATAATTGGGCCATAATGTTGCTTATTTCAATTCTTTATGGTTATTGGTTCCATATCCGTTATGATGAAATATTGTCAAGTTTCTCCTATCTGACTTGGATCATCGCAGCTCGTAGTGATAAGCTACGGTTCAGAAATCAGAAGTCTTGTCCTGAAGTTTTTCACTTTTTTACGCACCTCCACTACCTACTTGCTGGTAGGATAGTGGAATTAGAAGATATATGAAGATGTAACACTTTATAGCTAAGTCAGAAGCTGGGGTAATAACTTCACCAACTTCACTAACCAAACAGTTACGACCGTTGCGCCAGAGAAACAGTTCCGGTGATCCTCCTAGGCATTGGGAGCTCCTGGACAAGGGAGTTGGGCAGATGGCGGGAAGTCACTTGGATCGTGGAAGACCCACCATGTAGATCATCAGCCAGGGAATCCATGGGTTTTCCACATCTATGTTAGTTTGCACTAGGGTATTATTAATTCATCACTTAAAATTGGGGTCAGGAGATGTTCAGCCCACAAATATACCTGTGATATTTGGATGATACTTGGATGCGATGTTCATCGTGCTCATTATCAAGTGCATCTTTGGGAGCCATTCTCGGCATCCTATTCCACCGATCGGCAGCTTTGGTACAAGACCATCTTCGGCATCCATTTCTCCCCATCACTGGATTGGTTCATGGGAAAATTTACAGGAAACCACTATAAATCATGGGAAAATCCATGGTTTCCCGTCAAATGTTCCCTTCAACCAATCCATTTCTCCCCAGCTTCCTGCAACTTTCCCCAGCGAAAAACCGATGGCCAGGCGATCATCGGCCCGTTTGGGCGGAGCTCTGGCTTAGATCCAACTGTTGACAGCTGGGCCCCTGGGCAACGTGGCACCGAGCTGGGGATGGCACCATTTTAATAGGATTTTTCATTATAAACCATCCATTTTAAATGTACCCCCATTTTAGGAAACCTCCAGATGACTTGAAGCATTTTGACACTTGGAATGTCGATGTAGGGAGAGAGGCGATGGTAAAGTCTCAGCTTACCCATTATTTTTGACATGATTGGAAACCTTGGGCTCAGTCTTGGCTTTGCAGTGAACACCAATCATTTGCTTTTCAATTGATGACACGAAGTACCTGGGCTGTGGACCCGGCAATTGAAAGGTGATTCCGATTCCCATAAAAATGCATGGATGGTTGCATCAGGTTTGCGCTGCACGATGCCAAAGGATGATCTGGGAGAACTTCAGCCATCGGGCTTAGAAGCCAAGAGGCCCAAGAGCCCCCAAGAAGGGGCGATTGATGTAGCCATTCACATGGTCTCAAGCCACATCTTTGGATACCTGCCGGTAATCAAACATGGCAAGCTGGGAATGGGGGTTTCAATGGGACAATTGTCTACAAATGGGTGCTTTTCCATTGCCATGTTTGATTGCCAGAAGCTAAATCTTGTTTTGGTTTGGTCTTTGGCTGACATTCGGCCAGACATGCACAAAGATATTGGTATTTGCACTGTACTTTACAACATGCTTTCTGTCGCAATACGTGCCCATGTAAACATAGCTGGACCCCCAAATAGACTTTCAGTTTTTCCATACCACAGCTCATGGTGTAGAGACATGCATGCCGAAACAACTGTGTACTTCTAGTGGTAGGTTCAAGGTACATTATATATAATAAGTACACTATACGATATGATCCGGCCATTTTCTTCTCATACTTTGGCCTTTTGGCCGCCGGGCTGTGCGCCGTGCCACGCACCGCGCCACGCACAGCGCAGCCATCAAGAAACATTGTGATGGCTGCGGTGCATGTCGCTAGCATCGCTAGTGCTGCATGCTGCATGTGACTGTGACCCGTTCTTCCCTGTTGGCTGGCTATTTGGCACCCAAGATTCCCAAAATTCTCCAGTTGAAGGATGGCAATTTCCTTAAATTTCCATGGGGTCAGGTGTGGGTGCCATTTTGCTGACCATCAGGGTAGGGCTGGAATTCGTCAGAGGCACACTGCCTCAGTAAGTTTTAGGTATCAGGATCCTACAGATCATGGAGTAGAGGGGCGCCTTAGCAGCTAGCCTCAGCAAATCAGCAGTGACCGGGAGGCAGTGGCGCCAAGCTAGGTTGATGTGTTGGCGTCATATCTTCGAATGAACTTCAGCCTTTTGTTGAACGGTTTTTAATAATTGATGTCAAGATGAGTCCACGGTGAGGAAGTGAGAACCTTGGTGCTTTAGCAGACAGGTTGTGCTGTTCGCTGTGAAACCATGCCATGGCATGATTCCCGATGACTTCGCGCAGATCTCCAAAACCCCAAACTGGATCTACTTCTCGAAATCAAGGGAAGATTCCACAATTTGTAGATGATTTTCCCGTTAAAACCTCATAAAACCTCCATTTTGTGGGAATGTCCTAGCCATGTTTGATTTCCGAAGGTAACTGGCCCTCCTTCAATTCCATGATTCCTTTGTAGAGTTGACTCGCTGGCGTGGGCATACTGCCCGCGCCGGCTGGGTCGTTCGGATCCCGGCAGGTTGCTGTTGGGTGCCGGTAGGGCTAGGGAGAAATATGATGGCAAGGTTGAAGTTGCAATCAGAAACTTCAAAACTGAAGTGTTTTGCTTTTTTTCCCCGCGGAATTTTTGGACCTGCTGAAGTACGTGGGGATGATTTTGCCCAAACTTGTTGAAACTGAGTCAAGCTGGCATTGTTTGATGTTACATTGATGTTGGATTCTTTATTCTTTGTTACATTCAGAGTGTTTGGATTCCCCTGAGCTTTGAAAAAGACGGCTGAGTTAGTGTACCTCCGTAACCTCGATTGTGATTCTGGTTTTGCACGTGGTAAATGACATATTATAGCTATTATAGTACTGATTTAATTATGATACAATGATATTACATTATCACATAGGTCTCCAAAATTGTTGAAAAAACATAGGTGTCCTACTAGATTGCTTAGTAACCTAGTAGTTTCTCCTTTGTCACTGGTGTGTTTTTCACAGGTCGACTTCTCCTGTGGCCCTACCGGAACCCACCTTGTTGCGCCAAAGGGCCGGAGCCATTATCGTGCCCGGTGGTGTTTGAAACCGCGCGGAAAAGATGTGCAAGTTGTGATTTGGATATCAGTTGGTTGCAATGATTCTGGATACTGGAATGATTCTGAAATATTGGGATGCTGGAATATATAATTGACATTTAATGTGATTATTTCGGGTCAGTAAATCATGATCAATGATCCATATTTATCCAGATGATTTTCATCCCAAGATATCCAGACTCTCCAATCTTGAGTCTATCATGGCATGAATCCAGCCTTTCCAAACGCGGTCTCGACCATGGCTTCATCCCTTCGAAGTTATCTGTGTTTGCCCATGTGTTGACCAGGGATGCATCAACCGCGCTATTCTATACCATGGCAAGCCGCTTTAGCCAATCATACGCATGCGCTTTTTTCTTTGTTTTTGTTCGCGCGTTTTTAATTCAAAGTGAAACTCGAACTCTAAGATCAATCACATGAATCATTGACGCTAGCGCTGTGTCCCAGGATGCCATGATTCAACTTGGCCGTGGAGGCTCGAGTCAGTCAGAGAAGTCAGGACACGATGGCGCTGAAAGCGGTCGCATGGATCACGCTGCTGCGGGCCGTGGTGTCGGACATAGCGCAGTCTACGCAGGCTGACTGGGAGGTTTGGGGTCAGCATGCCGTGGAAATGGAAATGGAAAGTTTCAAACAACTGGAAAACTGGCGAGAGTTGTTCAAATTCTTGTGTTGGATACAATTTGATATGAATTTATGAGATTATGATACGTTGATGTTGGTTGTCAAGTTTGTAATGATGCTGATTTGAGCGTTTCTTCGGGTGCAGTAGCTCATCCCTGTGGAACTGTCCCTAAAAGACACCAAAAAGGCATGCGTTTCAAATGCCATGCTTCCAGAAGCTTCAGGACCCTTCACCTTTTCAAACTTTACATCATGGTTTGACTTTATCTTGACTTGGGCACCCAAAAACACACACACACACACACTCTCACAATATGTATTATTATTATTATTATTATTATCTAAAACTATATAAGTATATAGATGTATATATACATACATATCCTGCACATAACAAACATAGAACAAATCCCTAAATTGCCTCATTTCCAGGAGTGCACCGCTGAGAGCTGCCCGGCGTCGTCGTCGCGGAACGCGGGGTCCACCTTTTTGCAGTTCACCTCCAGTGGCTCGGAGCCGGAGGAGTTTGCCTTGGAAAATGGGTGGAAAATCTCGGTGAAACCTGGTGAAACCTATGGGAAATCATAGGGAAATTTAGGTAAACCTGGAAATCATAGGTAAGATCTATGGAAAATCTATGGAAAATCCTATGGGAAATCTATGGAAAAGATGGGAAGTCTTGTTTTTTTTGTTGAAAATCCATGGGAAAAATCTGTGGACATTCTAGGACAATTTATGGACCTATGGGAAATCTATGGGAAGAGTGGAGACAACATGGAACATTTGTTGGGAAAAAAAGTGAATCTGTGGAAAAATTATGGAAAACCGACGGGAAATCTATTGAACAAAAATAGCTAATTATTCAATGGTTTTTGATGATGATTTACTTGTCTATTTCCGGGATGTTCATGGAATATTGGTTACTGTAAATTCTCTCTGGATCTCTCTGGTAAATCTCCAAACTAAATGGGCTATTCTCTAGCAAGCCACGTTTGATTGGATTTTCCATGACATTTGATCACCGGACGGCTTGCACCTCTCCAACTCACCTGAGCCATTACAAAGACATCTCTGTTGATTCATCAACGCATGATATATGGGCTCATACCAACTGCTTTATTGGATATTCTTATGACTTATGAACTTCATAGGTCATAGGGATACCATGGGATACCTATCAGGCAGCAGTATTTCATGGCTCCACTGAACCAAGGAGTTCGACACACGGAGAACACCTCACAGGTCTCCTGCGCACCCTTCTCTGAGTGGCCGGACGTAGACTCTCGGCGAGTGCGCGATGGCCTTTTCTCAGATGGTAAATTGTTAGATTTCCAGAGGGCAAATCTCATTCTATCCCATTATTTTATTTCATTGGATTCCATAATATATTGCTCCACTCCCCATTAAATCCCTAGAAATCCCCATGATTCCCATTGCAAATTGATCGACTCACCATCCGTTGTGACCCGCATCAGGATGATGTGACCTGTGGTGGCTGTCGGGCATTGGTGAAGACCCGCAATTTCGACAGATGCAAAGACTACTGCGACTGAGCGTTCACCCCTGTTGGTTGATGACTACCCTCTGGTGAAGTAACACAGCTATTGAAAATGGCCATTTATAGTGGATTTTCCCATAAACAAAAATGTGATTTTCCATAGTTCTGTTAGTTTACCAGAGGGTAGTTCGGGGATTGTGCTACCCTTCATATATTGGGGATGGGTCAAAACCTATAATTATCCATTTTAATGGGATGAACATCCATTTACCAGCTATTTTGGGGTTCACTAGGTACCAGGGTTTTGACTCATAGCCATATTGGGGATTATAATCCCAGAACGGGGAATCCCGTTCTCAACCAACCAGTATTTCATGGAAAGATAGAGGGAGTTTTGAACACCGCTCAACTGGGCCAAGGTTCAAAGTCAACCTCGGGGGAAATGCGGGGAATGGTCGTGGTAGTGATTTACCCCAAGGATATGGCCATGTTCTGCCAGTTTGAAAGAAACAAATGATAAATCTGTAATCTCAATGGATTGTTTCATGGGAAAATTTACAGGAAACCATGGATTTTCCCATCAAATATGAGGGTTTCCTGCAAATTTTCCCTGAAACCAATCCAGTGATAATCCGTAAGAATGATTGATTCTTCTGTGTTTGGCTCTTGCACTCCAATCATGGAAAAAAAAGATAAATCTGTTCGTTCTCTCCTGCAAGTGACACCTGTTTCTTTCACTCGGACCACCGCCACCTGCTTTGGCTTGAGCGCGGTTTGCGCCAGAGCCGGTAATGCTACAACGAGTTGAATTGCAGCATGGCTGGCCCACATATGGATTAGGATATGAATTTGAACCTCTGTGCGGCAAGAGGAAAGACAAAGTTCATCACCGCAGGACGTCAAAACGAAGATAAACACACACACAACCATCACAAAAGCATTTGCTGCAGCGAAGGTCGTGCAAGTGGCCAAAAACTGGAGATTAAACTCCGAAAGCAGCTGCATGACTCATCGCTCTTTCATTGGACAATATCTTCTGCAAATTTGGATGAGTTTGATCGAAACCGCCAAGTAGCCGTAACCAGTCTCATTTTGCCCGGCCATACATCCATGATCTAGATATAAGCTTCTTCATTTCTACTGCTTGATCTCAGATTCGGATCAACCTTGGTATAGAATATTCCAGCTGCAGTTTTTGTTCAAAGCCTTGGCATCGAACGAGAAGATGTACTGCAATGCCCAGCCACAATTTTTATTATTCCTGGCTATTCAAGATCAGCCATGCAAATTTGAGGGGTGCATCTCACTTAGTAGATGGTGCCTATGCATGTATAAACAATATTGTTAGTGGGGTAGAGCCCATATCCAAATGGGCTACAATACTGCTGTTTTCCGGAATTGAATGATGGGACAATTTGCAGTTTTCAGGTGGCACAAGCTACGTTTCCAGGAATATTGTCCCAAGAAAACATAACGAATGCATTGATTTCTACCTGGTTTGTGTCTCCGACTCGTTCTTAATTTTCAATCATATTTGGGATGGGTCCCTCCATTTGTAACCTCTGGCAATCAAACATGGCAATGGAAATTCCACCAGTCAGAGATGATTTTCCCAGCTATAAACCTCCATTTCCTTCGGGGATTTCCATGCAATCGCCATGTTTGATTCCCCATTGTCATTATATCCAAGTATATCCGTCTAGTGCTGGTTATATCAGTTATATCCCCCTAAAATTCCCATTGCTCACCATAAATTCCCACGAAATCCCCATCAATTCCCACTGCTTGATGCCACCAATTAGTTGCCCTGGGACCACCCGAAGAATGAGGTGAAAGCTTCGGCCATTCCTGCGTGGCAGCGGCAGAAGAGGAGGACGAAAACTGCGTCGTCAAGGCCCGGCCCTGGCGGAGAATCGTTTGGTGATTTGGCACATGAAACAGAAGTTCAAACCATTACCCTCTGGAAATTTAACATAGCTGCCATAGCTATTGAAAATGGCCATTTATAGTTGATTTACCCATTAAAAATGGTGATTTTCAATACTTATATTGGTTTACCAGAGGGTAACGCAAGGCAGTTGTTCCAAGTTTGTTGGGCGGATACTCTTAGCAGGAATATGTCTACAACAGTCATTTCCCGCCTCCTGGCCAGGAAAGCTACGACTGTGATGAGGTTTGGGAGGGGCCTGGCATGGGACACTTGACATGAATTCTTTGGGTCACCGAAAGAGACCCGTGATCATATGTTCTGACAATTGCGACAAGGGCGAAAAGGGAAAAGTCGGTTGCCTCAGGGGTCACACAGCAATCTCCATCACAATCCTGCAGTATCATCGATCATCAGACTTAATCTATTTGGCTGCGATGTCACTGGAATGATGCTTAGTAGGAGTATATATATATAACTATCCCAAAATAATCGTCATCATCTCATCCACATCCTCATCCTGATCCTTATCCACCATTTCATCCAGGGGTTGATGGGTGATTTCTGACAGGAGTTTGACGACACCAGTGATATGCTGTGCACCTGTTCCAAGACGCCATCGGTGAGCCCAGTGTTTGTGGTAGCTGCTGTTGTCGGTCAGCTACCTGGGTTTGTCTTGAAAGATGCCCCCCACATTTTCAACCATAGAATTTCCACATCCTTCACATTGCTGTAAGTTGTTTTTTTTCTCTTTTGGATTTTCGAACAATGCAATGTAATGTAGTAATGTTTCTAGCTGGTGGTTTCCGATTCCCCTTCAGCAATCAAAACCATGATGGCGATGGGCAATCGCCCTTTTGGGCACATGATCTACAACCATCTATGGTGATAGTCTATAGCTGGATGTAATGGCGGGGTCCAATGGTGCATATTCATGTATATCATCCTATTTCAGGATATTATAGCAGGCTACGTGTTGTCCATGCACAAGAAGTTATTTTATCATCTTGGGATGTTTTTTTGACCGATGGACGTTAGAGTGTATCTACTGCCAAGCGGGTTGATCTGAGCCAACATCATCCTTTTGACACAGCATGGCTGTTCATGGAACCATGCACTATTGCTTTAAAGAAAATGACCACTCCAAACGCCAAAACAATGAGAAAGAAACTGAAGATGAGATGACCTATGATGACCTTTTGCAGCGAGTCTATGTCGTTTTTCGTTTGGTCCATCTCGATTGTGCTTCATATCTTCATTTCATTGCATGTCCCGAACGGGCTGAAGGAACGTGTTGCAGGATTCCTCCATATTTACATGGTAGCAACCAAGGGTTTCGAAGTTGAACACCCTGATGGGACATGGGAGTTTGTTTGCAAGCTTCCATGGCAATTGAAGTCCCATCACTCATTTTCAGCCAAGTGCAATCCAAGATCTAAGCCAAATCATAGGCTTGATACCTGTTTCCCAACCCCCCTTTTTCAATCAATGGATTGGATGAAGGGAAAATCTACAGGAAACCTCCATATTTCATGGGAAAATCCATGGTTTCCTGTAGATTTTCCCTTCAACCAATCCAGTGATTCAAGCCATTGCTAGGCGGGTAGCCGTATCCCGTTCGCAGGCTCCATGCTACTCGTCACTGAATGGTGTGGTCACTGACGAGGGCCAATCGGTGGGCATGGCTCGAAGCTTGTCGAGTTGTCTCCGTTGTTTTTTTCTCACCGACTGTTTACCACGGTTTATCTCTAGAGAAAATGGTGATTTTCCATAGTTACCCTCTGGTAAACTAACATAACTATGGGAAATCACCATTTTTAATGGCCAAATCCACTATAAATCACCATTTTCAATGGCTATGTTAGTTTACCGGAGGGTACATTGCCAGAGAATATTGAAGTTTTCTCCTTGGATGTGGATAATCCTGGATTTGCTGCTGACTTGCATTGTCCTGATGAGAAATTTTACTTTGGGAATCCATAGGGAAGATGTTTTGCATTTGTTTTTGTGTGAGGGTTTCCTCAAGCAAATCCAAGTTGTGGCATTTCTTGGGGGGTTGATGGCAGTTCTCCTTGGAGACTGGGGAGAAAAAACCCGCAAGTTGGTGGTGGAAATTTCCTGGAACTTCCGGTGGAATCCAAGAGTAGTGGCCATTTAGGAAGGAAACTCACTTTCCAAACGCATTTTTAACGTGTTTTTGTGCATTCCATGGGCGGTTTTTAGGTGGGTAGTTGCCAAGGGACCGACATTTCCTCAGAAATCATTCTGTTTGGCTGCCAACCTCAGCCACCCAGGAACGAGCTCAATGGATGAGTGCGAAAAAGCTTGCAATGACAAGGATGGCTGCAGTGGTTTGCCTTGGGAACTTTGACATCCCAACTCAAGCACCAAACTAATACCATTCCGGAAGGAAATCGAAATACATCGAAATACCATGAAATGAATTGTGTTTATAATTATGTTCATATGTTCATATTATGTTTATATGTTCATATTATGTTCATATCATATGTTAATATTATGTTCATATTATGTTGATATTATGTTGATATTATGTTCATATTATGTTAGTATTATATTTTCTATCGGCAGACTTAGGCAGAGTTTTTTTTTTATATGGATGCAGTTGGTGTTTTTTGTGTGCCAAGTTAGTTGGAAGACAACAGTAGGCCCTTCCCTCGGTTGATGAAACATTTCATTGACTCTGGACCAGGCCCCTAGGCCATAGCGCTGCAGTCAAAGTGTTCATGATAGAAGGGGAGCACGATTAGGGTGAGTCTTATTACAAGTTCCCTCAAGTGTTCCGTGCGTTTGCTTTAAATCCGTCATCAAGCTTCAAGACCCTTGTCACCTTCAAACAAAGTACCCTTCGGCAATAAGGCATGGGAATGGGACATCTCCTAGAAATGAAGGTTTTAATGTGTGTTTTATGGGAAAACCATCCATCTTTTTTCCAGCCTTGAGAGGTTCCACTCGGGATCGATCCAGCCAGCGTGTCAGAATGATACATCCAACATCTGGAGACGTTATCGTCGATANCGAAGGAAGGTTTCCAATACAAAGCGATGTGTTTCTTCTGAATAGAATCTAACCAATCGCAAGGATTTGACCGGGCACACTGGAGGAGAAAGGCCAGTATTTTATCAGGGAACATGAACTTCTTATGGAGGTATATGCTAGCCACACG
>BGPT01000358.1:184538-235256 GCA_003297045.1 Symbiodinium sp. clade C Y103 | reverse complement strand
ATACTCATCAATCAATCTCTTTTTATTTGCATTTTATCCATTCACGTCTTCTTTCTTTGAGACATTTTCATATATTCCTCTCTCTATATATTTCATGTTTTACGATCTTCACAATTACATATCTCACTATACTTCTCTTCGCTCTCGGGCCATCCGTCGTCTAGTTACTTGGCAATGTGCTTCGCGCCGCAACACCGTGCAATTTCTCGACATCTCACGTCCAAAAGTGGACCGAAACCGTCAATTCTGAACACTTTTTACATCAAAATGTGTTTCGCGCGACAACGGCGTGCGCCTGTGCTCACGCTGCTGTAGCGAGCTGACTTTTCGACCCTCGGAACTTCAATATATTGGAAAAACATGGCGACTTTACTACTTGTTCGCGCGCGTGGATCGTCCCCTTTCCTTTCCCCTATGTGATCTTCTCTCTCTTGTGCCTGTTCCCATCTCCGCTCTTCCATTTGTCTATAGTGTCGGAAGTTTGACCCTAAATTTCCTTCGATTATTCGCGCGTGTGCTCCTTACCCGTCAACCTTGCCGGTATGCGCATTCGTGCAAGTGTTTGCTGTTTCCCGACCGCTTGGGATATTGAAGAACATTGGAGGTGTGGGAATTGCTGCATGTTCTATTGTCCTACCGGAACGCGGTCTGGGTGATGGAGCCGCCCCTTTGTTAGGCGGTGACTTCATACGGAACTAGTCTGGTTCATTGGGTTTTCTAATATCATCCACAAATCTTGCCCTTTTGACTAACTTGGCCCCTGTTGATTGCATTGCGAAGCGCTGGACATGGGAACGTTCACTGGATGCAGTCCGAGCTCAATTGGACTTCTTATTGGTTGACTTGCGGTTCCAAATTGATCCAACTTGGATCGGCTTTATGATTGCGATTGGGTTGGATGACCGTTGCGTACATGCTGTTGTGACGGGGCTGTTGGACACCCAAAAAAATATCACACGGTCGCTGGTACTTGAAACATTGGAATCGGTTTGTGAATGCTAGAAATGAAACGCATGGCATCAAACACTACCCCACAGACACTTGTTGAGCGTCACTCTAGACCATCGGTAGAATCATTGGAACACGCGCTGCTTCGCGCAGGATGATCGTATGGTGGCAGCCGAACAGATCGAACCAAATTAGGGGTTTTCTAACATATAGATACCCCCATATCATCCATTGTAACAGGATTTTCCACTAAAATCCATTTGGGTACCCCCATTTTAGGAAACATCGAATCCAAACCATCAGATAAGGTGAGTTCCTTACGCAACTTGAGGCGACAATGCGTGGATCAAATTGACCGGACGAAACTTAGTTTAAAAAATATCTCACGGGTGCCAGGAAGCGAACTACAAAACTGGAAACAAAAAAATCCAATTGGGATGATAAAATTTGAAACATGGCGACTTTGAAAATCAGTGCCGCGATGGTCCATTGGCAGACAACGGCTCCCTCTGACTGATTTTGTTCTGGCTTTGGCATCAAATTTCCGTGTACCAGGAACTAGTTCATCGAGACCAGTGCTTCTCACGGATCATCCTTGGACAATGGAAGAATTAAAAAATCAATCAAACGACGCAAAGGCAACAAGGGCGCAGATGAAGTTGGTTTGGTCGCCGAGTTGCTCCACAAGGCCCCCGGTTCCTTCCTATTTTTTGTTAAGCAATTTCAATGAAACCATTCTTCATGGCGATCCTCCTTGTTGTCGGCGCAAAACTTTTTCCACCATGTTGGCCAAAGAAACGAAGGCCGTTGTCACAACAGATTGTCGTCCGATTGCTAGCCTCAGGTTATTCCATAAAATGCCTGCTTGATATTGGGCCGCGATGAAAACACACTGGAATTATACAAGCTTGAGGCACAACACAGGTTCAGGTCATTTCGGCGCTTGGAGGAGCATTTAATCACTGCAGCGCGGGTCGTTGACAAGGCACCTCTCGCAAACACACCGATTTGGATTATCAGTTTGGATCTATCGAAGGCATGCGACCGTGTCGATTGGAAGACTTCACCGCTTTCACATTGGGTTTCCGAACCAAATTGCCCGCAAATTAGAGAAAAAAACCGAATGACAAGGCTACAGGCATCAATTGGTCACCGCCACAACATGTGCAGAAACGGTTCCTCAGCCGAACATGCATGTCGATACCAAGTGTGCGCATTGACTTCCGTCGACCAGATATGAAGAAAATGATTTAAGCCCTTGGTGAGCAGCGCGGTGAAGAGGAGAAAAACGAACCAAGGAATACAGTAATTATTCCATCAAAAAGAGATGTCCCACAAAATTTGGTGGGTAGCAGCAAACCGTGACAATAAGCCTGCAAGCAGCGATTTGCATCCAATATTTCCCTGCCATCCCGCTCTCCGCAAAAAAGGCAACCCTCCGTTTGTTTAAGGTAAACTATTTTCGGATTGTGAAAGTTTGCCACTTGAGGCCTGAAAAGGATTTCGCCCATACTACCGCCTAGCAAAAATGTAATCACAGCCAACTTTGTTGTTTATAAACTGTTGGCCGTGAATGTTCTACATGCGTGTGGTGATCCTGAACCTACCCGAAAAATATGATCCCTTCAATTCCCGGAGTAAACGGCATATGTGAACATTGAATTTCAGCGACACGCAATTTGTAATCACAAAACCGTGGCTGTACTCAGGAGGCGTGAGCTTCATCGCAGAGTCTGAGTCTGATCTTGCACCCAGTTTTAAGGCGCAGGAATTGTGAAAAGAATGCATTAGTTCAAAGTTCCACGAGAACGAAACAGTTTGAGACAGCGTCACGAGCAGAAAACCACAAAACCGTCCGAAAATATAATCCATAAGTCAGTGCTACGAGCAGCATGTTCCCAACGACCTAAATTCCTGTTTCCGTAAAATGTTTCCGATTGGCAATTGGGATGTCCGAATGTACTGGGTCTTCTACAACGACGACAACCAAGAGGAAACCAATGTAAAATTCGTTTGACCCAGCAGTTCTCGGGTATGTTGGCACTATAAGCAGCCAAATTCCAATGATGTTTGAAGGACCTGTGCGACCACCAGACCATGCCATGCTGTCGCGTTTGGAAATTTGTATGCCCTCTCATTCCAGACACAAAGAATTTCTCGCAAAACCACATCCAATTTAGCCAGGTTCTCTTTGTGAATAGCGCGCTGGCTCGCACAAAAACAAGCAATTAGAATAACAACCGCATCAAAGTATCGAAATTTGCAATGGAACAAAAGTTTTTGTCACACAAAATGCATTTTTGGAACCATGAAATGACCCGATTGTTTTTGAAGATGGTGTTCCGTATCCATACCAAAAATTTGGACCCCTGTATCGCAAGGAAACCAATTTGATGTGACCGCCATGTTCGGCCACCAAAAAATTTGGAGGTTGGGCCCCAGCTGTCAAAGAAACAATTTGGTCTAGGCTCAACCAAAAACTAATGCCGGCCAAAGCAGTCACCAGTCAATCCAACAGCGGCAAAACCGTTTCCAGACCCGAACCAAACAAAAGAATATCATCAACAAACCACTACCCACAGATCAAGTAATGTGCCAAAGCCGTCCTTTTAACCCTTCCTCACACATGGCACTTTCCCACTCCAACAGCGGCCACTGCGACACAGCATTGAACAACCGGGGGCTGAGTAGACACCCTTGTCGCACGCCGCCAGTGATAGCAACCATGTCGTTAAGGGAAGATGTGCCCAAAAATTGACCCAATTAGTGTTCATATAAGTTTTGTAAAATCCATAGCAAATCTATGTCTGCCCAAAGGGGCTGCCAGCTCACATCCACTATCAAAACCCGCATCAACTGCAAGATAGTGTAGCCTGACATGTGGCGCCACGTAATTTTTTTGTTACGTCTTCTGATGTTGCCCGAACTGTGGGAAAAAAATAGAACTCTTGATGTGCCAAATATCCTGCAGCAGATGACGTACGTTTTGACAAACCAGTTGTCGCATTTTTTGAAGCAAATGTGCCTTTAATTTTCGTTGTGACATGACATTGACATTTGATTTGGCAAAACTTGACCTGCGCCTTCGCAATTTTCATCATATTTCTTGACACTGGTTCTGACATGTAGTTTGTCATCATTTATTTTGCAACATATTCTGAAAGTTTAACGTGCTGTACGGCTACACCGCTATACTGATGACGTCAGGGTTGACACCGGGTGTCTGTGACCGATCTAATGACGTGACAAAGGCCGGGATGAGGGCGCGGCGTCGCTTGGCAACCTCGGATTTGTTCGCTTAGCGCTCTGAAATCTGTTCGCTACGCGCTCTGGTCCTTCACATTCTACTCATCTCTGCCACCCCAACCCCATCCCTGACGTGTGCTGGTCTTGTGTGCAGGTGCCAGTGAAGGTTAACATTCCACCCCACCCGCCCCAACCCCATCCCTGACGTGTGCTACATAGTCTTGTGTGCAGGTGCCAGTGAAGGTTAACATTCCACCCCACCCCAACCCCATCCCTGACGTGTGCTAGTCTTGTGTGCAGGTGCCAGTGAAGGTTGACATCCCACCCCACCCCACCCCAACCCCATCCCTGACGTGTGCTGGTCTTGTGTGCAGGTGCCAGTGAAGGCTAACATCCCACCCCACCCCAACCCCATCTCTGACAAGTGCTGGTCTTGTGTGCAGGTGCCAGTGAAGGTTAACATCCCACCCCACCCCAACCCCATCCCTGACCCTGACGTGTGCTGGTCTTGTATGCAGGTGCAAGTGAAGGTTAACATCCCACCCCACCCCAGCCCACCCCAACCCCATCCCTGTGTTGTCTTCTGAATTTGCCAAGTTTGAGGTTGCTAAGTGATACTTTTNAGTGAACGGATTTCTGGTTGCTAAGTGATGCGTGAGGTTGCTAAGTGATTGGAGGTTGCTAAGTGAACGAATCTGAGGGTGCTAAGTGAAGCGGCTACCCCGGGATGACACAGTGTCTGCGAGCAAACTCTGTGACGAGGTCCGGGATGACATAGAGATCCGCAAATTGGATCAAATTGGCGATTTGAAGGGGTCCCAGGTCACATTGGGATTGCGTGGAGCGTTGTGTGAGCAATCCGGAATGCACCGAGATTCCGTGAGTGTTCTATCGTTACGAAACTTGCCGTGGGAAAGAGAGAGAGAAGGAGCAGGAACTGGAAGAGCAAGAGAAATGGACACAAAATCTTCAAGAGGAATGGACACAAAATCTTCAAGCCTCAAATTTCACGTCGCAAGTCAGGAGAACGGAATAAGGGTGTTGTCCAAATGCAAAATGTTCCGCTCCGCCAGCAAAAATTATGAACATGACAACTTTCACACATCAGCAGACAGAGGTGTGCATGTGCGTGCAACGTGTGCACCGCCAGAACAAAACCAAGTCCAAGTGCACACGAATGTTCTCCGCGGCCCGAAGCAAAAAAGTAACGTTTTCCCATGGGATCGTGGACACTGCCGCTAGCAAAACTTGGGAATTGGATACCAAAGCCGTTTGAAAAAGTAGGGATCGCAGCAATTTTTGGAAACACATGGAATCATGCAATGGCAACGAATTGCATGATCGGGTGCCCACTTCGAAGCATTGAAGTGCAACACATATGTTTGGCTTTGGTGTCCTTCATCACTCATGGGACATGGACGGAAATGGAGATGGACCAACACATGCAAGTGGGAACAAAATTTAATCGCTTCATCTTGCTCATATGTGCTACACTTTAACATTTGAATGTGGAACAAGTGGAAGCACTTATTTGAGGCCAATTTTGTGGCACCCCCGTCACATGCACAACCAAATTCAGAAGAATTGGGCCCAGTTCTGTGCATTTATGATGGGCTCAATTCCAGTTGCAACTCCATGGGTGACGCATCTCACTAATGGCGTACAATGTTTTTTCATCATGGACTTGGGGTGGAGGAGTGGCGCAGCAGCAGACTGCAAAAGGGTTTAGGATTCTTCGGGGCAAGGGATCGGCTTTTTGGTTAGCCGCTCGTTCAAAAGTCTTATGCTCGCTTTGTCGTATCAGAATATCACATTGTGAAGGTGGACGTTGCCAGCTACGTTTTTCAAAGTTGGCGCGTGGAAATTTACCATGGTCTGTGAGGGATGAGACGCGCATGCAGATGCTCACAGAGGGAAGGGTTCACATACAAAATGCAAACAAATTTCCGGGAAGGTGGTGGGGAAAACGTAGTGAGGGTGATATGGCCCCAAGTTTGTGCACGAGACGAATCATCAAAATGTTTCACGCCATGCGCGCATCCTCATGCAGAACCGTGCATGGCTCAGATCAATGCCGAGTGCCCTCAAGGTCATAAACTCAATGTACAACAATTACAAAAAAAATCCATGAGGTGTGAAGAAAAGTTCCATTTCACAAGCAGAAACAACACTCTCTGGTTTTCACGGATTGGTGATTCCAAGCATTCTTGTTCGGATCAGTGAGCGGCGCCATGTCGGGTTCCCAAGTTTTGACGTTTACAGTTGGAGCGGCGGCTGGGGTGTGTGCTGCCAGTGCCCTCTTCTGGGCCGTGAAACGTGAGAAGTCTCCTAAATCCGGGGCTGCAGAACCATCGCCCGACGCGAGCCACGGCATCAACGGCGTCAATGGCGTCAACGGCGTCAACGGCGTCGACAGCGTTGCGGAGAAGACGCCCGAGAAAGCGCCCGAGGCGCCGGTGGAAGAGAAGAACCAGGTGCCAGCCGAAGATCGTCCAGCAGATGCGCCTGAAAGCTGCCCCGGTGTCAGTAGCAACTTGGATTTGAAGTTGGTTTTAGATGGTTTTAGGACTTTTTGGACTGGGTTTGTGATTTAGTTTTTGCTTCTGAACGTTTGGGTCCCTATATCTCTTCTGTACCCATAATTTTCATCCAGGCAATTTTTTTTGGGGTAGCTATGTCACACTGGGGGCAGAGGTGAGTTCGGTTTCCTGTCAAGTTTTCTTTGTTGCTGGTTGCAACTATGTGCCGAGTGATGTTGAAAGGATTCTGAAGGTGAATGCGCACAAAGGCGAGATGCCACCATGATAGTTTGGATGGCTAGACTGGCTGAACATTTCAACGACTAAATCAACATGGGGAAAACACCTTCCATCAACTTCTGCCAAAATACACGCCAATGCTGAGGTGAACAAGCTGGTAAGAGTTCCTCCTGTAGCGGATGCCCGAACCAATCCCTATGTGCATCGGGTGAAGCAAAGAAGAAAGATCCAGCATTGGCAGATGTGCAAGATCGACTTGCAAAGGTGAAACGGAAGATTTTGGTGTTGTCAGGCGTGCTGGGAGTGTGGGGTGACGGGCCGAAGTGTTCCAAATCGGAAGGGCTACAGCACATCCTGGTGCAACTCAAAGCCAGCACTGATGTTTGAGCCTTATGGTCAATGCAAGGCACGTAAGTCCCACATTCATTGATATGTCGTTTTTCTCCACACAGATTGAATAGCTCTTGGTGTCATGATGATGATGATGATGATGAGGATGATGATGATGATGATGATGATGACGATGATGCCAATTCCCCTTTGTTGGATGATGCGGATGGTGTTGGTGTATAGGGTGCTGATCTTGGGAATGAGCAAGGAAATCATGTCATCTCATTCCCCGAATATCAGATGATCCCTTCTGGGGGCCCCTACATTCATCATTGGATCCAATGCGAAAGCGGGGGCTCTACGGGAATGCTTGATAATCTTTAGTGTCATCAAATGGGATCCCTGCAAAGTTTTTGAGCTCCAACCCGCTCTGTGAAACTCTTCGTTTGTTGACCAGCCAGGCAAGGGCGGGGTGGGCAAGAGCACAGTCTCCGCACAGTTGTCCTTCGGTTTCTCCGCACGCAGCATGGACGTGGGTTTGCTGGACGTGGACATTTGTGGCCCCAGCGTGCCGCGCATGTTGGGACTCCTAGGGCAAGACGTTCATCAGAGCTCCGTTTCTAGACGGCACAGATGGCATGGCACAGAAGCTGAAAAGATGAGTGTCCCGTGTCCTCAATGATGAGCCGACCTAGTTACTGTATACTGTGTTGTGCTACTTGTTAAAACTTGAAAAACGTGTAGCCCCAAAAATGGGTAGTCATACCTCATCACTCTGATTTCGCGGATCCGGCTACACCGCCAGGAAGGCTGGTCCCCGATCTATGTGGACGACCACCTGGCTGTGATGTCCATTGGTTTCATGCTACCCAACCAGGATGATGCCATCATTTGGCGTGGGCCCCGCAAGCCGCTCGCCCTGAACGAAGGTCGTTCGCGACCGGTTCTGGCACTGATGGATTTGTGAAAATATTAGTTAACTACTATTAAGTACTACTAACTATTGTGAAAATGGATTAATATTATCCAATATACCAATATTAACTATTCTGAAAATGGATCAATATTATTAAGTACTACTCAGTATTACCTCATAGGATCCAAAGTTGCCCCATGCTTGTTGGTGAGATGAAGATGATGAAGGTGCTGGCTGACGTGCTGGCTGACGTTCTGGCTGACTGAAACATTAGTTCTGGGCATTGAGCCAATGGCTTGCCTTCTTCCCTTGGCAAAACTCTTGGAGACGGCAATGGTGACAGAGATTATTCAATATTCTGGAGAATGTCGCGGGGAATGTTGGATGGGGGGAAACCGCGACTGTGATACGAATGTCATAAGTCTCGGTTTTTATGAAATTGATCAGAAACTTCCAGCTAGGGATGTCCAAAAACAGGCTGCCTCATTCCATCCACCTGTGTACACCTAGTCAATTTCTTGCCTTTAGCTCAGCTGAACTGCTGGAGATGGTGATAAAAAAAGGCATTTTTGGGCTTTGCTGTGCCTGATTTTGAGACACATCCAGCGACCCTTGACAAGTTCTTAAGGAATGGCCTCATCAAGCAGTTCTTGACCGATGTGACCTGGGGCGAGCTCGATGCCCTGATTATCGACACTCCACCTGGAACCTCTGATGAGCTGCTCGGTGGGAATCGTGGAGAAACTGGGGCGACAAATTGCTTTGCATTGCGACTTTGAACCACTTACTGTAACACCTGAATGTATTTTAAAAGACTAGCTTTTGCTAGCTGAAATCACCCCTGGGTTGGAGTGATGTTTATTAAGACGTCATTGTGAGTGGCTGTGCATTCATGACTCCATGACCATGATACGACATCCTTGTCTCAGTAATTATCTTCATCCTCCTTGCTCCGCCTCCCCCTCCTCTTCCTCCTCGTTGTACCCACCCTGCTACTTTTTGTCTTGGCCTCAAGTGCTCGAAGTAGAATTTGCAAGTTCAAACGTGAATCTAAATTTCTAGGGACAAAATAATCCACACACAGGCGCGCACTTGCCTACATATTTGCGGAGACCGGTTCTTCGAACCCAGCCCTAGCCCATATCCATGGCAGCTCCAAGGCACTTGTCGATCGTGACCTACCTTCAAGATGCAAAAATCGATGGAGCCATCATTGTCACAACTCCTCAGGAAGTGACATGGCCTGGCACTTCCGTCTACCGTTTGGCAAGCAAACATGGCTATGGGGAAATCTTTCATGGAAGATGGGGTTTGAATTGCCAAAGTCGTAGAAAGCTGACCCCTGTCAAAATCAATGATGAGACGCTGGCAATATGACCCCATGTTATTGGGAGATGTTATCGGAGATTCTTCAGTTACCAGACATTTATATAGTATCCATATTATTCCGCATATGGTTCAATCCCCTTTCTTACTAGCTAAGTCCGATTTCTTTTAGTCCATGCTGGCTTGTGAGATTACATTTTTTCATGAGTAAATTCATATTTTGCCCGTTGAAGCCTCATTTCTTTTTGTGAATTCTTTTTTTTGGTGTATTCAGTTCAATCCGCGTGTAAAGTGGCCCGAAATCACCATTCAGATCGCTGGCACCGTGTGGCCAGGTAAGCCTGATGGACGTCCGAAAGGAAATCAACTTTTGTCGTCGCGTGAGTTTGCCGGTGCTGGGAGTGGTGGAGAATATGCACCTTGCCGATTAGCATTGTGTGTTTTGGCAGTTTGTTTTCCCCATCTTTGGATCAGATATGATCAGATCACAGCTTACGTTTGTATCTTCTTTTCTATACGTCCTGTATAGCCGCTAGGTCAAATATTTTCCAAGAGTCAAGTGTGAGATTGTCCCTATTTTCTTCCTGCGCAATCAGACAATTTTTTTGGTGTGATTTCTTGGCCCATGCAGACCTGCACAAACTATTGTAACATTTGACGTCTTTGTGAATTTAGTGCCTGGGTGACATGGGTCGTAAGCCTGACCAGCAGGAAAGTGTGCTTGTGTTGCAGTTTAGTTTGCCTTGTTCAAGTCTCCCTTTCTTACTCACGAAACACACATCAAAAAACACCACTGGCAACACCATACTGGTGAGTTACAGTAGTACTTACTTAGTAGTTCATCTCAGGAGTGGCTACTGCTGCCCCTCCTGCGGCCACACGGAGCGAATCTTCTCGCCCTCCACGGGTGGTGCACAGGCCATGTGCCAACAAATGGATGTGCCCTTCCTGGGCAGTGTGCCGTTGGATGGCCGCGTGGCGGCTGCAGGGGATCAAGGGATGCCCCTGTCGCAGCTGCAGCCAGATGGGCCTGTGGCCAAGTGTAGCTGGGCCTGGTGAGAGATGTGGTGAAATAATGTAACATGAATTTAGTGGTAGTGGGCTCTGGAATATGCAACTAGCGGTTTTGGCTTGATTTTATCTTGGGACTCGCCAATTCTTTTGAAAAAAAATTGCGTGTGATTCCTCATTTTCCTGCTTTTGGCTTTGCCGTGATGCAGGGGTTTGATAATCCCTGCATGCATTCCTTGAGTTTGAAGGACAAAATGGCCCTAGACCCATTTGATTGCGCTACTGGTGGGTTCGGCAGTTCCCTTCGGGTCATCTATAGGATGCATCACGCAATGCCACCGTAGATAGCATTGGTAAGATGGACGGCAAGGAGAGATGTAAATGCAATAGTACAAATCTTGTGCAAATGGCGATGGAGAGAGAGAAATCCAGTGCAAATGTTGGTTGGACACTTACATGCAGTTTTTGGTCAACACTGTTTCTAGGAATGTGTTTAACAACAACATCCACAGGGTCGAAAAATACCGAGCGGAGCCACGGCGAAAAATACCGAGCGGAGCCACGGTATTTTTCAACTGGGCCGAGGCATCGACAAGGTGATTGATGCCATCCTGACACAAACAGACAAGCCTGTCAATGAAAAGAAGTGAATTGCATGAGGAGACAAGGTTCTAGAAACATAGGACCTTTCAAGTTCTGACCTCGGATTCGCCGGAACCTCTTTTTAGAATGAAGCATTGCTGTGTATGCCTCATATGCTTGGCTATATATTTGAGTTTGTTCGTATTTCTGTGGTGCATCCGCGATCAGACTTAGACTTAGAGGAAGTTGTTTTCGAGCCTCCCGCTGGCGCAGAGCTTGTTCAATTCGCTCGTGGCGCTGCTGTGGTTTTTTTTTCGCAGCCTCTTTGCGAACCATAGGCGCCCAGACCTCTTTCCAGCACAGCATATCTGGAAGAAAAAAGGCTCTCAACTACACTGTCGCACTGTAGGCCCTTCGTCAGGAATCAAAAGGATCAACAAGCACCGGATTCCGGTCATTCTGCCATTGTCGCTCACAGCATCCTAAGGGCTGCATTTGCGTTTGCCAGTCAAATTTGAAATGGCATGCGACATGTCCAAACTCCGAGCAAAGCTTGAAAGGTGAGGCAAAAAGTACACCTCTAAGGGAAAGTCCTGGGAGGAAAGCTGTCATCATCAAGAAGTCACAGACCTGGGCTTCCCCTGCACCATGTCAGATGCGGGCAGATTCCCCTCAACAAGAGGCGGGGCACTGTCAGGAATGTTGTTTTGCCCACCAATGTTCCTTTGGTCCATGGTTCCTCATTGCTTTTAAAAAGTGATATAAGTTATTAGGTACATATGGGCATGTCAAAGACCAGATGTACCCGCCGGATTCCAAGATTGTTTCCAGTCACCTGCCTATTTCTGGTCTCTTGTATTTTCAATCGGGTCTGGCAGGCGAGCAGTCTGGAAAAGCCAAGCTTTCTGAGGTCCGAGCCACAGGATCTAGCGATGAGTGCTGGAAAAGACGTTGATTCGATTTGCCTGGCCGGTTGGTGGTTGCCTGGTGGTTTCGGCAACTATCTCAGAAGTCTGGCTCAAAAAAGCCTGAGCCAATTTATCAACCAGCTTGGGAGCGGAGAATGTATGATTCTATGATGGAGTCTTTTTCACATATTTGCCGCTGCACGTCGTTCAGTCTTGCAGGGTTCAATTTGGGTTTGAATTGATCATCCTTCCCGCACGAATCATGCAATAATTTGGGGTCAATTCTCGACTCTGGACAAGCCAATGTCGTCTTCATGGTTGTATCCCATGGATCCATCATGGTTGGTTCAATCCCCATTTTGGTGGTGATAGTTCCATGAAATCCTAGTATCAGGATGTAAAAGGAATATCCCAACATTGGGATACCATGAAAAATCGTCACATATACCATATACCATGATTTTCGGGATATTTCCATGGGATACTATGGTGGATTTATTGCCAAATTGGGATATCACATGGTATCCCTCATGGACGGTGAGACCGACCCCCATGGATGAGCCAAAAAAATATCCAGACAGGCCTGCCTTCGATACCACGCCGAAAACATGCGTTGACGTTGAAAGGCACGGTATCGGTAGATGGCTGGATGGAAATGTCTCAAAATATGTTAAACATGCTGTAATTACAATGAAGCATGTAAGGGCTGCAAGGGCCTGCAAGGGCATATGTATACTGCAACTGCAGGTGTTCTAACATGTTGGGTTTCACGCAATTCATATTCTTTAGACCGTCACACTTCGCCAGGGAGGTGGAGCAACCAGATGCTCCAACGCCTTGGACGCCCAGGAGGTGGTTACTATTGGGATGGGATTCCTATTGAAATTATCATGGGATGTTTGCCACCAACTGGTGCAAAAAAATCGCAACCATCCACAGTACCAAAAAGGAGCTCCAAGAAGAGAGCCGGTAGTTTGCATGGTATGTGTCTACATTGCTAGCGTTTGAGTTCACATTTGTACAAAGAGCACAAAGAAGATGCAACAAGGGGAGCATCCATGTATTTCCTTCATCTTTTCTTGACATTTCTTTCATTTGTTTGTCGTATTTCATGATGTCTCATGATATTTCTCGTGTTTCCAGTATCTCATCATATCTCACCATATCTCATCATATCTCACCATATCTCATCTTTTCTACCTCGCTACAGTGGGTCTGCACCTGAAAACAGCGCGCTGAGGCCATCGTTGACTTCTCCGGATCTCCCGGAGCGGCCCTTCAGCGCTAAAGACAGATCCTCCGGTGGGAAGCTGAATCCCGCATTGGAAATGCCCGAAATGATGGAACAATCATGATTCAATCATGGAAATGCCGGGGTTCGAAGGGTAAGTGTCAAAGATAAAAAAAGCTTCCTTCACATGATGTAGGCTGCATTGCCATGAAGTCTAGCCGAGTTTAGTCGTTGTTGCTTGCATAACCGCTGTTCAGTGCCATTCCCATCCGTTGAAGGCCTCCTTTTCTCCAAGGTTTCGTGAAGCTCTCGGAAGTGGAAGCCACGCAACGCTTGAACGACTCCTTGGAGCAGGTGCTGCCCCTCATCCAAACTTGGGATCCTGGAAAATAATGAGCCAGCTGGGTCAGCCCCAATTTTGCTCAGGATTTTGATGGTTTAAACTTTAAACATGTTCCCTGCAAACCCCACTTTCGCCCACACTCTAACAACACACCCAAACAATATCATATACTTGTCACCAGAGGATGAATGAAAACATTGGCTATACGCAGCGATTTTGACTTTGGGTTTTCAGGATTTAGGGTTTTAATTTAGGGTTAGGGTTTAGGGTTTTAGGGCTTTAGGGTTTTAGGACTTTGGGGTTTTAGGGATTGTTGTTTTGGACAGTCAAAAATGTGTTAGCCCTACACAGGGATTTGAGCATGTCACTGGATATGCAGGATCCGTCCGGGGCAAACGTGGGGTTTGCAGCGAACATGTTTAAAAGCTTGCTCATGGGGCTGCACTGGAATCACTGGAACATGAAAACCATGGATCCCTGCAATTCACCTCAGTGATTCCAAGGGCTCACTGCCAACCACCACGTTCGCTGAATGGGATGACCATGTTTGCTTTTTGGTTGTCACGGTGCGAGGCGAAACCTATATCAACGTTTGCTTGACCATTCATAAATATTCATAGGTTGGAAGGAATTCATGCAGGGAGTGCTTTCTTCAATGCCTAGTTTCCTAAATTCCATATAGTAATTAGTTGTATTCTCATTGCGCTCTCGTAGTGGGTATTGTTCTGGGGGGGGGGTGATCGACGTGAAAATTCAAGACGATGCATTCACCAATCACCCAATGCAACAACCTTGACTCGCGCAGGAAAATCTGCAGCTGGAAGCCGAAATTTCGAAGGTCTTGAGGCGGGGCCCGGTGAAGTGAAGTGTATCCACCTGTCCTGACTTTTATTGTCATGATCATTGAACTGATGGTTGTTATGATATAGTATCATTCTCATTCCTACAATTATTAAACATATCATATACATAATATATTCATATTACTCTTTACCATTACTATAGTTATTACTATGTTATCATTAGTAGAGCTATCATCATTCTATAGCTTCGTTTTGTTTTCTGCCGCCAATTTCATGGCGGCTGGCCCCAGTCCAGCTGCCCAGGCAGAATTTGCATCTGCGTGAGAACATCGCCAGCCAGCGTCGCAGATATCGCAGATCCGCGGTGTTTTTTCCGATGGCCGCCGATCCTTCCACTGTGGTAAACCATAGCCCAATGGGAAACCCATTTGGGGACGATTTGTACCATTCATGCCATCGATTTCTGGTGAAATGAGGGATGGTTTATCTTTATATGGGTTATCATTGGATTTGCCTCATTGTAAGCAGTAAGAATTGAACCTCCCCCCCATGACGTTGGCCGTGTTGGGGTTCCGCATGTTTTTTTTTTTTGCGTATTTTGGGTGTCTTCCAGTCGTGTTGTCTCAAGCATACAGTTTATACTTTTGACATGTTCACGGGCAGACATTTAACAGGATCAGATGATGTATGACGATTTACTGATTTCGATGGTTGCCACATGACTCTGTGTTTTTTTGGTGGGAGTCCCTTTTGGAAGTGCTTCAGCACCATGACCATACTCATAAAGTTGGTTTTGAGCAAGGAAGTGTTGACACACATGTGCTCCTTGATCAAAACAGATAGTTTGGCTAGTGGTGGCACTGGCTTGTGATCAAAAGGATGTGATGGATAGGTTCCCATCCAGGATGGTTCCCATCCAGGAGGGTTCCCATCCAGGATTTTCAGAGACCTTTCAACTGCAGGCATGGAGTTCGCCCTCGGCGAGCAGGAAACGGAGTAGGTAGGGCTGGGCCTGGTAAGTTTGCTTCACGTGACAGCTACTTGGGCAACAGATGAGCAGGCCATCAAAGAGGAATGCAGTATATCTTGACGATCTCGGAACAAACCATCAAACATTCGCGCCACAATTTGTCGCAGGATTTTTTTTTTAAGTTAATGTGCAATTGCGTGTATGTAAATGTATATCCGCATTCACGCAGTATGTGCTCAAAAAACGAATGCCATTGCGCAACATCACCGGCTCAAACCCGCACTTTGGGACGTAGAGCTCGGGTAGTCGCGTCCAACTGCGGACAAGGTGCTTGGATTTTGGACTTTTGTATTTTGGCATTGGTTCAAAATGATACACTCACCAAAATGGATGGTTACATCGCTTACATATAGATGTAAGTGATATATGATGGTTGAGAGGAAGACAAAGAACAGTTTCCCTCTGGTGATTTAACATAGCCATGGAAAATGGCCCATTTACAGATGATTTATGGTGATTTTCCTATAAAAAGTTGTGTTTTTTTATAGGTGCCCCTCCTTCTTTCAGCCTCGATCTTCGGGCGTATCGCCAGGTGCCCTGGATGGCGCCTGCCTCTTTGGATTTGTCATTGGATGAGGTGCGACCGACCAGCCCCGTCAGCGGTCGAGCGGTTCCCTTTTTTGGTTTTGGGGGCCAAGCAGCCATGGGAATGAGTTGACACCTCAAAGATCTTTAAGGTATAAACAATTGGTAGTATGATGGATTCATTGGCCAAAGTGACGACAATTCTTGCGACTTTTCCTGTGTGAGAATTGTGAACCACAGGGTGCCAAGGTTATGATCAAGAA
Organism: Symbiodinium sp. clade C Y103; assembly: GCA_003297045.1. Lineage (NCBI taxonomy): Eukaryota > Dinophyceae > Suessiales > Symbiodiniaceae > Cladocopium > Cladocopium sp. clade C. The sequence continues at coordinate 219,035 of BGPT01000358.1, read as the reverse complement.
CAACGTGATCACAACAGGGTGGAAGACAACTGTACCTCAAAACAACATATCCTCTTTCCATTCAATCAACTTGACACTTTGGGATGATTTTGGAGTACATCCTTTGGTTTCCTTCTTGCAGCCATGGGTCCAGGACATCCTATTATGGTTTTCTTGGTCTCGAAGTCAGGGACCCTCGAAAATTGAAGAGCTTCACAAAAGTAAAAATAAAGAGAAACATTGTCAGTGGATCATATTTGTAGTCTCTTTATGTGACTGTCACTGGTTTTCAATTTCACCAGAAACAGCAACTCTGGTTTTAGTTTTTCCCTTCCACTGTAAAACAGATGGAGCATAGATTGTTTCAAGTTTGCCGAACAAAAGGTTTCCATATAATTATATACTCTGGACACCATTCAATGTGGCAAGCCCGATGCCACAAAGCCCCAAGTGGGGATGGTTAAAAAAACCAATCCAGTTTTAGTAATATTAGGGAGGGCTCATTGCTCACCCAAATTTAACAAGGGTATACTCTACAGGAAACCTCTCTATTGAAGGGTATCTTCGATCCCCTCTGTGAAATGTTTTTATTGTTCGGTTTGCCGCATTTATCGCCAGCCATGGTAAAGAGCGGATTGCAGAGCTATGTACTGGATGTGTATATATATATATTATGTGTATATGTAAACATACGTACATACATACATACATACATACATACACACCTATACATACATCCATCCATCCATCCATCCATCCATCCATCCATACATACATACATACATACATACACATACACATATACATATACATATACATATACACAAGCATATAAATACACATATTCACACACATATGTGTATATATATATATGTATAAGCATGAACATATACATATAAGTATAGAAATACATACATATATACACACACATATATATACATATGAGTCACGGTCAAAATGGTTGAATACCACTTTAGTATTGCAGGAGTTTTTCGTCAGAGATGTGCACGAAACACTGTAAAGCGATATGGCCCCCCCCAAAAGCGATAATGACACAAAAAACCGGGCCCCCCCCCCCCCCCAAAAGCGATAACCGATAATGGCAACTAGTGAGATGTAAAGGAGTTTGACGGGTGCTCATATATACATATGTATATAATACACACATATATGTAGATACATGTAGATACAATGTACTTGAACAAATTTTAACACAGGAATATACAATATATATATATATAGACATACATTGTACATACATGCATACATATATATATATACATTTACATATATGCATACATGTTCATGTTTACTATATATATACATAGAAATATGGACATGCATATGTACATGTATAAATGTACATATGTGCATAGATGCATATTATATACGTACGTGCATTCATACATTCATACATTCATGCCTTCATACATTCATACCTTCATACATTCATACCTTCATACATTCATACATGCACGTATATTTATCTACGCATACATCTGTATATGTGTATATATTCATATATATTTACACATATTTATATAAAATATACACATATAAAGTCACATATATCCATCTATTTATAAACAGATAAAAATTAGATAAATATCCTTGCACACACACACATATATATACACATATATTCATATTGTATATATATATATAAATATGTTCATACACAAATATCTGTATATACAGACATATACAGACATATACATACATACATACGTACGTGCGTACGTACGTACATACATACATAAACACATACATAAACACACACACACATACATACATACATACATACATACATACATTACAGACAGACAGACAGACAGACAGACAGACAGACAGACATACATACAGACAGACAGACAGACAGACATACATACATACATACATACATACATACATACATAAAAACGCCCGCTTTTTTATTGCACACATATAGACGCATTACTGTAAATGAGTATAAGTGAACGTATAGATATACACAATATCTGCGCCGCAACCATCTGAACTCTACAGGTGATTCAAGCCTCAAAGGGCGACAAGGGAAGCGGGAAGAGTCGAGGAGGCGGTGATCAGCTCAGTGACTCTATGCAAATCCAAGGTGGCAATGGAAAACTGCTCCTTCTCATTCTATAAAAAGGGAAAACACATGATAACTATGTTTTTCCCTCCCAAAACAAATTAACTAAAGTATGTACTATGGACATATGCATCGATATGAATTTCTGGATTTTTTCATTGCCATGATTGCTTGCCAGAGTAAGGACCCAAAACCCATGGGTAGGACAAGTGCAACGATATCTGGGGTTAACACATGACATGAGACAAAGGATTCATGTAGCTCCAAGAATAAAATTGAATCCATCTCAAAAATCATGCAGGCTGCCATTTCTTGTGCGGTTCGATCAGGTTGGAAACGCGATGCTCCGGCCAAAGAAGAGGAAACCGTCAGTCTGGACCGCTGGGGCATGGTCATATCATCATATCCTGGGGCAAGGGCCGAGATTTGGGTTTGACAAAAAACCATGAAAGGAAGGTTCACAAGGTTAATCAATTCCAAATAATTGTTGCTCTGCCTGATGTTGGGCCCTGGGCCGCTGTGGGGCAATCATGGGGCCCTCATTCCCTGGCGCCAATGAAATCATGAAGGGCTTACCTCCTGGGGAGGACATGAGCCTTGATGAGCTGATTGAGAAGGATTACCTTCCTCCCAAGGTGCAAACTATCGGTCTGACAAGCCATGATCTGCCGGGTCTGGCTAAAAATGGGGGGATCAATGTAAATTTTTTGACCAGAATTTGGCCATGTTACCAGCATGGAGAGAAAAACATGTGAGTTCCGATTGTCCCGGCATTTCAGGGCAAAGGAAAAGGTTGGTCCCGCGACAACGACTGGGCACAAAAGCCTGCAGGCAGGGCACGGCAGGAGCAAGTTATCCAAGGGGCTGCGGAGCTACCAGAGATTTTCTCCCAAGTCGTTTTTTTGAGGCAAAAGTTGGGAAAGTCAAAGCTGGGAGAAGACCAAAACCACCACAGGAGGCGCGGTGAGAAGAGGTAAGATGAAAACTGTTGTTCGCTTCAATGCTTGGCTAGATTGGCTGGTCCTCATGTGTTCTTCTCATTCCTCGAATTCTCCTCATCCCAACATGCAGGATTCTCCGCATCCCAGCAGCTGTTTGCAGGTGGCGGTGGCGTTGCATCGTGGAAGGGGTGGAAGGACACCACCGATGATGGCTGGAAAGGAAACAAGAGCTTCAACGACAGCTGGAGCGTGGCAAATGATTCCTGGAAGGCAGGAGCTTGAGTGAGACTGCAGTTTATTTTACAGTTTGCAGCATGGGAAGGGTGGAGCGTTTTTCCAAACTGATGGTTGCGGTGTGGAATTGCACGTCTTTGTGTTTCAGACGTTAGGAAGCGAGGCTAGAAGGTGCTGGTTGATGCTTCCAGGAAGGGTTTTCCTTATTTTTGATGGCTTTTTGGACTGGTCAACCCCTTAACTTTTTCTTGAGTAGTTAAACACTCTATTGGTGATCACACCCTGTTTTGCTTGGTGAAGCTGTTTGGAATCCATTTTCATAACCCTCCAGCTTTACCGACCAGGCCCCGGTGGCCTGGAAGAAGGCTGAAACCTCCTGGAGTCCGCCAGAGAAGTGGGGCGCCAGTGGGGGATCCCTTCAGCGCTGGGATGGCGTCATGACATGTGCGGGGAGTCATGGTGCATCAGTTTGAATGGATGAACAAAGAGATAAATGAATATTTCTCTCTCATCCCTCCCTCTATAGGAAATATATGTTATGCACGCCTGATCCAAACTGTAGGCACACATTTTGTGGAAAAAACCAACCCTGCTGGGGGTCGAGGTCCGAAGAACGATTGGTCCACAGGAGGAGGCAGGGAAAGATGATACAACTCAGAGGCTTTGGTCCAAACACTGGGGATTTAACCAACCAAAAATTCGGGAGTTAAGCAAGAAAAACTAGGATTTGACCAAGATAAATTGGTGACCAACATGTTTTGACAATCAAAGAAAGATGGGGATTTGGGGTGAATATCACATGGAGGATAGGTCGCTAATATAGGACCATAAGAAAGGGGGAAGTCATGGCAAAACCCGATTTTCCTACCCATGTACTGCGATTGGCGTGGTTTCGGGGAAACAACTCAGTTGAATCCCAGATTGTAGTTTGTCAGGTCTTAGCCTCGTTCTTGTCGCTGGATTGCAGTGTTTGGGATATCATACCCAAATGTCCCGATGTTTCAAGGCGTGTTACCCTCTGGTAAACTAACATAGCTATTGAAAATGGCCAACTACAGTGGATTTTCCCATTAAAAATGGTGATTTTCCATAGTTATGTTAGTTTACCAGAGGGTATATCTCAAGGTATCCACCATTTCTGATCACACACCCAAACGATTCCATTGTCATGGATCATGAATCCCATCACATGAAATGCCCCCGGGGCCCAAGTCATAAATCCGATACATTCAACCAGGATTTCCCTTGGGGAGTATTTACTAATTTTATCCCCCATTCATATTCAACACCCTCCAGAAACCCAGAAACCACGATTTCGTACGGCTGGTGCTGTTGGCCCCTGGTATCCGTTGGTTAGGTAAAAGCTGGGAGGATGACTGGAAGCCCAAACCCCGAAGTGGCCTGGACCTGTGGGACTAGGGCTGGGAAAAGGATAGAGTAGGTAACCCAAAGAAAAGGGAGATTACACCCCCTGAAGTTTGCATGGAACCCATATGGAAGCAACATTGCTGGATATATCCAGTAGGAAATGATCTTCCAAACCCAATTTTTGCATCCGAAACTTGGCGGCGTAATCACTGCGAAGGTCCGTGCAGAGGGCGCAGTCAAAATCACTTTGAATTTCACCAGCAAAGCTGGGATCCATCAAAAGATGGAGATATGTTGCAACTATGGGAAGAAAACTTGTCTAAGCCTTATCCACGAAAATTTGGAGAAAAAAACGGTGGAGTTCATCAACAGCAACTGAGAATCATACGGAAGGTTGGGATATAACACACGTGATTGATGAGGACATGACCTGAGGATTCTTCCTGGGTCCAGGTTGGAAGCCAATCATGTATGGACCAGTGTTGTTTTCTGAGCATGGCTTCGAAATGAACAAATATTGTTTCGTTCTGGTTGGTATTGTAGGTCCTCCTTGTCCTTAAAGATCTTAAAGCGGATGGCAATGGTTTTCTGCTGGCGGGTTTCTTGTGACGAGGACGACTGGCCCACAGTGGCCTGTCTGACTTAGCAACGGCTTATGACTCGTGCCTCAGTTTTATCCGACAATCCACCGTTCACATCCGTTCACTAATGTGGGTGAAACACCCCCTCCGTTACCAGCCACAAATAATCAGAATTCCTACTTGATTAGGCATTCCCTCATGTGAGAGAACCGAAAACATGTAAATCCAAGTTTGACCCCAAGGCATGATCACGTCAATAAGTATCACAAAGTCACTAAGTATCACGAAGCAACTTTATAGGCGCTCTGCTTTGGAGGTGATGATTGGTCCTCTAAGAGCACTTGGAACACCCAACGGGAGAGTGGCAAAGGTGGGACATCGATCTTGGATCCCAAGAAGGGAGTGGTTTCAATTTTTTGGCGCCATAGTTTGTATACAGTTCTCATTTTGCTGATTGGATTTGGCTGATGGTTTCAATGATTTTTTTCAACCCATCCTTGACTGCGATGATTATTCCCTCATTGACATTGGAGTGAGCACTTGCCCAACGTGACCACCAGTCCAGCGATAAAGCCTCAGGGTTTCGGGCTGGTGACATCCACACATTGGAAATCACTTTTAGCGCCAGCGATGTGGACCCTCTAGCTACCACAAAATATAATTTCCCTTCCCAGACTTGGATCAAGGGATAATCTACAGGTTTCTGCCCATAGATGATGATAGAAACATAAAGAAACGATGGTCAATGGAAGATTTTGCCAGGTACCTGGGACAAGTGGAGCTGGGGCCCCCCCAAGCCGGCCTGGGAGCCGCCTCGGCAGGCCTAGAATGGACAGTTGAAAACCCTGGGAGAAACCCTGGAGGAATCAGAAGTTCTTGGATTGGAATGGTTTCCGTTTCAAATTGTTCAACCGAATGGTGTGATGATGACTGAATTGGCAACAGTACCTTTTTGACCTGCAAGAGGGTCATGTTGTTTTGTTTGCAAGAGTGGGTTAGTGCCAGACTGCCTCCTACTGCAAGGCACACCCAAACATTTGGGTGGATCAAGCTTTATGGGCCGGAATCCTTCCTCCTCCTCCTCCTCTTCCTCCTCCTCCTGCTCGTCTTCCATCATCATCATCGTCGTCATCATCATCATCATCATCATCATCACCATCACCATCACCATCACCAGCATCAGCATCAGCATCAGTAACACTGCACCCCAACCTCACCAACAAGTGCCGTCTTTCCATCACGGTTGGTGCAAGGTTTTTGGTATCCTCCATTTCTGGTAAGTCATAAAAATGCATGCTTGGCTGCATGTTTGGCACAAAGTGGGAAGCTCACCAATAAACCATCTCCATTTCTGCTAGAGTGCCGCGTTTTTGAGAAAATCCCTAGTTGCAGGTCATTAACAAACATGAGGCATTAAGATACTTAGATCAGATAATATATATATATATACATAAAATTGTATAAATCAGGTCATGTTTCCATCTACCCTCTTCAAACCGTCCATTCATGGTTCATAGTCCGAAACCGTCCATTCATGGTTCATAGTCCCATGCCATCCGTGGTCAACAGAAAATAAACGCATTCTGACATTATTGAATACCACCGTTGTAGCGCTATACCTCCATCAGCCATCTACATCCCGTTTGCAGGCCTGGCGTCCCACCAACGAACAGGAGCGCGAGGAGCGTTGGAACGGGCGCACGGATGCCTGGGACCGAAGAGAGGACCGAGACTTGGATCTGATCTCCAGGGGAAATCATGGGAAATCATGGGGATATGATTCTGATGGGAATACAATGGGAATATTTGATGGAACAAATCCTTTTTTTCCATAGGTTTGATCCCGACACATAATTGGATTTGAGCAGCCCAAAACATTGGCAAGAACAAAAATGAGATTCCCTTTAGTCACCAAAGTGGGTTCGCGTAACAAGTAACAGGACTTTACTCAAAAGATAGGATTTTGAGCTCTTATGCTATGGGGACTATGCAACAAGTTACAGGAATTCTACCAGCAAGAATGAGATATGACACAAGCAAAGATAAGGATACAAAGACAAGATTGAAATATACAAAGACAAGATTGAAGTTGAATACCCTCTGGGAATTTAACATAGCTATGGAAAGTGGACCATTTATAGTGGATTTTCCCATTAAAAATGGTGATTTTCCATAGCACATGGGACTTGTTGATTGGGTTGCCACAACCACCGCTACGCCAAGGATCTGATCGCTACTCGCGCCCTGCGAACGATGGCTATGCGCGGCGTTCGGATGGCTACGGGGGAGGTGACTCCTATGACGCGGCTTGGCACGTGGGACAGACCGTTGGGATGTTCGGAGAGGCTCACTCAAACTACTGTATCCCATGGTATTCCAAAATTCTTAGCATTTCTTAGCCATGAATCTTATTTTGATATATTTTGATTATGCAAATCCACCATGTTTGTTGGTGAGTGGATCATCGACTTGAAACGGCTTCACGGCGGCGTCAGATTGCCGGTAGCAAGTGGCCAAGGTGAGAGACCGCAGAGGCTGTGCCAACCGTTGGAGCGGTATATCCTTTCGATGTGGATCACCTGCGCACAGAGATGCACATGCACATGTAGTACATCTATCCATATCTATGTCTATGTCTATATCTATATTTATATCCATATATATCTATATATATATATATATTATACAGTATATATTATATATGTATATCAGTATATCTACAGTATATCTATATCTATATGGATTTGCATATTTACATGGATATAGATGAGGTCAGAACGATGATGTTTGGTTTAGTTCCATCAGAGTTTATCAGGTAAATAATAGGACATAGCTACAGGTATTGTCTTATCATCAACCACCATGGCTTTCTTTCACCATCCCTTCCGCATGGCGCAGGTCCAATGCGCGACCGGTCCAGGACTCCACCGCGGAGGAATTACTTCGATGACGTTCCCAGGCTGGGAGAAATCCATGGGAGGATTTCATGGGGCCATGGGGATTCTATAGAAATGCTGACATTTTTTTTTGGTGTTCTTATTTTTGGTCTTCTTAGTTTCCAAGTGCTCAACTTTTTGTTTAAAATGGCGAGTGGATAGTGAAGGCTAAGAGAGGGCCAATTCTGAAAATGTGATGATTTGATGGTGACTGATTGTGGCACAGGGAATCATCCAGGAAATAATGTGGTAAACCAAACCATAAGCCGTAAAGTATGTAACCAATTTTCAAACCCCAAAGTCGACTCATAGAACACAGTATTAGCATCTCAGGGTCTACAAAACTACAATAAGGAATCGGGGTCTGCCATTTAGGCTTACCACATTAGATTTAGCAAGAAACATTGGGAATTGGGTCACAAAATCGGTGAAACACGTGTGAACAAATTGGGATTCAATAGGGGGTTATTCATTTATGAAGTGCACAATAACTGGCCATTTGCGGAGGATTCGATCAGGATTATGATTGACGGCCCTTGTTTGGACTATTGCAATGTGCCAATTGGTACCAACCGCTGTTGCTTGCATTCGTGAAGTCTTCCTTGGATGTTTCTCGTGATCCCTGATGGCACGTATCGAGTACTCAAACATGGCAATTGAAAATTCGAACATCCACCTGTCGGAATGATGTTCCGGAGTATTGGGATATCCCTCTGCCAGGGACTTTCCCAGAGGGTTGCAAGATGTGTCACGTGGCATCACGTGGCATCACATGGCATCACGGGTCGCCAGGGGCAATGTGATCATGGTGAAGAATATTCCTTTGGGTCTCGACTCGCGGGAGACCTGGGGGCTGTGGAATCTGCAGGAAATGTGTTCCCCAGACACCAGCCTCACCAAACGACACCGGCGGGCCGTGTGTGGGCCTTTGGGGCGTTGGATTTTCATCATCACTTAGGAGTAGAATGAGTCAACCCTCAGATGTTCTCTGACTATCTGATGTTGGAGAGTTTGAGTTTTCTGAAAATCTTACCTGTTTTCTTCATCCTTATCCATTCACCCCTGGAAAATGGCAATTTTTGGGTAACCCCATCGTTCGAGACAAAGCCACCAGAGTAGAGTTCAGGGTAGATCAGCGGCGACGGCGAGGACATCAGAGATGCCTTCCAATCGGCCACTGGCACAGTGACAAGCTGCAAAATGGGTCCAGTCCTCAGGATCTGCAAGGGGAGTAGCCTAATCTTGAACGTCCTGGAGAAATGCAACGTTTTTTTTTCCCCGTACATGCGGGTATGCAGACCTGTACTGACCTAAGTAGCTCATATTTCGTGCAGGGTATCTAAGATTGGCCAAGATGCCTACTCTGCAATCCTTTGCCGATGCTAGATGAATATGTGATCCAAAGAAAATCCACCAAGATGGTTTCTCTTTTTTTGGTAGTGCATTTAAGCCCAAGCTGTCCAGGGTAGAATAGTATGTTATCTATGTCCCCCTGGAGCACCACCCACTCAGCAGTATTGGATCGGATTGGCATGCCTGGCCTATACACAGATATGTATGTACATATTTATATGCGTATGTGTAGTTGGTATTGGAGCTTTCTTGTGCCCCTAATGAAAAAATGCGGTTCTTCGTTTCGCCCCCTTGATTTCCTCATCTTGTGAGATTGCTGACCTCTACCAGGCAACGACGGTACAGCGCGGATATCCTTCGAAAGGCCTGGCTGAGTACCCAAAAGTCGCGGGGGGTTTGCTACCAAACCAATGGTGGCAGGAGCCACTTTGAAGGTTGGTTACATGATGAAAACCATCAATCCGTGAAAGTCCGAATGTTTCATAGACACTCCCAGTTTGATTCCCCTCCGCATCCCTGGAAAGACTTCACCTGGCGATCCATGCTCGGGAAGGTCTTACATAGTTTTCTTCTGAATTACTGTGCTACCTTTTTCTTTATGAGAAGAACATGACCTAAAGTTAGAATAGGAAATGGAGATTCAAACATCTTGAAAGCCCGTTGGTTGCGGCTTGAGATCTAGCTGATCAAGGCCAGAGGATGCGAAGAAAGCTGTGGCGACCTTCGACCACGGTGAGCTGAATGGCAAGATTATCCGCGTCAACATCACGGGATAGCCGCCGCGCCATGGCATGGCGGCGGCCATAGCGAGATCCAGGGACACCCAATGGGTAAACCGACCCAGAGGGTTCGGAAAATGCGAAGAAACTGCTGAAAGTGAGGCTGACAGTGAGAAAAAGAAACAGTTTTTGAATCAAACAGATTTAGAAGGCAATATTTGTACCTGGTCCTGGCTTTCGAGCAGGGCTTCTTGTTCCTAGATCATCGACAAAAGCACGAATGTTGACAGTCTGCATACAGCAATCGCTGACCGTACGCAGTGAATCTGATTTAAGCTGGGTTCCAATCGCTGCTGCAAGCAAGGCCATCCAAATTAAGATGCTACAGAATCTACCGTGCATTTTGGGCACCAGGGCAAATCTGTATGTGCGCACATGGAGATGTGCGCACAGAATCATCTACCGACGGGATCGACATGAAATATATAAAATCGACAGATCTCCCAAAAATTGGACATGTCCATTCCTTACTTTTCTATGCAAGACCGGCCTCAGCAACAGATGATTGAAACATGGCAACTCCCAGCACCGTAGTTTGAGCGCAGCTGGATGCTGTGACACTGCCGTGACAAGGGCCGGCCGCGGCAATGGTAGAAGCCATTTTTGGCGGGGGAAGAGGTCTCCAATAAAAGATGGGGACATGTGACAAGACAGGCAACTTATATAGATGCAAGCTGCCTCCAATGGTTTGGTGCTTAAAAAGGTCCTATCTTTGTCATTTGTTGTTGATCCTAGACAAAGAAAGGATTGAAGCCACCAACCCAACCAAAAATGTACCAGACATATCGAGACATCAAAGGCCACACATCCCCGGAACATCGCCACTGCAGCACCATTTCACACGGTCTGCGTGGAGTTGGCAACGTGGTTCTGTGAACCCCCCTCCGGACAGAGAGACGAATGAGCGCCGACAGGAAAAATGTCCGAGACTGGATAGCCTAAGGTCCTGGGGTGGATGAGTTCGTGAGTTCTGTTCTGTTCATTTTTTGTTGGGATTTTCATGAGGCTCTGACCCACACCCAGACCATCGAATTGGCAGTCTCCAGGGCTTGGGTCCAGCCACTGCATGCCAGGTACTGGCGACAACTTGGAGAGCCTCAGGTGCCCCAAGATGCCAGTGGGATACTTCTCAAATAGACATGGGAATGTTTCCCCACCATGGGCTACTGAAGAATTTTTGATATGCAGACCAGACACTGTCGATCATGTGGGACTCGAAGAGGTGTTGAAATCTGCGTTGGATGAGGGGATGGTGGTCTGCGTCATTTGACTTGGGCATGCTAAGGTTCAGGTATAGCTTCTACAGTCAGACCGTCCTACTGGGGGAGTGCCGAATGCCCACAAGCAGTCCATTCCCCCAATACTACCACTGCAGGAAACCTGGCTCAGTATTGGATCTATTCAGTATGGGTTCCTTAGTCCCTTGTTGGGTATGTCATGGTATTTCACGGCATTTCCGACATGTCGAGGGATGATCTTCGTTTGTGTTTTTCAGCTGTGGCATGCTGTGGCCCTCTGGCTGTGATCACAGGGCTCAAGACGCCGAAGCTAGCAGCAGCTGGCATCTTTTCTTTGTCGGTTTGACAAATGCCACTCCTTACATGAGCCCGGCGCAGCGATGGGGGGGTCGTACCGGGCGCACTCTATGCCAGGCTTGGTCAGAGGAGTTCGAGGCTTGTTCCTTTTCGGAACCATCAATAGGGCAATCATGTGATGCCATGGATCTATACATACTATACTGGTTGTCTCTGACAAGTTGGATTGTCAGTACAGGTTTTTACTCTTCACACTGTGTCCCTGACCATCTCACCCAATTTCCAGCTGGGTTTCAGTGCCGAGGCAGCCGTACTTTCTTTGTGGCCGACCTCGGCGGAACGCACCCATGGTCTTTTTGATGCGCAGCTCTTACCCTCGGATTGTCAGGGAGGAGTTCTCCAACTGGATGGGAGGCGGCGAGTCAGTCAATGTGGGTGTATCCAATGATCAATGGGGGTTTCCTAAAATGGGGGTACCCCAAAAATGGATGGTTTAGAATGGAAAATCCTATTAAAATGGATGATTTGGGGGTACCCCTGTTGTAGGAAACCTCCAAATATTGATAAACGAGCTCCACCTTTTTTTGCTTAGATGGGTAGTGCTTAGATGGGTTGTTTTTCTCCCAGCCCCAATTGGAGGTTTATGGCATTGGACCTGCCGCTTTTGGGGAATCCAAGAGAACAAGCGCCACGAGGTACACAACAGTGGATGAGGTGCAATACCACGAGGACTGTACACTCAGGGGTGCACCTGGAACAGAACCTCGGCAGTATGGCATGCCATGGTGAAAATGTTCCATTCAGGTATACAAAATGGAGGCATCGTCCCAAACAAGACCACGTTCTAATGGATATTCGCTGACATTCGAGGTCTTAATCAGACCCTCAACAAATTGATGTTCTCGTTACACGACTGTAGTATCCACATGATATATATATATATACATATACATATGATATTATGATATCAATGAGATCCTGACTCCGTCCTTTTGTGACATTGGAAACCCAAGGAGGTGGAGGTGGTGGGAGAGATCCACTTCCTGCAGAACGCCTGGCTCCAAGGATCCCTTCGCTTCGTGAAAGCCAAGGGAAGCCGTGCAGCACCGTTGCCCCTGCAGCATCGGTGTTTGGATGTCGGGGCACCTGAGGGGCAACTACAGGCATCCCCCAAAAAAGCAGCAGTTATATCTTTTTTTTAGGGTTGCATTCATATCTACATCTAGATTTAGATTTATATATCTACTTTTTCAGCAATCTATGAGTATCTTACTTTTCTTCTCCCACCTCTGTGACTTGCCACTACTATCCACTGTAACATTTATCTTTACGCGTTTTTACCAGATCTTCATCTTCCCCCTATCTTATCAACCTAACCTAATTAATTCCAAACCAGTCCTATCCTATCATATCCTATCTATTTATTTGTCTATGATTATGTGTATACGTATGTGTCTGATGATATTTCCGTATCTGTTTATGTTTGTCTGTGTGGGTGTGTGTTTGCCAATTTTTTGTGAAGTTATACGCGCATAAGGAATGCACACAGAAATAATTCTGGACACACATGGGTACACATTCCAGCGGGATGGGTGTGTGGCATGGTCCCCCCAGGTGACAGATATTGGAACAGGTAGACAGTTGACTTCTGTTCCAGTAGATGTTGAGTTTCTCTTTGATCCCGCGGCACACCCACACCATGCCCACCAACGAATCTAACGCACCTGAAGTACACTCAGCTTCTGCAAAAACAATCTTGGAAATGCGTTCATCCTCCAGCCTATGCTGGCTGTAGGTCGAGGGCTCTTTGGAATTCTTGGATCCTGACGTGGAATTCGTAGATTGCGGAAGCGCCCGGGCAGAAAACTTACTGAACACTTGGACCAGGGGGCAATGCGTCGACCTGATAGGTTTGGTGTCCCCAAGTGCTCACCTAAGCTCATTAGGCCTGCAACTACAAAAAAAATGGCAGGGTGAGAACTTCCTGCTTCAGGTTTGACGCTTAAAATGATGGTCAATGGTGGGCAACTCCCATTCCCAAGGCAGATCCTGGGTGCATTTGCTTCCCTTGAGGCGAAAGCACCGATGATAGAGGTGCCTTCTACGTTGAACAGACTCTGGGTCAATGAGACGATTTGCACAGAACGTGTACCCTATGGTAAATGGTAAACTAACATAGCTATTGAAAATGGACATTTATAGTTGATTTTCCCATTAAACATGGTGATTTTCCATAGCTATGTTAGTTTACCAGAGGGTAGTAGGTTGGTCAGGTTTTGATCAGGTTTTTGAGTAATCACTGTGTGAATACCCTGCACAGAATCTGACATGGAATCAAAAGTGACGCTTTCAAACTCATCATCCAAGCCCACTGTTTTTTTTGGGGAAACATCGCACCTTCAGAGGTGTAACCCTTCTCTTATGAAATGCAACCCTGCATGTCAGGCATGGATCTACCATGGCCCTATGCGGGTAGCCTGATGAACCACTCTCTAATCCAAAGCAACAGCTCGATCGAGCTTGAGACCATATCAGCATTGAAATAGATCAGTAGTGTGACACGCATCCATGTGGGAAAAGCGCATTTGGCATGTGCGCATATCCACCCTTTTCCAAAACTGTTCTAAACGCCATGGCCACTTGTTGCTGTGGTTTCCGCGGGAAATTTCGCAAGGTGTACCCCAACAAATTTGCGCTGATACTGTAAATCCATTTGTATAATTCTTTTTCCCCACAAATCATGCTAGAGAAGGTCAGTGTTGGAATTGCATTCCAATTTTGGCGGGTCGAAACCCTTGCTGGTTGAATCCCTTATAATCCCCTGTTTTTGCTGGTTGAATCCCCGTTTTTGCTGCTCAAAGCTGCGTTGTTTCCGGTTGAATCCTCCAGCTTTCGCTGGTTGATTTGGTTGAATTCAAGTTCTTGATAGTTCAATAGTTCAATCATAGTTTAATCCCATGATCAATCCATTTCAAATTTTTCCCTAGAAAATCTCATGATCACTCTCACCGCCCAGGAATGTGACCCTCAGCAATGGCCGTGTAGTGGCTCGGGGCTCAAACGCCAAGTGGGGAGCGGCAGCATATGTTGGTGGCACCTGGGTCATATTTCAATGGGAATTGGATTGGGGACAACGGCCCAACAACGGCCCATTTCATGGCGATTTCATGGGGATTGAATTCAATTGGCGACGCATTTTCTAGCAAGAAGAAATGGAGTTTACACTCTGGTACGCTAACATGGCTAATTATGGAAGATAACAATTTTTATTGTAGTAGGTAGATCATCGAACTATATAAATGGAGCATTTTCCATAGCTATGTCAAATTTCCAGAGGGTATTGAATCATGAAAAAAATGTGGAGATTGTTGTTGTTTTCTCCACTGCACATGGTGGAGATATACCCCCGAATTTAATAAGCCAACACTACGCAAGTATACTGACTAATTATTAGACTATTAACTATTAGTGTATTTTTTCTGCATTGCCTCTGCTTCTTTGTCTCCGCAGCGTATACACGGTCCTGCGGCGATCTGCGGATTGATTGACTCGTGCAATCTCGTGCATTCCTTTTGCAAAAACCGTTGTCTCACCTTTCCCTCGCACAACCCCAATTGTTTTTTTCTTTCTCAGTCATATTGAGACACACCCCAGGACCTTTAGCACTGTTGGCTGCAACGGTCAGGGGGTTGGTATTTGCAACTACCACAATTCTGCACGCCTGCTAAATTAAATCATCTGTAGGTGGTGGTTTATGTTGGCATATTCATAGTATAGATGATAACCCAGTAGATCACTGGCTGGTGGTTTCGACCATGTGTCACTTTCTTTGCTACTTGGGATGTTGACACCCCCACGAACAATATTTTCTAGGGGGCAGGCTTTTTTTTGTATCATGTTTCTGGTGTTCGTTTCTTGAAACATGAAACTTCAGAGAACCAAAGCTTTTGGATGGCTGTCTGAGCAAGCAGAGAACATGGAGTTTCCATGATCCACCTGTAGTGGTTTCTTGTAATGGTGGGAACCCCCATTTGCACACACACACACACACAAAACAACCTCCGAAGTTCATCAGCTGAAACAGCTCTCCTAGCTCTCTCTCTCTCTCTCTCTGTTTGTCCTGGGTGAACAGTGTCAATAACCCCAGTTGCTTGACGATTTTTTGCGGGGCGTAAAGCTACTATACCCTCTGGATGTATTTGGGATCTTTGGAGATTCTCATGGTCCACGAGCTGGGAATGCCTATTCACCAGCCAAAAAAATGGATTTTCTACCACTTTCTAGCACCTGCTCAGGTAGTTTCACGATGACTGGTGGCAGCCTGCTGGTTGAAGATAGCAAGGCTGGGGAGAGCGACTCGGCTTTGAAACTTTCATCCGTTTCAGTGAGCTAGTGTTTGATAGTTGTAGCCAGAAAATGACCTGCCAAATCTGTCAGCCGTAAGCTGTCCTCCGTGTCTTCCATTCTCAAGCCGTCGCGAAGCGGGCGCTCGTTTTATCCTCCCCAGTTTGAAATTTCTCAGCAATGAGCGGCTCGGCCATGGACTTTGAATCCCTTCCTCAGGGCATGCTGTTCATCAGTATGGCTTTGCTTCTGGGGCATTTCAGTCTCACCAAATCGGACCTTTGTGCCGCCTTCCGATGTTGTTTCCATCAGCAACCGCCGCAAGAACCTTACCAGGGTCCAGGGCTTGATCAGCAGGAAAGGTATGAAGAGGACTTGCTGAAGAAACGCGTGGAAATAATCACGCTTCAGAATAAAATCGGAGTGCACTTCGCCCTGATACTTTTTTGCTCATCATGTTGGATGCTGGTGCAACCTTCGGATCTCGGATCATTCTATATTTTTCTCGGCTCGTTCATGATCTACGTCACTTGTGCCATTGCATCGCAGGAAAGGATCAATACCAAGGCACTCGTCGATTGCTATATTCTTGCAAGCTTCATTCCTCATTCCTTGTTAGCCCTCGGTGCGCTAACGGAATCCGACTTAGTGCGTCTGGTGCAAGTGGAAAACTGCTTGGCGGTTTCAAGTCTTCTTTGTTTCTCCATATTTCCCCAAAATTGGGATGATCCAACTTATTCCGACTTCCATTTCTCTTGCCAGATGGCCCAGCTGAGGAAAAGCTTGCCCAGGCTGGGGTGATCTTCTGTTCGGTTGCTTTTCTGGATTTGAGGGCCTCCTTGCCGCCACATGTGATCCAATCTCTGGTCTTTGCCTATAAGCACTGTGAGATTGTGGGCTTTGCGAAGGTGACGCCCATGATACTCTTTGTCAACCTGGGTGTGAACGTGTGGCACGGACTGGTGATCGCCTTTGTGATCCGTACCGTGCAATCCTGTGTGGCGGCCAGAGGCGACTTGCGTGATGCCTCTTCGCTGATGCTGAGCTTCCAGAAACTGGATTATGAAAGGCACACGCAGCTAGTTTCACGTTTTTTTTTTTTTACGACGGATCTTTCCAAGCATATCCTACTCAAAGTGAATTTGTTCCATCCAAATTTATTTCTTTATCCAGTATCTATACAATGCAAGTTAGCAGCAATCCACCAAGGAAGGTCTTGCATGGAGTTTGTGATGGCGGCTTCGTGCTGCAAAGGCCCAGCTGCACCATTGCGGATGATGCTGGCAGCCTGGAACGCCTTCTGAAGTCCAATAAGAAGCTTTGCAGCAGCAATTTCCTGGACCTTTTCTTGGATGCCGAGAGCCGTGAGGGCTTTCTGAAATTTCTCGAGCAAGATACAATGGCAACCGGTATGGTTGCAATTCCACATGCCTTGAGGGTCTTACTGCAGGGCTCTCACGGCCCGGTGTCCGTAGATCTATTCCATGCAAAGATTCCAAAACATAGCACGCGGGGACTGACTACAGTTTCTCGGATGCCAGTATGCTGCCGGGATGTTGTGACTTCAAAGTTGACATGTGCCAATCCTGTGGTTTGTTGCTTCCAATTATCGAAAATTAGAACATTCGACTGACATAGATGAAATGCTGTTTCGATGAAATCCACCAAATTGGCTTTGTCAAGTTGGGAAAGCATCCACTCCGCTTGAGATGTCCATTCTTAAGCTTCAAAACCCTTGATGATGCCAGTTACGACATTGTAACTTATTGGTTCATGTTAGGATACATACTACACACACAGACACACACACAGACACATGCATGCATGCATGCATGCATGCATGGATGGATGGATGGATGGAAGTATGGATGGATTGATGTATGGATGTATGGATGTATGTATGCATGGATGTAGGTAGGTAGGTAGGTATGTAGGTATGTGGGTATGCAGGTATGTAGTTAGGTAGGTAGGTAGGTATGTAGGTATGTAGGTATGTAGGTAGGTAGGTATGTAAGTATGTCTGTAGGTATGTCTGTAGGTATGTCTGTAGGTATGTCTGTAGGTATGTCTGTAGGTATGTCTGTAGGTATGTCTGTAGGTATGTCTGTAGTCTGTCTGTCTGCCTGCCTGGCTGTCTGTCTGTACCATCTGAATAGATGTAAAACTTATATTTAATGCAGGGGCGTGTGGCACTCATGTCCTCACCACACGCAACGAAGCTTTGGGCATCAAGTGGGATGGGAAACTCGGCCAGTTTCCTTTACCCGCATATATTTATACTATATAGTCCCACCCTGGGCGCGTTTAAGTCGCAGCCGGGGGGACCTATAGTTTATGGCTGTTGGTTTATCTATATATATATATATATATTAATCTTTTCATCTTGCATGTTGGTGCTTTTGCACGTCAGATGCATTCAAACTACCCAATTCGCAATGACAGTTCTGATCAAGTGTGTGTTCAAGTGTAATGTACGTATGTATGTACGCACGCATGTATGTATGTTTGCATGCATGCATGCATGTATGCATGCATAAATGCACACATAAAGTACACCAACTAGATGTAATATCAACTGTCAATACACGCACACACACACAGATACATATATGTATGTATATATACTTATATATCAAGAACAAACTGGAAGATTTTGGAAGTGGAGAAACACCATGCATCAAATAGGGCGATGGAGAGAGAAATAGGTTGCCAGTGTATTTGCCAAATAGATGGTGAAACCAAATCCTGAGGTAGCTGTGGCCCAAGATTGTTTACCGTTACCAGGTTATCCTCCCCCAAGACTGATGGCGTTTAAGCCGCAAAGTATGGCAATTTTTTGTGGTAAATTTAGTGGCCTTCTGAAGTTCTTTGGTCTCTCAATTTTTGATGAGCCACTCCCTTAGATTTTTTGCTGGCCGATCAATGCCTTTCAGCCCTTTTCAAATGGGAATGACTCCTCCAACTGATGGTTGTTTGATAACCGCTCATTCGGATTTGTCACAACTGGATGTACATCTTCACCTGCGTTTTTTTCTGGGGTCCATCCTGAAAAATCGTCTGAAGACGGCAATTTCTTTACTGATGTTTGCAAACGGTAAACGGGCAAACGGTAAATTTCCAATAAAATTTCCATGAGATCCGTGTTTGGTGATGTTTTATGTTTCAATCGCAGCAAATCGATATCAATGGTGATGAACATGTCTCGCATACTGAGTCTTGGTCATGGCCCATATGCGCAGCTGCCAATCTCAGTGGTTGGTATGTAATTCAGGATAAATAGGGCAGGAACATCAAGAACATTCCCTGTTTCACAGGGTCTACACCATGTATTACAAGGATACGTATGCAGCATACAGACTCTCAATAAGGGAAACATGCCTTTCAGCCACGATAGGACGTTGTTTGTGTTTCCACTGCAGCACCGAGTACTTGTAAATGGGGCCCAATCTCATCCCAACTCCGGAAAACTCAAAGCAAGATGGGCAGTTTCTAGTGGCTTAATCGCCCCATCCAAATTTTCGATGTACCACCACTGCCAGGTCACATTCTTCTAGGTAGCTATGGTCACATTAACATCACCACATCCAGAGATTTCCATGGTGATCTGCGTGGTGGCTCTGAACAATCTGATTTGATGTCACCCACACGAACGCAGCACACGCACGCACGCACGAACGCACACACATTCTTTTGTCAAAGGGGTTGAATTCTGTTTGAAACTACAATTCAGTGCTATTTGTTAGGCCCTGCTTTGGAGGTTTGTTGGCCATGCGTGAAGATGCTGACCAATCGTCGCGTTCCACTCCTCCTGATGCTTTGCTTGGTTCGGGCCCCGCAACCATTGTAGGGGACAATGAAAACCGCACTGGCAGCAGCGTGTCCGAAGTAGTGGAAGCGTATGATGAACTGGTGGAAATGGCTTTGTTGCTGAACAACGCGACAGATTCCTTGGACATCCGGGAGGTACATCTGTCATTTCATCGCCAGTCCTTGCACATGGACAGTGGCATGCCAACCTTACGCAAATTTATTCGGCCAACGGACTGGCACCGAATTGAAACCATGATGGGCATCGTTAGGGACCTTCCAGCTGCAGAGTTACAACAACGATGCTACTTTCGTCATCCCATGCTCTTTCGACTCCCAGGCGAAGCTCGAAGCTATCTTAGGTGCAGAGAGACCTCTATCACTCTGGCTGACCGGAATGTAGCAGCAGGTGTGCCCACGCATTTTTGGATGCATCTTGCATCCTTTGATGATAGCCGGATCCGGAGGCCAAGAGAGCAAGACTTGGAAGGTATTCGTGAAGAGGAACGGATTGAATAGTTGCAGAGTAGTGAGGACATAGCCGCGCATGACGAAGTTGAAAGGCTTGGTGCGGGTGTCACCATGCTCAAGTGTGTCAGTTTCACCATGCTCAGGTGAGAGTGGAAAGTGTTGCAAGGAAAAGAAACACCGCAACGCAGCCGCCGCGTAGGAAAAGAACTGGCTTCAGGTCTGATACTCAAGGGAGCAGCCAGATGTCTTCCTTTGAGCCGGGGCGAAAGATACGAATGGATAATCCCATTGCTGCTGCCAATTGAAATCCCGTTATCCCATTTATCACTATTCATATTTCTATGTTGAGGGATGTTGAGGATTATGCTATGTGCAGATCCTGGGAGAAGCATCTTGCCGAGATGCAGTTTTTTTGAAGCCCAACATACCCCAACAATGGAGCCATCGACCTCCAGGTCTTGTCACGTTTTCACGTGGATATGGCTCAAAATTCTCAACCCCCATCTGGGTATCGACCAAAGTTAGGTACACGGTACTTGTACCTAAAAGTGGCATGGTTTACATACTCCCGAGAACCAGTTTTTGGCCCATATTCATTTCTAGTGATGCTGATCCCCAAAAATGACCAGACACTTTCCTTTTTTCCAACCAGGTCCACCACAACAAAAACAGGGTCGCCGAAAATGCCCAGGTGGTGGAGGACTCTACGTGAAGGATGGAGACTTCCTCCACCTCAGTGGCAATGTCACGATGCTCAACAGCATCGCTGGCATCTATGGAGGTGGTGTCTACATCAGCCGGGGAAAGTACCACCTGGCAGGCGCGATGTGGAAACACTTCAACGGGGCCTGAAGGAGTAGCGAATGAGGTACCATTCAAGTAGGATGATGTGAATGAGGTGGGAGAAATAGGGGTGAAACATAGTGAAACCCCAAACGACTAATTTGTCTTCTTGTTTCTTGGGTGGGGGGGGGTTACCGATTGGATCGAGAATTGCTTGATGCTTTGCACGAGCATTGAAATCTTCGAGGGAATGAATTCTTCCAACCACACACCCCCCAAAATGTAGCAAGTTTGTGCATTGAGATTCGACAGCCCAATTATTTGTTGCTCTTCTAGTCCTTCCAAGTTCTTTCTCCTGAGGGTGCTGGTTGCTCTCCTTGGTTGCCGTTTCGACCGTCCCACTGAGGCAACCTTCGCTTCGAGAACTGCTTCGCTGCCTCCTCTGGGGGCGCTCTCCAGGCGCGGAATTTCGCCAGGAAGAAGTTTGGCGCCTTCAACCAGACGCCCAGTGGACCTTTGACCGTAACGCCGGGGATGGTTGGATGGGTGTGGATGATGTGCATGATTTGGAAGTGTTGCAAGATTTGTTTTTGCAACACCCCAAGTGGCAACAAGTGGCAAAAACCACAGCAGGTTCGGCAGTTGATCGACAACGACCTGAGCATAGCTCCTGTGGTGCTGAGGTGTGTTGGAAGCGAAGAACTGCAGCGCGGGCTTGCAGAACGGTGAAGGTGGGGATGAACATGTCCTGAGTGAAGGAGTTCTTAAGTGGATATAGCGGGTGAGCCCTTAGGAACCAATAAGATGAACACCCGGCAAACGCGGCCCAGAGTCCAACAGGAAAATCATCTTTATAAACGCGGCTCTTTTTTGGCGGTGCCCACATACCACTCCGCAGTTGCTTCAAGAGTAAGCTCCAGAAATTCAGCACTCGGGTGGCAGCAAATAGCAGCAGTTGCCAGGTTTTCATTTGGTCAATTTGGCACTGCGGGGTCCGGCGCTGCAGGTGGGGTGATGGCCACCCAAGATAGCATCATCGCTGGGAGGGTGCTGGTGGATGGCTGCAGAGGCAGCACTGCAGGGTGCTTCGAGGCCAAGCGCGCAGCCTGGCGAACAAAAATCTTCGAACTACTTGGTGCTTTGCAGGGACATCAACGGACTAAATCATACAGGGAGAGTCCAGCACGCCATGTTTTCTTGTCGAAGGTTAAGGAAAATGATGATGACCCGTCGATTTTTTCTGAAATGATGCCGGGGAGCACTATGTTCGGACAGACTGATGTACTGGAGATTATGGAACGGGTCATCCCAAAATGTGGCCAGACTGGTCGATGTTGAGATGTGAATAGTGCCCTTGATGTTATTAGGTAGTGACCAATACCGCTTTGAGTCTCAGCTGAGTCCAAAGGACTTCACAAACGGTCTTGACTGAGGGATTATCCGCAAGCTCCTTTTTATAGTTTTCAACCCATCCAGCTGGATGTGAATCCCAGTTCGCTAGTTAACAATCCAGCAATCTAATGTAATTCATGTATAAGTGGGGGAATTCTATCCTGCATACAACTGGCTTACTTCACGTAACTTCATATTGTTGGATCCCACTTGCTACCCCATCAATTCCCCAGCGCTGCACCCCAACATGGGATGGCACCTTTCCTCGCTCAGCACTTGGAGATCAAATCCACGGGCTCTGTGGTGCTCCGCAACTGTCGGGCTGAAAACTACGGAGGATTCGCTGGGACAGGGGACCAGATGGTCGAGACATGTCGAGACGACATCTGCCCCCAAAGATGGGTGAATTCGTATGTCATTGTCCCAGTTGTCCCACTGTGGGATGCTGGGATGTTTGGAGGAATGCTTGGGGTGATGAGGCCGTTAGAATGGGACATTTCTGACATTTCTGGAATCTTCTCCAAGACTCCCAGACCTCGAAGATGGGCTAAGACCGCATTTGAGGTTTTACTTTAAGGACACAGGACACCCACTCAGCCGGTGCCAGCTGACCCATGACAGGAGCCTTCATGGGAACTGCCGCGACAGTGCGGGGCAAGTTGGAGGTCATCAACTGCTCTGCGTCGGTGGGTGGCACCATCTATGCAACGCGAAGGTGAGCAGGGATGGGGGTCCTGGTGGAAAGTGTAGCAGTGGTGTGCAAGTGCAAAACGCCAGTTTCAATTCCTGGTTTTGAGGGCTTTATGAATCGAGTTGAATCGATTTAGATCGATTGAGTGATCAGTGCTGACCTCTGACTTCAGATTCAAAACATGGTCCCCACCCAAATGACGAAAACGAAAGGAGCACTTGAAGATCAACTTCAGCCGGCTTGTCTCATTATCAGGATCTCCTGGGATCAAAGCCAAACCTTCTCCTTATGGTGGGTCCAATGGTTTTGGGGCGGTGAAGGTCCCGTTCTGCCATGGTTCTGCCATGGTTCTGCCATGGTTCTGCCATGGTTCTGCCATAGTGGGGACCCAGTTGCAGGCTGTTTTTCGCGGAGGGCTCCCTGGTGCACATTGAGAACAGCTCCGCGGCGACACAGGGTGGAGCCATCTGGTCCGGAGTCATGAGCCAGGCGCCGAGGGACAGGAGATGGCAGGTGTACATCATGCAATGCGCAGAATGCACAGAATGCGTTGTGGTATAGCATGGTATGGTATTGCTAGTGGTTGTAGGCATGGTATTTGTTGATTTCCCCAACAATTTATTTGTACTGTAGTTATTCATTTATTTATGGATTCATACTTTGACATCACAATATCGCACGGTGTGATAGGCAGACCGGGCAGACTATCATCGACTGCTTGACCACGATGCAGTTGAATATCAGCTGATATAGGGGGCCTAATCACAAATCATGAGCTTCAATTATAAGTTATCATGGAGGTTCAGGGTGCCCCCCAATGGTAATCCCCCAAAATAGGGGCTTAATCTTAACAAGGCCCCAACAGAATTTCATGGGCGGGAATGATGACCCCTTAAGAAGGCCTTATTTGGCGGGAGGGCAACCTTTGGGCCACTGCAGTTCCATGCGGTTACTGGGAGCCTCGCTGTCAGGGAGGGGGAGAGATCAGCTTCCGGAACTGTCGGAGTGTGAAGATGCTTGGGGAAGCATGGAGTTTGGCCTTGTTTGGCTTTGTTTTTGTCATTCTTGGTATAGACTGGCAGCGGGAAGTCCTGGTTGATGGAAAATCAGAAAGGCCGGATATTCAATTGCCATGTTTTAAAGAGGTGGAGCTTCAGCCTTCGCCGTTGGGGAGCCAGGTCACTACAGGTTGACGGATCATTTCACAACTCACCCGCGCCAAGGAAGGGAGGAGCCATCAATTCCAATGAGGTCTTTCGCCAAGAGGCAGGTTCAATGAGCTTCACCTCTTGCTCTTCCTGGATCGGTGGCGCCATGTTCGTTTTGGCTTTGGAAGCCAAAGGTGGGGAACATGGACCTGGAACCTGACAAGATCGGTTGCATGTGGACGTTAGTGGGGCATCAGGGCAAGGGAAGGAGGCAGGCTTTTGGCAGCAAACTGACAAGGAGAACCACAAACTTGAAAGGGTGCGAGCATTCCTTCCTTGTGTCTTGTCTTGCTAACAAGTATGTAGGTAGAAAATCATGACCGAACAGATGCGCACTCACACATACACGCACAAATAGCGCCATCATTGATCACCTAAATACTTCACTCCATCAATCACCCTTAACACATAGATGTAAACGCAACACTGTTCGAAATCATGTGCCTCAAACATATGTATTACACGCATGCCAATCATGGACTTAATTAGCCTCCGGCAATCAGACATGGCGAGCCCAGTGACGCGGCAGGGAACATGACCTTCCAAGACTGTCGTGGCGCGGGTGCCGGGGGCGCCATCCATGCCGTTGGCGCGGTTGAACAGCTGAGCCCGGAGAGCTACATGGTGGGGCGGGCTCGGTGGATGTTGACCCTGCAAAATGTCCGGTCTAAGGGCTATGTAAGGGAATATGCTACAGCCCTGAAATATGGTTTCAAAAAATGGTTTAGATACCTCCAGTTTAGGTACCTGAAATAGCCATTGACTGGTGAACTGAGCCCGGTTGATGGATATTCTTGGGGTCCATGACCCAAAAAAAGTCCATCAAAATGATAAATGACCGAGGATCCATGCAACGGACTACAAAATTTCATGTTGCTCCCAACTGAGCAGCGGTTAAAAAAAAAGCCTGGGGTGATATTGCCCGGGGCTATAGCAGATGTCCCCCCTGATCCCAGCCGCAGACCTTCAAGCGATGCAAGAGCAAGAAATCGGGTGGTGCCATTTTTGCCGTGTATTTGTCACAACAGGCAGGGCATCGGCATCAGGGCATCAGTGGACGTCAGTTGCTTCAAGGTCCCATGACTTTTTATTGTAGTCCTAGCATCAATCTTAGACAGGTGTCCCTGGATGCATTCCAGGAATCGCAAGTGGTTTTCGACGGCATGTTAAACAGGTTTTTGTGGCTGCGAACCACTTATCCCAATCATGTATGGGACTGATATCTTCTTTTTGGCTGGCCCGTCCCCTAGTTTTGGCTAGTGATATGTCCAGCTATACAATGCTATACATGCAGAAGTGGGATACACATCCTACTGTAGTAACCCAAAGGTGGCGTGGTCCATCAAAAAGTGTTCACCGGAGAGATGTGAAAATAGGAGATCATTGGATGTCATAGCTGATTGGCAGTATGATGATTTCAAAGATGTGGTATTTTCTGGGATGATCCCTCATGCGCACACTACCAGTATTTTAAGGTTCACACTAGCAGTCAGATACATCATCGTTTTTACGGTGTATATCAATCATCATAAGTTATCTATAAATTAATATATATATATATATATATGTATATATATATATATGGGCCATTTTCCATAGCAAAGTGTTGTAACCAGAGGGCAGAAGGTTTTTTCCCCTGCAGGGCCACATGCAGTTCCTGAACTGCAAAGCCCGGCGCTCCGGCGGGGCAGCCTCGATCAACGATGCCATCAACGTGGAGACCATCGGAGGTGCAAAGCCCGGCAAAACCAGTCTCAACGCAGAGGACAGCCCATCAGCGTCAACGAGGAGCGCTGAGATGTCGGTGATAAACTGACAGGACTCACCAAAAGGCTTAAACAAAAACTCAAGCAGCCTGGCCTTGTGCCGAGTTTCAGCCAATTCCATACACTTGGATCAAGTGATACTGCCCTATGTGTGCTTTTTTGGGGCACATCTGGAGCTTCAGACTTTCCCAAACTCCCTGGAGGCGCGCCTTGCTGAGGTATGTGCCGCCCCTTGGGTTGATGGGACGAAAGTGGAACATCACCTATGGAGGTTTTAGTGGGAACATCATCGAACTGAATGGTGGATTTTCCAGCACGCCATGTTTGAGTACCGGAGGGCAAACCATTAAACTCAAATGGATATAAATTGGACGAAAACATCAAGAAGTGTATCTAGTTCTTGTGGTCCCGAAACGGTAAGCCATTCTTGAGCCAGACCATCGTATGCAACCAGAGCATACCACACTGGGTTTTCTCTTTGCTGGTCGGGGCAGGGATCAACGTGCAGACGGATGCAACAGTCAAAAACAGCTGGTATATGATATGGTTTTGCAGCAGCCACTGTGACAATCATTGGATTGGTTGAAGGGAAAATCTACAGGAAACCATGGATTTTCCCATGAAATACAGGGGTTTCCTGTAAATTTTCCCTTAAACCAATCCAATGAGACAAGTGTGCCGGCAACACACAGGCACACGCATACGTACACAAGTGCATGAGTTTGATAGTTTTAGCCTCAGCTAATCCAATCCGGCTTTTGACATGCACTGTTCCGAGACGGCTTCCTCCGTTCGAAACGGGGGGTTTTACATCGCCAATTATTTCTTGCAGGGTGCACTGATACTATATACTTCCGCGTAGTTCCTGGACTGTAGTTGCATGGCGTGATGCATCAATTTCAAACCACTACTGTGAATGCGATATGGGCCGTCCTTGCTCGAGATATGGCCCACAGTAGCTTTCACAAACACTGCCACGAGCAACAAGTAGCATTTAGCTTGGTGTATCCAACAAAGACGAACCACTAAGTGCCAACAAATGGCATCTTCAAGCAAATATCAGATATATTGATATATCAGAACATCTCACCAGATGTCGTGACTCCCCAAAACCTACGGGACTTTCACGATGGTTTGGTGCCCTCAAGTTCCGCTCAGGAAGTTGAAAGGCGTCAAGGGGATGGTGCTGCCGCTCGGCGATCAATTTGTGACCTGGAAACACGACCTGGACACTGTTCAGGTTCCACAGTCAAGAGATTTATGAGAACGGTGTCAAATGTTTGGATACAATTTGGGAATCTGACTAACCATCTTTTTGTGAGATGGTTCCCGTATTTGAGTTGATGATTTGGGCATTGAAATGTTTGGTGACGTTCGAACCTGTCCGTTTTTACGGCTGTTTACCCGGGATTTCCAGTTTTTTTCCGTCAAAACTTCCTCAGAATCGTCCCAGATGGGGCTTGAAAACCAGCGATTCCAGAATCCATGGGTGACTTGAGCACCAACCGTATCTTACTATGATCTTCTATAACCTCCATTATGCCATACCTCCATATGGCCCCATCATACTCCCATTATACCCTGTTGTAGCCAAACAGGGCAATGGAAAGTGGCCATATTAATAATGGTAAATCATCTAGAAATGGATGCTTTTTCGTGGCAAACGGTTACTGTAAACTACCAGAGGGTAACCTTTACTTCATGAATATCATACTATTTGGAATGGAACATCAATTCATATCAGTCCCTACCAATGGATTCTTTAAACTAAATTTCATTTTTACCTATTAATTAATCTAATCCATGAATCGAACCACTTGATGAAAATTGGTTGATACTTGATACTATGGCTAAGCACTTCCAATCACTTATTGATAGGTGATGTACGGCTTGGTGGATTCTGAATGGTTATTAATTAACAGAGATGATAATCCATGATAATCCAGTCTTCATCCACTATTAATGGTTATCAATGTTCAATCCAATCGATTCAGGATTCAAATCTATGATGGTTATAATCAACCTTACCTGGTTAATCTAATCATCAAGGTTAATTACATAGATTATACTAACCAGGTAAGGTTGATTATAGTTGATTGTACCATATATTATATTCGGTAAGGATTACGTGCCCATTGTCATCACCAACCTTACCTGGTTAATATAATTATAACATATTATAACCATAATAATATAACCCATTAATCATTGGCAATATGATTATAATTTGTATATATATATATATATATGTATATATAGACATAGATATACAATCAGCAATCCCATTGTCATAATCAACCTATTGTCACAATATACTATGGTAATAATCAACTAATCTGCTGGGATCTAGCCCGTGCCCATTCTATGATCAACGTATCGTTAAGCACGTCCCACGTCCAAATCGCAGGTTGAACGGCAGCTCCGAGTTCCGCGGCTGCAAGGCCGGCGCTGGCGGCGCGCTCTTCGCGCGCAGCGATGTGCTGCTCACGCGCAAGTGCCTGGCCTCGGGACCTGTCGTAGGTTTGATCGGTTGGGAGGTGCTAAG
The DNA here is from genome assembly GCA_003297045.1 of Symbiodinium sp. clade C Y103. NCBI lineage: Eukaryota > Dinophyceae > Suessiales > Symbiodiniaceae > Cladocopium > Cladocopium sp. clade C. Next base: position 190,233 of record BGPT01000358.1, on the reverse strand, counting down.
ATGTGCTAAGTATCTATATAATAAGTATCTATGTCTGAATCTGTATAAATATGATCGAATCAGGTTGAAAACATTAGCATTTTCTCCTTTTTCTGGGGGCAAGGATGGTTGGATGACCAAAGACAAGTCATCAAACGTTGCGGTGAAAAAAAACATCTGAAATATCCAAAATGCATCAACATATCAACATAATAATAACCTGATTCCCTGATTTCCATCGATTTCTTTGGATTCATGGCCACTTGCACAAACAAAAAGAAGCCACGGCAGAGCTTCACCCGTGATCTCCCGCTGCCGGTCCCGAGCTTCGCGGTCGAGGCTGGGGCACGCCTCGTTCCGGAACTGCACCGCGGACGCCTTCGGGGGAGTGCTGCATGGCCGTGACATCCAGCTGCTGGGAGACGTGCTCTTCCGCAGCTTGGAGCAGTGTGGAAACGACAGGGGTGAAGATTGGGGAAGGTGAAAACATCGTTGTCTCTCTCATATGGTTTTCCACCGATTGTTGCCATCAAAGTATGGGGATATAACTAAAATGAGATGTGCATATATATATATATAAATATGTATATAATTCGTATGAGTATGAGTCATTCAAGCTAGTTATTGGGTACCCGATTTTGACGCATGCGGTACTTTGATGTACTTTGTTCAGATAGCTCTTGTCGAAATGGTTGCAGATAGCTCTTGTCGAAATCTTTGCGCCTACAAAAATCACCATTTCTTCATATTTCTTCTAGTCGTTGGTTTTGAAAGATAAAATCTCAGTGCAAAAAAAAACGTTGTTTAGTTGAGTCCTATTTTTTTTTGGTATTTGGAACCCCTCTGTTTGGTCAACTTCCCCCCGCTTCCCGTTCCGGGTCCCGAAAAGGGCGCCGTCAGGCAACGTCTCAGCCCTGGCGGGCGGTGTCATCCAATCCGTGGGCTCCGTCGAGGTGCCGGGCGCGGTGATGCAACAGACCTCTGCACCGCAGATCTCCGCGTTGAAGTTGATCCAGATGTCCAACGCGCCATGGCGGGACCCCTGGGAATTTTGGGACCCCTGGGACTGCCGGGACACTTTCTGGGGGTTGTGGACCGGAGCCAGGTAGGGTGAGGATATCGATGCTACTAGAACTTGTGATGAACTGATGAACTGATAATTGCTGTGTTGCTCCATGACTTAAGTCATAGTGGGTCCCCCTGAGGACACATCTCAGTTTTGGCCATGTCCACGCTGCTGTGCCCCTGTTTGGGCCCATCGCGGCCACTACTAAGGTGTCTGTGGAAAATACCTCTCACGTTTGGTTTGTGGCGCCAGAAATTCATTTGAAAGATGTGCCTGGGTGTGCAAAGAAGTGCCCTCAGTCTTATGCTGGACCCAAAAAAGTGATGTCCCACCGTTGAACAATAGGAATTCCTCCAACATTTCCAGAAAATTCCAAATTGGCCAAATTGGCCGTTGACTTGGCCATGGAGCAACCTTTCCAGTTCCAGGTGGTCTTGAGGTTCCAAAACAGCCAGGGTAGTAATGAGGACAACCAAATTTGACAATTTTTTAGTGATGAATCATCCCACGTTCGGGAACCCGAAATTGCGACCCAGACATCTGCAAATCATAGCGTTTTGACACCTGGAATCTGCATCATCCCTCTGGATAGATCCACTTGAGGGACTATGCACTTTTTTTAATCGCCAAATTATGTAAGCACCATGAACCACCACTCAGTCACACTAGTATACCAGAAAAAAATCCTCCAGTGAAAATTAACCAAGATATTTTAGAAAACACACCATTTATAGATCCTTTCCCGAGCAGGACACGAATTTGGTTTTCAATCAATCTATGTTCAAGTGATTCATCAGCATTGATCACTTTTTTTTGGGCAAAACGCTGCCAATCATACTAGTATCATAAATTTATAATCTAAGAAATTTATGAAGATTTGCCATGTTGATCCATTTTAACCATAGCTAACTTTCATAACTAGAGGCCAAGCCTCTTCCGTTGCCTTTCCCCTTGCCAATGGCTTCAAGGTGCGTTGCGACAATGGCCTGGCATCCTTCAAGGAGCCGCATCATGTGGGCTGTCGCAGCTGTGAAGAGAACAAGTTGCAGGTGCGAAATCCGCGGACTTTTTGGTGGGTTTTGTGTTGAAAATGGACCCATTTGATGCTATTTGATGGCTGCTTTCCCTCCATTTTCAGACATAGCGGAATGTGTATTTCATAAAATTGCAGGAACACTTGACTGAAACCATTGGGAAACCACCCTTTTTGAATGAGCAAGCGCTTGTGTGATTTCAGGGTCCCCCTATTGACGGTCCACTTCGAATTTGGGATTCTTAGACTTGGGGAGCCCTCAGACCTCCAGAATTTGATGGATCGTTAGATATTTTTAGCAAGGAATCCTGTGGTGAGGGGCGTCCTCAATTTAGAGAAACACTCAGAATCTGGATACAACCATCAAGAACCATGTTTAACTACTAGAAGTGTGGAATATGATTGATGAGATAGTAATCCCACCATCCCCCGATTATATGAGATACCCCTCATACGGGTCCAGAATTCGTGAATCGGTCCAATACTATACAAACAGCTGTCTAGGTATCTTATACAAGGAAGAGGGATTGAGATGTGAGATATATTTCGGACAATATGATTGATTGGAACTTGTGAAGGACTTCTTAAAAACGTTCCAAGGAGTACAGTATAATTCGCAAGTTGATCATATACCCGGACTAATGCATGGTTATTAAGGACAAGGGTTGCACCATGATGCGCCCTTGTTGCTTAGGTGTTAAATCTTATAGTAATGAAATGTAATGAACATGTTCAATCACCAAAGGTGGGATATTATAGGGAAAAAAATGTGAGAAATCTTCAATATCACAAGGATTGAGCCAGTCCCCCGATGTCAGAAACGCTCTATCTAAGGTAGTTGAGCTTCGCACTTATTGTTGTGATCGTTGGTGGTTTAGAACCCCAAGACATATTGTACACCCGAAACTGTTTGTTGGTTGACCATCATCATCCCTAGAGACCCCCCCAATTACTGCTGTGGTTGTTGGGTATTGTCGGGGTTCAAACAGGATTGGGTTGAACCCATCACTCATGGGGGGGAAAACGAGGCCTTGATAACACCCGCCATCCCAAGCGGGATGGACAATTATCACCAGCCAATAATCCCCACCCCCTTGAAATGGGTATCCAAAAAGTGGGGCAAATATCATTTGGAAATCAGCTCCATGTAATCAGCTCCATGGCCGGAAGATCTTCCATTTGTATACTTCGATGTTGTTACCAGCGAACTAACCCCCCATTTACCCTCTGGTTATTTAACATAGCCATGGAAAATGGCTAATTTTGGATGATTTTCCCAGCTAGAAACCTCCATTTTTTGTGGATTTTCCATGGCTATGTTAGTCATAACCAGATGGTAGTTACTGAGTTCGGGGATTTCCCCATGATTTCCCCATGATTTCCCCATGTTTTTCCCATGAGCCACGGGAGTTGACCAGAACGAGGTGGCCGGTGGACCCGTCCTGGACGACGCACTGCCGGTGAAGCAGTGTAGCCTGGATGGGAACTCTCCATGGTGACTACCCTTTGGTAAACAAACATGGCAATGGAAAATCCCCCTTTATTTATAGAGGATTTTCCCAGCTATAAACCTCCATTTTTGAGGGATGTCCAATTGCTATGTTTGATTACCGCCGGAGGGTAACTATGGAAAAACCACCGTTTTCTATGGGAAGAATATTGTAAATCAATGATTTCTATGGCCATTTTCAATAGCAAGCTGTTAGTTTGCCAGAGGGTGCCTGTTCTGTTTTATGGGTTTCCATCCCCTCAACTACAGAAGGTTTGGAATGATGGCCCTTGGGGGGGTTCAGCACCAGGGTCTGAAATGGTCCGAGTACAATTATAAGGTTTTGCGTAGTCTTTTTTTTGGTTGGGGGGGGGTATAAGTTGTATATAAACCAGCAAAAATCGGGATTTCGACCAAGAAACTAGGACTTATGATGCATCTACCTGTGAACACTTGAAGTTGGACAAAAAAACATGCGGATTTAAGAATCAAACGTTGGGTTTTCGCCTCGATGACTTTTTGGTGATCTAAGATGGCCAAGGGAACTCCGCCAAAATCGTGGATGAATTACCTATCGAATAGTTCATGTTGCCAGGTGACACTGCAGAGGGTAAGCCAAAAGGGGATGGTTTGCTGGAAGATGACCCTCAAATTTGCTGCAGGGCTTCGAAGATGTGCTGGGTTCCCGGAGCTTGCTTTGAAAGACGCAAAAGGAGAATAGGGTTCACAGTATGGTTGGAGTGGATCGAACTAGAACCAAGTTCAATTTTTGGATGAGTTCCTGTTGGTGTAAACACATGCCAGCTGACACCTGTATAGGTGTCAAACTATGAGCATGTCATTCCATTTTTGGGCACCCAGTGATAATCGATACCCTGATGCTCTAGAGGTTTCATCACCCATCGTTCCTCCCCAAGAGAAGCTGAGGTTGGCCAGCTCCAAGGGGCACCGCAGAGATTGATACCTATCACTTGAAGTTGAAGAGGGGTTTCATGACTCAGAAGGCATGATGGCCCGGGGTTTGTTTTGCTTTCTTTAAGTGTGTTTCTACATTCTTTTTTCCCCAATGACTGGCGGAATAGAAGAAACCAACTGCCTTTTTTTGAAGGTAACTGAGTTTTGGCATAGGTTGGCCATGCTTTGGTGCAGTGAATCAACCCATAGCCATCTGTTTTGGGACACCGAAGGGACCCGTGTCCTTCCACACCAGGCCAACATCACGCGAAGCTTTCGCTGCCCGAACCGCATGGCTTGCATCGGTGGGAGCGTTTCTACGGATGGCTGGGGTGCGATGTGTGCGGATGGATATGAAGGTGGGCAGTCGGGCAGCCAGAAGCCGTAGAGCTCTGTGTTGATTCAACAGCTTGAAACACTGACAAAGCCCACAATCGATGGGACTGTATTTAGGGTTACAAGCAAGAGTAGTCTGCAGTGCATTCTCCAATAAACCGATCCATGTACAGTATTTTTATAATTAATGTATGTGTATAAAATGTATGTATGTATTTCTATAATATATGTATGTATATATATATAATATATATGTGTGTGTGTATGTATGTATATATATTTATACATATATATATATATAGGAGACCCATTTATTTAGGGATTTTTTTTTTTTTAGTTTAGGGAATTTTTTTTGGATTTCTTCCTGCCTCCTCTACTGCTTTTCCTGCTTTTCCTGCTTTTCCTGCTTTTCCTGCTTTTCCTGCTTTTTGCTTTTTGTTGCTTTTCCTGCTTTTTGCTTTTTGTTGCTTTTCCTGCTTTTTTTTGCTTTTTTGCTTTTCTGCTTTATCGCTTTTCTTGCTTTTGCTTTTTTGCTTTTTTGCTTTTCCTGCTTTTTTTTTGCTTTTCCTGCTTTTGCTTTTTTTGCTTGTCTGCTTTTCCTGCTTCTTTTTGGCTTCTCTGTTTTTTTGCTTTTCCTGGTTTTGCTTTTTTTGCCTTTTTTGCATTTCCTGCTTTTGTTTTTTTTGCTTGTTCCCTGCCNTGCTTCTTTTTGGCTTCTCTGTTTTTTTGCTTTTCCTGGTTTTGCTTTTTTTGCCTTTTTTGCATTTCCTGCTTTTGTTTTTTTTGCTTGTTCCCTGCCTCTTTGCTTTTTGTTATTGAAATCAAAGCTTGCACAATT
>BGPT01000358.1:163758-173935 GCA_003297045.1 Symbiodinium sp. clade C Y103 | reverse complement strand
GCCATTGAGCTCTTGTGGCAATTTGTCTTCGATACGGGACAGTTGCCACCCTTTTGGTTTGAAGGTCAGTGGCACACGTTGAGTGATTCCATCCTGAACTCCTTCGTCATGCCCAGGATGTCAAGGCTTTTTCGTGCTTGGGTCTGTGCCCTTCGAGGGGTCGCAGGGCTTGAGCTGGTAGGTGGGGTCGATTCAGTCCCCTTTGCTGGGACTGGGTTGGCAAGTTGGTCAGTTGAAGGTCGGTTCCCCTTGAACCCTGTTGTTGTTGAGGACCTCTCCTCTTTTTCTCGANTCCGTCCTTTTGGTAGATCGTGTACAGTAGTGGATTAGCAGCTCACACAAGCTGGTCGGCTGCTTTTCCTGCACACAGACTCTGGTGCGATGTGTGAGAGTGTAGCATGCCAAGGTAACAGGGAATGACATATATGATACATAGATGATATAATTGATTCTATGCTTATATTCAAACTTTCCGGAACTTGTGGGTGTTGTTGCCATCCAGTGTCAGTGGCTATCATTAATTCTAACTGAATATGATCAAACCAGTGGATTGGTTTGAGGGGCGTGCCAGGTATGTTATATTTTGGGGAAGGACCTTTTTCAGAGCACGGAGACAACCCATGAAGGACCTACTGCAATTGTGGTTAGTGGTAGCTGATGGTAACTTGTAGGGATGAGTGGTGATGAATGGTAAAGTCATGAATGGGTTAACCAAAAGCAGAAACCCCGACCAAGGACTTGCCTGCCATGTGGTGGTTGGGTGAATCATCCCCAACTGAGGTTTGGTTGAAGGGTGGTGTTTGTATTGGGTTCGCAATGTGGTCTTCAATAGGGATATTTGGTTTAGAAAATCCCCCAATGGTGAAGCTGGGTCTGTTGGAGGTTTGATGCTCCCATGGTAGCTATGATAGGAAGCGCGCCTGAAAGTTGGGCTTGAGGTGGCTTGAGTTTTTCAGTGTGTCTCAGTGAACTCCCAAAACGTTTCAAAGGCCGACCTGCTTGAAATTTCGAGCAAATGCACCATTCTGAACCTGCTGAAATCAGCACGGTGCCAAAGTGCTTGACACAAAACACCGAGGTACTTGACAGCCTCGTATAAAGAGGACTGGCCGCCCTTTAAGTATCTGTCTCAACGTCCGGGAACGAACGACCCGTCAAACTTGGGAGGAGGAAGTTCATAGTTTGGAAATTTCCTTGTTCAAATGACCCCCGGTGACCTTTGTTTGACAAAAGGGTTCGAACATGTTCACGATGGGCATCGTCACCGATAGATGGCCGTTGTGATGCAATGTTTCAACTGGGATGTTCATCCCCGCTTAAAACTAGCATGGGCACCCGAAAAAAGGGGACTTGGAATATCAAGTTTCGCAGCTGAATTCGCTACTAGCAGAATTTCACGAAACAAAACCTGCAGGTTTTAATGATTATCTTTCAGTGGGGAATGCAAAGAAATTGCAGGAATGGAAGAGTTGGGAGGCGACGCGCCTGATTCGCAAGGCTGGATGTCCAATTTGTGCCGTGGGTTTGTGGATCATGCCTCGAAACCTTGCCTTCAGGGCCCAAGGGGTGAAGGATGGCCTGGGGGGATACGGGATACGAAGTTCTGGGACCTGGGTGGAATCGGGTTTGTCTCTGAAAAATGGGGCCAACCTAAAATCTCATAATTTCCAGTCATTATCTATATTACATTTTTTTTTGGGGAGGCAGACGGCGCACCACACTTTTGGACAAATCAATCCAAAATGTGTCGGGCTCTTACCGTAGATCTCGGTGTTGCTTGAACCCTCACCAAATTCTTGTTGGTCAAATCAGTTTCCCACTTTCATTGATTGAATCACAATTCTCGGTTTGACCCCAATTTTCAGATACGATTTTCAGAAACCTTCTGATCAGGTGTGTCTGGCCATCATCTGTGCGGCATTGCCAATCAGTCTCCATCCTGCCATGCAGATCATGTGTATCAGCCGCTGGGCACAGGGTCTTGAGTCCTATTATGGATGGCAAACTGATACCCTCTGGTAAACTAACATAGCTATTGAACATAGCCATTTATAGTTGATTTTCCCATTAAAAATGGTGATTTTCCATAGTTGTGTTAGTTTACCAGAGGGTAACAATTGTCTTCCACTGCAACATGTTTTCTTCGTTTAAGCCATCCAAGGGTTTCCATGGCAAACGACCACCGTTCAGAGGTGCGTTTGAAGACCCTGATGGGGGCCGATATGGGTCATGTCTGACAACTTGCTGTGCCCAAAAGCCCACTGGGCTTTGTCCAAGAATGGGCTTCAGATTACCGCAACGAATAGGCCAGCAACAACAAGTGGGGATCAACAAAAAGGATTTTGGGCTACCCCATCGTACCAGACAAATCTATAGGGCCAGCTGAAAAACTTTCCGCGCAAACCAAGGCTTGGTCTTGCTGACGGCTCTGGTACTGGAAATGCAGTTCCACCCCTACAAGGACAATCGTCCCATGGTGGAGATGACCCTGGCGGGTTGCCACCGAACCCTGCAATGTCATTGGAATGATGGGAATTGGATTGCGATAACTCTCCCCAAATAGCCAGATAGCTCTTCAGGTTAGTGAGTACTTGATTGTATTTTGTCCAGGCAAGTGCCAGAACAATGGAAAATCCAAGAGCATCCACCATGGTTCTTGGACCGCTTTTCCACTTGTTGGTGTTTTGATGCCGAAGAGAGCTGATGCCATGCCGTCACGTGGGGCCCCGGGGCAGAGGTTGGAACTTGGAAGAGAAGATTCTTCTCACCGTGTCCTTATCGATGGTCAGTATCACTTCCTGCTACCTGGCCAACGAGTACCACTGGTCCTCGACGCACCGAAATCAGTGCCCTGCCATGGGGTGTTCCAGCAATGCCGGACCCCCCTGGGTTGATGCTTTGGGGCACTGCTTCGAAGTGACTAGTTCTATTGTTTTCATTGGTAGAAATTATTCTTGTACTTATTGTTATTATGACTTGGATTGTTGTCATGAAGTGTTCATTGTGTTTTTCTTTTATTTTCATGCTTGTCATGGTTATGATTGCTACTATTGTTGCCATTGTTACTATTGTTATCCTTCAATCCTTCATGCTTAAATCTTAATTCTCCGGCACAATTTTCCAAAATTGACTCGCTACATTACAAAGCCTTCCGACAAATCTTCCAAGTTAAAAGTCCCTATTTTTGCCGAGTTATCAGTCCCTCCGAATCACCCTGTTCCAACTACCTTCTCTCCCTTTCCGTCATGCATTCCATCTTCTATTTGTATCTCTGACTCCAGGATTAGATATCTAGGTCATATTCTCCACCGCCCTCTCTCTCTTGAGGTTCACATTTGTTTCACTCCCTCCTTTTCCGTCTGTACTATTTCTTCACCTTTTCGCAGTGGCACCCCACGGGGCCTGGAATTGATCCAGCATCCAGTGGAGTGTTTCATTTCCGTACCCACATTCACTGGGTCAATCTGAGGCCAATCTGAGGCCAATCTGAGGCCAATCTGAGGCCAATCTGAGGCCAATCTGAGGCCAATCTGGGTCAATTCAACCACCCTTTCTATCCCTTTCATTCCCTTTCTACACTCATTTTACCCTCGAATCGTCGACTCCCCTAGCATGACAAAGTGGTATAATACTAGCAGATCAATGAATCCTCCTTCGTCCGATGGCTGAAGACCGGGATCTATGGAAGCTTCTTTCCCCCTCGGACCGCATATCGCTTGAGAAAAACATAGAAAAACATCATATACACTTCATATTTACTTCCATTTTTTTTCATTTTTTTTCCGGTTATAGGTGCTTCCTGCTGACGTTGATCTTGCTGCTGTGCATTGTGCCCTCCATGATCCTCATCGTTTTGATCCTACACCAGTTGCTGCTGGAGAAGGGCATCCTCAAGGGCCGGGTCTCGACCGAAAAGGTCGAAGGGCATGAGACACAGCTCGAGTGATGCAGAAACGGCAGGGGTGTTGCAGTGGTGAGCTGAGGTGGCCGGGATCTTGGATGAAGATGTAGGATTTTCAGTGTTTTTTCTTGAGCTAAATATGATGTTTTAGTTGGATTATTTCTAGATGATTCGTTGGAGATGGGATATGATGTGGCCCCTTGTGTTGGATCTACCTGCAGTACATGTACCTACTGGTACCTGGCAATGGAAGTCATCATTTATCATAGGTAGATCATCCACAAAGGTGCGATGTTTTGTTCCTTGCTGGTTGCATCCCCAATCCATCCAACTTTGGCAACTTTCTTTGGCTCCACTTTGTAGAGCCAATTGGGCGGCGCGGACCGCGCAACTGAATGGCTGGGCGCCTCAGGGCTGACTCACTTTGGAATCACTGGGATCGAGTGGCTCCCAGGTTCCATGGCGTTGGGCCTTCCTGCTATGGTTGGCACGTGCTGACCCTGCCTGCCCACCCATTCAGGCTCTGAGTTGGTGTTGGAACTGTTGCTGTGTCCCACATTTGGGGTCAAAGCATGTGAAAGATGATCGTTTGCCATGTGCCGGATATGGCATGATATGGCCAAATTGTTGCATATTGCACCGGAATACACCGGATATGCACATTGAAAGCGCGTCCTGCAAGAAAAAGAGGACAAACAAATAGGACACAACCTCTATACAGCGCCACAACCAAGTACAAAATGGCTCATGTTGGGTTTCATGTTCCGAACTTAGGAAGGTGTAAATCAGTCTTTTGCAGCAACTATCCCACGGCAAACTCCTGGGTATTAAAGGTCGAAGCCTGCACAGGAGGGTCCAGAACTGCGGGAGACTGAGATCGAAACTGCGCTAGGAGGCTTGGAGTTCCGGCTCGGGAAACACCGGACTTTCTTGGAGTTGTACTGGGATGAGATGTTGCAGGACCCAAGGATGGGCCAAAATGATAGATCCAATACTGCAAGAGGGCTTTGGTGGTGTTCGATATCCGGTCTTCGAAACGGTTGAACTGTACTTCCAGAGGCTTGTCCCAGGAATCCAGGGGATGAATCCTATTGCTAACCTTTCAATACCTTTCACACCAATTTACTGGGTGCCACTAGGCCCTGGCCTGTCAGGCCGTCAATCGAGTGGTTTTTCATGGTTTTTTAAGATTTGAACTACAAGGTCACTCCCATATTCAGTCTGAGAAGTGCAGGCAGCTTTTGATGCATAATGCCAACCCTCGATTAATAAACCCCTAGGCTGTATGAACTATTTGGAGGCTACCCCCATAATTAACAAACCATGGTTTACAGATGATTTGGCAATGCTGGAACCTATGGCTCCAAGGCGAGGTTCAGTTCCTGCAGCATGGAGTTCAACTCCAGAAGATGCATCGCTGCTCTTGTGGCTGCATTGGTCCGCACTGGCCAGTGAAAAGGTCATCCCCACTGGAGGGACAACAGGCCTTTCTAAAGCCAGAATGGGTCGCAAGCTATTCCCCTCAATCTCCCCACACACCTTGCTGTAGTATTTCAAGGTATTTCAGAAGTATGTAGCATCAGTTTATCTTGTGGCCCCACATGGTAGGCTTCATTACCGGGATCGCAATAAATTGGTGGGATCTCTGGGGCCCCGAGGTGACGAGTGCATGAGGGCCGTCTTTGTGGTGACCTCTGGTCGCACGGGCTCCACCAGCATTTTGCACATGTTGAATCAGATCCCAGGGCCTCCTGGCAGCACCAGGGAGGACCTGGAAGTGGAACAGGTGGATGGTCCGATGATGCTGGATGTGTCTTGTTTTTCTGTACAGCTGGAGGTTTTTGCGAATGGTGAAAACCACCATCCAACAGCCCAGGTACGACATCAAAGGCGCACCGAACCATGCTTTGCGAGTCGGTTGTTGAATTTCTTTTTTGCGGCATGCTGCGGGCCTGCCTGACGCGGTTGCACTTTTCTTCCTGTAGACTGTAGCACTTTACGCACTTTTCGGAAGAGCTACATGCGGAAACTGGCTACCAGGTGGGAATTATGGGCTCTGGAAGGACATCTATGCAATGAACAAGGACCAAAGAGCTGTTGCCCCCAGCAGGTCTGCGATGGATCCGGGGTATTCCGGGGTCAATCTCTCAGGCTTGACCCTCCCTTTTGGAAGATCACACCCCAATGCGACACCAGGAGTGTAAGTGGCAGAGTGGCCAGTCAGGTGACAATTTAACATCATCCCAGATCATCCCGGCATTGATTCGGGCACTGATATCTCAAACAAAACTGCTGGCCCATCTCAAAGTTTCGATCTCAGAATGGTTTCTTTTTTCTCAGGAAAAAATCTTACAGGAAGCCCAACAACAAGGTTGAAAAACCATGGTTCACTAAGTTAGATTTTCCATGATTTTCCCTTCAACCAAGCTCTAGGATCCAGCCGCAGGAACGTTTGTCGAAGTGGAAGGGCTACAAGGGCAGCAGCCTTTATGCCTGGCATCAACACGGCAGGCGCTGACCGATCCAATAGGCCGTTTTTTTCTTGGGGGATGGGATCGGTTGGAGGGAAAATCTATGAAAATCTACAGGAAACAGTGGTTCTACGCATCAAATAGAAGGCTTTCCTGTAGGTTTTCCCTTGAACCAATCCATTGATTTGTGAAACGGTGGCCTATTTCGAGCTTCCTGTGAACTCGCCAGCCTGTGAGGAATAGTTCGGAGCTGGACTGCAGCCTACGGCTGATGCTCTTGGGGGAAATCAATCCAGATCCTGATGCGCGAGTGGTGGGTTTTCGAGTCCCTTGGCTGAGCAAAGGGTATTGGGTTTACAACCTTGGACCGCTGTACCTAGAACTGGTTGATCTGCTAAGGACTCCATGTGGAGCCAGGGCCTCAACTGGGGATGGGAAGGTTGCTACCTTGGCATTTGCATGCGAAGAGACCTTTTTTTTTTTGACGTTTCATTGAGCTGACTGTATGAGATTTTGGATATTCCAATCGAAAGAGAAGAGTGGCGCAGGAAGAATCCGACGCTTCACTGACCCCCCGCCTCATTGTCCTCCGCTTGAATATTGTTGCGGATAAATTCCAACTTGCAAGGCGCCCCTTCCACCAGTGATGCCCCATACTGTGCCAAGGCTTTGACGAGAACCTGAAGGCCTCGAGGGGTCTAGAGAAGATGCGAAAGTCCGTAGATAACCCCAACCTGACAGATGGTTCTCAAAAGGCAAGCATAAACAAGTATAGTAGATACACGCGCACATATTATCTATCTATCCATCCATCCATCCATCCATCCATCCATCGATCTATCTATCTAACTAACTAACTAACTAACTAACTAACTAACTAACTAACTAACTAATCTATCTATCTATCTATCTACCTATCCACCTGCCCATTTCCAATTCTTCCCCTTGCCGGGGCTGGGGAGACATGGTCTGGACCAGGACCTTGCCTTGCTGTTGCAGGCCTGGGGAGTCTGGCTATGGGTTAAGACACCTCTGAAGTTCAGTACTTACTTACGTAGGTGGAATTGGTAGCATACAAAGAACGCACTTGGATGCAATTTGTTTTTGAGCCAAAAATGGAGCTGGAAGGGTTTTAGATGTAATGATGTAATGTATTTGTTCAAAATCGCCGATATATACAGGCTTGAATTCCTTTTGTTTCGCAACCCCACAAACCCACAAGTTTTTGGCAACTTGTAACACTGCCAGCTATGCAGCTACGCAGCGTGTGCAGGTCTTTCCGTGCGCCAAGGCCGGGGTTTGATGATGGCATCGTTTTTGCCGATGGCTACAGAATCGGCTAGGGTATAGTCGAGAGCTGGGCAGTCTGGACACATGGTGATGGATATGTATATATATATATATATGTATATATGTTTATGTATATGTATTATACATACTTATGATTTGCGAGATAGAAGATCATTCAATATAACACAATACTACAAAACATATTAGAGAGAGAGAGGGGCAGAGACAACACTCTATTTAATGTTATGAGATAAACTCAAAGGTAACATGTTTAAAGTGTGATGCATTGTAATGAACGGTAGTCTGATAACATGTAATATGATTAAGTTCAATATAATTAATGACATGAAATTCAGTAAGGAGAGATATCGTCATGACATTTAACATAATATGATACAATAAAGTCTAATGATATGCTGAATTTTGATGCAATATAGCGCAATATGAAATATCATAGAATAAGATAGTATAGCGTTACATAATATAGTATCGCATGGTATCACATAGTATCATACAACTACAACGGTCAAACGTTGTCGTTTGCCCAGACCCGGAAGGAGCATCATAGTGGTCCCACGCGGGCTCGAACCGCCGATCTTGCGATTATTAGCCGTTCGCTCTAACCAACGGAGCTATGAGACCCACTTGCTGAAGCTCTGACACATCCGTAGTGTAACATGACATGCTTCATGAAGATGTCACAGTGCCCCCCCCGAACCCCCTCACCCTAAATGGTGAGACGTAGATAGATGTTGAAGGATTTTAAGAAGTCTATCATCGTAATCTCTGAGGACCTGCAGCAATTATCGTAACATATATCAACATAGAATGCCCTTTGGGTACATAACCGACCCATTTTGGCTCAAGTAAAATAGGAGCGTTGCTATCTTTTGAACATGGTAGCGGAGCGCTCGGTTAAGCTCCAGTAAATGCAATTGTTCAACTGCTGGTTGTGCCGTAGAAGGTATCGGGTGTTTACTGGACCAATCGGGAATTGGCGTCGATTGGTGAATAGGTTGTTCAGGATTCGGTTCCTGCAAAGGCTGTGGGCATTCCTGGGACGTTACGTCCAGGACGCAGTCTTGACTCAGGGATTCAGGCGTCGGCTGCTTCGCTCCGGGTTGACTCGCCTTGGAGGAGCAGAAGCAGAGCCTGAGGAAGAGCAGTGATGGCGACTTTGGAAGAGGTTGTGAGCCAGATCCAATTGTTGCAGAATGAGTTGCAGGAAAGCCGGAGAAGAGAGGAAGATCTGAACACACGGCTTCAGGCGGTTCAGACTGTAGGTTCCGTCCAGACCACGCTGGAGGAGATGGTGAACACCCAGAAGGCCATCTTGGAAGCATCCAAGAGACCTGACAAGAAGTTGACCCTGGTCGACAATCGAGGTTTGGCAAAGCCGAACAACTACGATGGCAGTTCAGACTTTCTGCAATGGAAGATTCGACTCGAGGCATTCGTTGAGTCGGTCCACGATGACTTTGGTAAGGCAATGGCATGGGCTGAGGACGAAGCGGATTCAATCAGCACGGCAGGTACCCAAGCTGAGTTTGGGGCGACTAATCCACGTCAGGAGACAATCCTGGACTTGGAAGCCAAAGACGCGCAACTCTATGCGGTCTTGCAGACGCTGTGTGAAAAGGAAGCGTTTACGCTGGTGCGTAGCGCAGGTAAAGGCCGAGGTCTTGAGGCATGGCGCAGACTATGCAAGCGCTTCGACCCAAGCACTGGAGGACGTCGCAGAGCGTTGCTTCGGAGTGTCTTGAGCCCAGCCAGGTGCACGAAAGTTGAAGAGCTATCCGCAGCAGTAGAAGTTTGGGAAGACCAGGTGAGGCAATACGAAAATCGGCGCAAAGCCGATGGCACAAGACCAACGTTGGACGAAGACATCAAGACGAGCATCTTGGAGTCAATCTGCTCAGTTGAAGTTGAGAGACATCTTCAACTGAATCAAGCCCGCTTCGCCGACTACCAGGAGGTTCGGAAAGAGTTGTCAACCTACTTGGAGACACGTGTCGNCAGTTGAAGTTGAGAGACATCTTCAACTGAATCAAGCCCGCTTCGCCGACTACCAGGAGGTTCGGAAAGAGTTGTCAACCTACTTGGAGACACGTGTCGGTTTGAAGCTCAAAGCAGGTGCCTATGTTGATACCGGAGGTCCACAACCAATGGACATTGGAGCCTTCGGTAATGACAAGTCAAAGAAGGTTTGTCACAATTGCGGAAAGCCCGGACACTTCAAGTCTGATTGTTGGGCCCCCGGTGGAGGCAAAGCGTCTTCACAGGGTGGAAAATCTGGCAAGCCTGGCAAAGGTCAGAAGGGCAGTTCGCAATCCAACTCAGGTGGAAAGAAAGGATCTCCGAAAGGCGCCAAAGGAAGCAAAGGAGGCGGAAAGACTACTANAAAGGAAAGACTTCGAAAGGCAAAGGAAAAGCCGTCGGGAACGTAGAAGCTGAGAAGGAACCAGAAGGTGAGGATCAGGCCGGGTCTTGGGATGCCAGTGGATGGGAAGGTCAA
>BGPT01000358.1:142649-157125 GCA_003297045.1 Symbiodinium sp. clade C Y103 | reverse complement strand
GAAAGGATGCATGCGTTTGGTGCAACGTTTTGGTCCGCAAAAGTTCAGCGACACAGTGTCGATACACGCAGACTCTGACTTCGCAGGTTGTTTACTGACTAGGAAAAGCACGACAGGGCTTACATGCTTTTATGGGCATCACTCTGTCCGTCATTCAAGCAACTTGCAGTCCACCGTGAGTCTATCATCTGGAGAAGCANNNAGCAGAGTATTATGCTTTAGTCAAAGGTGTGGCTTCGGGTATGGCTACCCAGGAGTTACTGAGAGGCTGGGGCATCAATACCAAGCTCAAGGTGTACACGGACTCAGCTGCAGCACTTGGAACGTGCAACAGAGTTGGTCTTGGGAAATCGAGGCATGTACAAACTCGGTTTCTATGGATACAGGAGAAGCTCGCAGAGAGGCTTTTCGAACTGCACAAGATAGACACCAAGCTGAACACCGCTGATCTTTGTACCAAAGCACTTGCAAGCGAAGCTGCGGAGAAGCACTTGAAGACTATGGGATACGAGGTCGCACAAGGACGTTCTTCGATAGCGAAAGCCGTTGTCTGAGAGCGGTAGTGCGTGTCCCAAAGTGGACAATGGTCTGTGAATTGCCATCCCAATGTCCAGGAGGGGTGATTCCGGACACGTATCCTCATAAACATGTGGGTACATAACCGACCCCATTTTGGCTCAAGTAAAATAGGAGCGTTNAGGGGTGATTCCGGACACGTATCCTCATAAACATGTGGGTACATAACCGACCCCATTTTGGCTCAAGTAAAATAGGAGCGTTGCTATCTTTTGAACAGTTCGGGACGGGTGGCTCAACGAAAAAGATTCACAACAACCTTGCCAACGGGAGGCAAAGCTCTGTGGCGAACAGACAAGGTGCTCTATGCTGCCTTTCTTGGTAGGATTCAAAATTGGAGACCCTCAGAATTCATGGGATTTAATGGGACAAAAAGGGATTAAAGCATCAACAATAGGAATGATATCAATTCATTATTCCCAGAATTCCCATCAGAATGGATCCCCAAGTTCTTGTACCAAGAATGGGCATTCCATTTCCGGTTTCTGAGGCAAAAAAAATGCGTTGCATATCATCCGTCTGCAGGTGCCAAAGTGGCCGCACCACAAAAAGTCCCCGAGGTGCCTGAAAGATGATTCAACAACCACTTGAGCGAGTAGATTGATCATGTAACCAGTTGTTGTAATGAAACTTGGTTTCAAATTTGGTGAAGAAACCTCATTTTCCCACAAAATTGCGAGATGGGGATGGATCCAGCTATACCTGTGGGTGTCAGGGTACCGGAATTTTCGGACTACCTACATATTGGGGGTAAATCCCTCAATGGCTTGAGACAATACCAGTGACTATGGCTGTCCAGGCAAGAAACGAGAAGGTCGACAAATCGGTGGCGCGCACTCCCACGGACTCTCCAGCCGCTTGAGATCTGTTTGAAAGCTGATCATTTGTGTAGTTGATGTAACTGATGGCCGATTTGGCGGATTTTGGCCATGGTGTAATTGATAATTCTTGTATCTTGTAGTTGATGCCCTATTTGAATGGTGAAAAACTGAGACCAAGAAAGGGGGATTCCACCAAGAAAAAATGGTGAGCATGGCCTGACAAACATGGATATATATATATATATGTATATATATATATATACACATAAAACCCACAAAAGACATCAAAAGATAGGGATATTACTCTAACACGACACAAACAGATAGCAACAAGACATGGGGATACCATGGAGAATAAAGATCAAGGTATCGTAGGTGCGACCAACAAAGGAGACGTGACATAGCAACAATTCTGGATTCTAGATATTTGAGTATGGGTCAAAAATGAGGGACCCACAGATGAACCACAAATAGACTGGCTCTTTCAAGGCAAAAAAATCTGCGCGTTTTGTCCTCGCAACAATGACTTGATCCACCAGTGAGTCTTATGGCTATGATGACCAATGGACTTACAAAATGGGTCACTGTTGAGTATTTAGCCATCCCCAAGTAGTGGTCAATGATTTTGAGTCATCCTCATCCATTCCATGGTTTATCATCATTTTCACAATAATCACAATTGCGATCTTTTTGGGTATTCCGGATATTCCCAATTTTGGATTCCGAAACAAAGTACTTCCTGGTGTCAAGTGGCTGGAAGCACCGCGTCTAAGTGAGGCCAAAGCCATGAGACCGAGCGCCAAAGGCCAGCCACGTGAAGCCGAAGATGACTGGGATGTTTTATGCATCCTTCCAAAATGTTCAAAATAAAGTCATCAATTGTTACGGGGTGTAACATCAGAAGGTTGTATAATATAAACTGATACATACTTATACTAGTCTTATTTATCGTCAAGAATAATTTCAAAAACCAATAGCAAGTCATCAAATGTCGGGTGGTGATAGGGAACTGCTAACTTCGGATCGCAGGTGTACCAGCCACTGGTCGGAAGATGAGAGCAACGGTGGTGCCGCCCGGGTCTGAGCATGTTTTTTTTGGATCATCCCAGCCACTGGATTTGAATCCAATGGGGATGCACCAATTTATGGCAATTTTGTTGGAAAATATATGAACATAATTCCAATTTATGGGTAACATGATCAGAAAATACTGGATTTGGCCCATTTCTTGGGCCAACTGGGCCAACATTTGACTTAGGCCTCCAAGTGCGCCGTTGGTCCCGGTCGGCCGGCGTGTGTTTGTTGACTGACTTCCAACTTGCGTTGCCCTTGCGATATTGTATTTCAACACGGAGAAATTTCCAGGTGTTTGCATTGACACATGGATTGATGACACCGAGATTGTAGCTTCTTGCAGGTTGATGCGAGGAGATTTTGACAGAAAAAATAGATTGGTTACTGATTTCACTTTTTCCCCTCACTTTCCATCCCCGAATATTGTGCGATTTCCAAGAAAGTGGGAGAAAAAACACCAATCCAGGTGACTTAACTTGGAGCCAGGTGACGGTGCCGGACCTGGCAGCCACTGTGACCAGTCCCAGGGGTGCCTTCACAGTGGCTGTGCCCATTGGAGCCAGGCCCCCGCTGCGTTGTTTGGGTCGCTTCAGATGTTGGATGCGACGGATGCGGTTGAGCAAAAGTCCAGGTTGCAGATATATGGATTTCTCCAGATATAATTTAATTGGTGGCTCAGTAAGCAGTGACCTCATGCAAGCCTATTTTGTGGAGGAGAATTGTTGCTGTGGTTGTTCAGGTTTGAATCCAAATTAGGGTGTGGTTGGTCCGTTCTGCGTTGCTCAGGAGTTCTTCTCCCACATTACAATGTCCCCAGAGAGCAGCAACTGATTGGCTGGGGAGCCCGTGTGATAGAAGGGCTCCTGGGGACCGCCAGGTCAAGCATTTCCTTTTTATTTCAGACAGTCATTTCATTGAAATATGGTTCTTGGACAGCCGCAGCTTTAGTTACAGATCTGTGGGATTTTGTACCTTCAACGAGATTTGCAGGATTGCTGGCGCTTACGTGGCAAAACATATTGAACACACGTTTGCGTGCCTGATGGTGATTGCGTGAATGAAAGGATGAAAACAAGTCAAGAGGACTCGCCTTCAGACAAGAAAATGATAGAAGGTTGAAGCGGCTAAATACATAGAAATATTATGAAAGATTCGTTAAAAAACTGTGGGCTATTAACTCCCAAGAGCTATGGAGAATGAGGTGAAACAATTGCTGAAAAAGCGATAAAATCGACCCAGGGAGGAGGCGAACCTCCACATTCCGTTCTTGTCAAGTATGTCACACCCGCTAGGGCCAGACAGCTCGCAAAGACCATGCCGCAGCCGATGGCAACTGGGTCCTTACCACTCGTAGTTTGTTTACAATACAAACCTGAACAGATGGGCGCAGAGTTGTAGAGTTACTTGGCGCGGCTGGCAATTTGCACGCGCATTCATCCCATGATATTTGGTGCGCGCCATGTAGCAACAGAGCGCTTAGTATGCTTTGCTCTGCAGCACGCCCTTCCCAGGCAAAGATGTTCAGGTTTGTGCGCAACAGCCACAGAGGTATCTTCAATTGATGTGGCATGGGCCATATCTTGGGTTTTCGCACTGTCGTCAGGTCAGTCTCAGTTCCTGTGGCATCATTGACGACGCCTCCCACAGCCACTGTGGTACGCCTTGCTATATCGTTTTCACGAATCTTCGCAATTTTGAATGTGCAGTGAGCCAAACCATCCTGCGGGATCGATTGCAGGTGACCGACAAAGCTTCTTCGGTACTACAGAGCTGGCCTCGATCTGCTTTGGATTATTTCAAACGTTCATTCTTTTCGGAAAGTGGGCATGTCAACTTCTTCTTTTGAACATTTGTGAGGTATTCAGATTAGATCTTGTGAATAGTGGTCGGGTTGGAGAAACTTGAGGCGCGTGTCTCACTTGCCACGACGTACGTTTACGCAGTCTTGTTCGGTGCCATCTCTGCTGTCCCCGCCGGAATCCTAGTGGGTGACTTGTGGATATCTAAGCAAAATCACCCATTGAGGTAATGTTTTCTGGAGAAAAAGAAAACCATTTCATCAATTGACTGGGTTCTGAAATATTGTCATTGCTATGACTATCACTATCACTCTTCTTCTTCTTCTTCTTCTTCTTCTCCTTCTATTATCATTATGGTCGCAATTATTTAGTCCAATTATGGCAGAATATCATGCAACAATGTGGTGAATGGCTATTTTCCTGGTGAATGCATCCATTGAAAGCAATTTTTTTTGGTCCATTGGTGGATTCCGAACTCCAAGGTCTCCGGAGCCAGTGCCATCTCTGGCGCAGATCGTCATTCAGCAGTTGAACACGCCCTCGCGGCAGGCGACTGTTCCAGACCTTGATTGGAAACTCCATCCAACTATCCAACTGTCCCCGTTCTTGTGGGTATCAACGTTGTGGTTTTACGCCCCAATTTTTTTGATGTGTTGACATAGTTGACCTCACCAACCAAGCAGTTCTTCCACTGCCAGGCTCGCAACTCCATCGCGTGCCCCCTCACTGCCCGGCTGCCAACGCGGCCTGCCAATGTGCAGACCGCCCCGCGCCCGGCCGTCAGCACCCCGAGCACGCCGCGACCAGCGAATCTCGCTGACTTCAAGCCGTTGCTCACCGAACTTTTTGATGATAAGATCGACAAGGAAGCGGAACAGTCAGCGCAGCAGTTGCAACACAAGATCGACCAGCTGCAGAAACTGCAGCAGATCTTGAAGATGCAGCAGGAAGGATTGAAACAACAGCAGAAGGCGCAGTCGTATCAACCAAAGGTCAGCAAGATTACACGAATGGAGCCACCCACTCGTGGGTATAGCGCCGCATCCCCACGAGGCAGGGCAAGGATGTTTTGACAAAAGCTGATTTGGTCCCCGATGTCTTTTGATCCCAGGCATGTGCATGTGTTCGTCTTCCGTCTTGCTACGCTTGCGGAAGACGTAGAAGCCTTCNTGACAAAAGCTGATTTGGTCCCCGATGTCTTTTGATCCCAGGCATGTGCATGTGTTCGTCTTCCGTCTTGCTACGCTTGCGGAAGACGTAGAAGCCTTCGGTATTGCAACGCTTGCAGAAGTTACAGCATGAGATTTAGCTGCATCATTTGCCATCGCCGTCCGACCTGGTTTAAGCGCTTGAGCTTAACTGGCCATGAGTAAAAGGGATTGCAGGCTGGTNTCCGACCTGGTTTAAGCGCTTGAGCTTAACTGGCCATGAGTAAAAGGGATTGCAGGCTGGTGACTTGCCTTTGGGGTTTGAATCCACCTGAAATCCGCATGTTTGATGTTCTCAGTATTTGTTGATCAGTCACTCATTGATTTCTGATAGTTGTACTGCAAGTTGATGCAAATTGTGGGATGTCTATGTCATCTATGTCAATATTTCAGGGAAGTCTATGAAAGTCTCTCAAGGTTCCCGTGTCTATCGATGTCTCCCGTGTCAGGGCCGGAGGTTCCTTTTTCGACCTCTCCAAGGGCTCGTTCCAGTCAGGCCTTGGTGATTCGGTCGTTAAGCCGCCAGCTGCTTGTAGCACAGTAAACCCAGTGGCTGATGTAAGGGTCCTGAACAACACGTAGCTTATCTCTTCATGACTCATTCTCTCTGGATGTGTCTTGCTGTTTCTGTCTTGTTTTGGATTCGCATGACTCAAAACGACCAGATGATGTTCATTCTGCAGGCTGGCAGACGACGATTTATGGTGTGAGAATTCTGTGAGAATTCCAAGGAGAACGCGGAACCAAAAATAACACATGAAAAATACATGCTCAAATCTTATTCACTTCGACTTTCCTGGCGCATCAACGCTTCCAACATTTTTCATGGGAGAGCTACCAGGAAACTTAGCGACCGTTTCACCAGCCACTGAGCTGCTCAATTGGCTTTAGCTGGGATAAATTGCCATCCTGGTTTGCCGTGGCACCTGTGCGAGAAAGCGGGTGCCTTTTAAAAAGGGGAACGGCCAGAAGACCTTCAGATGCAGACAATCTGGAGACAATCTCAGGCCTTGCAGGATCTTTTGGTGCCTGATCCTATGTGGCAGGTTCCAACGCCAGCAGGTCCAGAGCCGCACACCTGCCATGGATTGAGGACCCAAGGGACCGGTGACCCATGCAGCTGGTTGGCCCATGGCAGGAAGTCTACCAGAGACAGGCCGCTGAATTTGGGAGAAGCCAAGGAATTGCTGAAGGCCCAGCTATTGCAGCTGCATCATTTGAAGCTGGATTGAGAAACATCCATGGAAGTACGTGTTTTTTCAACTTGGGGACCCCAAAATTGTTGCTTTGTACATGAAACAAGACCACCAGATAGCCAGTCAGCGCAAAAATACCCTAGACCTTACCTGTACTAGTTGGCCCTTGAACATACATGCGATATATACTTAGCACTCACTCAAAAAGCTTCAACCATTTTTTCGCCTTGGGTGGTATGGCAATTCAATTTCCTCCATTGGGGCTGCAGGCCTTTCGAGAGATTGCCAGCTCAAAGGAGTTCCAGCGGACCCTAGGCAACATCCACAAGCAAGGCTTGGGCATGGCTGGGGTGTGCGGAGGTTTGTTCAAAGTAGCCAACATGGCACAATTAGCGCAGAAATGGAACAGAGCTTTGTGGCACAGGTCCTGATTCTGTGCAGAAGATGCAGCCCATGTTCATCGGCCAGTCCTTCAACAGGACACTGGTGGCATCCTAAGCTATGCATAGCTGAGCTGCTTGCAGCTCGTTTCCATTGTATTCTCAAGGGAAGCTGGACTTTCTCTCAGAAAGGTTCCATGCACAGATACATCATATACAGATATACATACATATTCAGTCAAACGGTCCATGAAACTCCCATTTTGGCTCACATGGCTTTTGCGCGTCCCATCATTTTGGATCTCTCTCCATGGCATTCAAACATCAAACATTCAGGATCCGCGACCCATCACTGCCATCACCCAGTCTCGCCGCAGTCTCGCCCAGGCGATGTATGATTTCCCCCTGACCAACGAGGGCTATCAGGATATGGCGCGGGGAATCAGCAAACACTCGTGGAATGTCCACGTCAAGGCACAAGCTCACGAGGCCTGGAGATGAAAGACCATTTGGATGACCATTGGAGGTCTGCGGTGGGATATGGTTGGATATTCTGATATTTTTGCAAGAATTGTAAGCATAGTTCAACTATGTTCAACTGAAAAACAAAATTAGTGACCTTGGTTGGAATCCAGATAAGAGATGATTTGAGGTGCTCACACCAGGTTGCACAAGTTCAAGGACTATATATTCATGGTTGGGAACCAGTTTCTGAGATGGTGATGCCACGACCAGGTGGAACGCCTGTTGCGGATGCCTCCGGGCTCTTTCTTCGGCATTCCTGGCGAACCGGGGCAGGAGATCCGAGAGATTCGGGAGAGGATCCGAATGACCAAAATGACCTCTTCAGGAGCCGGAGTATCCTCCTTTGGAGCAGGATGAGCCCAAGGTCTTTGAATGTCGATGGCGTGTGAGTTCAAGCACCACCATATGATGTGTGTTTCCTATTTTGTATTTATGTATTTTCTTGGTCGCTCTGTCGGCTTCCTGCTGAGAATGACGGGGATGCAGCTGTAGCAGGCACAGCCAAAGATGCAGCCGAAAGCACAGCCAAAGACACAGCCTTCAGCGTCTAGTGCCTAACATGGATATACGATGGACCGATGGACTGGAAATCTCAAGGTTGTTTTTACAGGTTGGACCTTTGCTGTTTTTGTATGTACATCATCTCATATCGAATCATCTCTATGTATATAAAATATATACATATATTGTCATGACAGTAACCCTCGAAAAAGGATGAGAAATAGAATCCTGCAAAACCCGCAAATATTCACTTTTCTATCTTTTCTTCGGGGTATTCTAGAAATAGATATTTTAAATAAACAAATAAATTAATAAATAGATAGATGAATGAATAAACAAATGTATACATATAATGTGTGTGTGTGTATACAATGTGTACAAACACAATCCCAATATCTGTGATCCTTGATCTTGGAAGGACGTTTTGGAAGGATCTCTTTCTTGACTGAGGTCAAGCAGATCTCGATTCATCGAGGTGGGGTAGCGTTCACCGGGAACTGCCAAGCAATATCAAAGCCATCAGTTGGTGAATGGTTGACTAAGGGTTGGTTCATGGTTGGCTAACTGTTGTTTTCTTAGTTCGCTTTATATAGCTCTATTTTTTCTTCCTAGTTTCGTCGGGGGTGCTATACCCCCTCATCAACACGAATTGCTATGGGTAATCTCTATCTTGACGAGGAAAGCATCTATCGAATGGGTGTTTTCAACTGCAAATTTGGATTGCCAGAGGGTACAGGTACTGGAAGGCTTCATCCGGGATTCCTTTCACGCCCACTACGTGTGAAACCTTCGCAGATCTGGTGTCAGGTGGTGGCCAAACATGCTGTGGACAATTCGGAAGTCTGGTTCCAAGGCCTTTTATTTGAGCTGGCTGCTGCATGATGGGGACCTCAAACGACATCAATGCTGTGTAGTTGATACGGTGAATCCAAAATGGCCTTACCCGCAATCTGGTTGATTTGCAAAATGTTTTTGATGGTTTTTGAGGTGGCACGATGCTGCATCTGTACTGTACTGTCTATGATGCAGATATCCTTTCCAACAAACTCTTTCAGACTTTCAAATATCGGCGAACACTGGACCTAGCTCTTTTCGGGCAAGATGGCTCCTCGCCGCCGCGGTGCTGCTGCCCTAGTGTTGGGCTGCTTGCTGGTATGCTGCATGGAGCGGGGCTTTGTGAGCCCAACAAATGCTACCAGGCGCTCTTTGGCAGCGGGCTTTGCCAGTGGATTGGCAGGTGTGCTGGGTCTGGAGTCTGCTCAGGCGTATGATTTGCCAGATTTGCCTTATGCCTATGATGCCCTGGAACCTTCCATTGACAAAGCTACGATGGAATTCCACCACGACAAGCATCACCTCACCTATGTCACCAACATCAACAAGGCAATGGAGGGAAAGACACAGCCGCCACTTGTGGAACTGCAGAAGACTGCAATCAAGGATGGTGCTGCCTTCCGCAACAGCGGTGGAGGTGCTTACAACCACAACTTCTTTTGGTTGGAGATGGCACCTACTGGCAAGGGAGGAAAGCCCTCAGAAAAGCTGGCGAAGGCCATTGATGACTCTTTTGGATCAATGGATGACTTCAAGGCCAAGTTTGAGGCAGCCGGTGCCCCTGGAGCGCGCTTTGGCTCTGGCTGGGTTTGGTTGGTTGTTGACGGTGACAAGAAGCTGGCAATTACCTCCACGCCAAACCAAGACAATCCTCTCATGGAGGGTGTGGAAGGTACAGCAGGCATCCCAATCTTGGGCTGCGATGTGTGGGAGCACGCCTACTATCTCAAGTATNCCAAACCAAGACAATCCTCTCATGGAGGGTGTGGAAGGTACAGCAGGCATCCCAATCTTGGGCTGCGATGTGTGGGAGCACGCCTACTATCTCAAGTATCAATACCGCCGTCCAGACTACATCAAAGCTTGGTGGGACGTGGTGAACTGGGATCAAGTGAGTNACCCACCGCTGACTCAGCCACCTCAGCTGCGGCCCTGAGCGGCACTCGCACGACTCCATCGTCTTCTTTCAGCTTGAAGTTGGGCTTTGAAGCCAACGCCAGATATGGATCCTGAGACTGAGTAGTTATTGATTTGAAGTATTTTGCAGTTGGGTTTGAAGCCAACTCGAAGTATGCGTTGCAAAGGTGTTTGACACATTTTCCTGCTTGTATAAAAGCGGTGCCCTGGCAGCACCTTACATAGCTTTCAGAAGCTGAGACCCGGGCAGTGGTTGAACATCAAAGAAGAATGAATCTCTGCTCTTGTTTGCTTCGTGCTTCAACTTCAAACCATACTTTCTGGTTGGATAAACATGGCCATTAGAAATCACCATAGAACATCTTCAAAAGGGGGCAATTTTCCGTTGTCAGCTTAGATTACCAGAAGAGACTTGGCCCCAGAATTGGATGAAGGACAAACTCCAGGAAAACCCTCCACTTCATGGCAAAACCTATGGTTTCTTGCAGGTTTCCCCTTAAACCAATGAAGTAATTCTGCTTGATCCGAGACATTTGACTCCGCAGGCCTTCCCAGAGCCGGCCAAGCTGCGCCAAGCAAGCCCAGCTGCCGCCATAGTTTTTCTTTGACCAACGCCAATGGAGGTTTGACCCAAGAAGAACTCGGAGTTTGACCAAGACGTTGGGATTATCAATCCATATAAGTGGCAAAATGAAGATTTGACTGACAAAATGCAAATGTGACTTAGGTTGGGAAGCCGCGAAAAGAGGCCGCCAAGACACCTGCGCCAAAGAATGAAGTGGTTCGAGACATTGAGGCTATGCGCACTGGGCAACAGAACAAAGTGAATGTCCTGGCAATTTCTTGAGATGCGCAGCAGATTCCCACTTTTCAATGTTTTCAGATCTCTTCGGCAGGTCATTATCCGCCATGCTGTGGAAGAAGACCACCCCCCCGACGAGGCCCTCTTGTAGCAAAATTGACTTCATCGCTTTGTCCTAATTTTGTACTGGTACCACCTTCGTGTTGCGAGAGAGTTTGACTCACAGCTTTGCAATTCTGAGGAGGTGCGAGTGACTGTCAAGAGCAACGCGACCATGAAAACGGTCAAAGAGGTGAGGAATCACGCTTGTCCTTGTTTCCTCAGGTTTTTTTCCTTGGATTTGGGATATTTGGACAATTTGAGCATCCTGTCTTGATTGTTGCAGCAGGCCTTGATCAAGCATCTTGGAAAGCCAGAGCTTTTGCAGACGTGCCGCCTTGTGCAGCGTGCTGGCGAGAATGGTGCATTCTCGGGCTTCAAGGTCGGCAAGTCGCAGCAGTGTCGCGGCAAGCCATGCTACAATGTGGCTTTATGAAATCTGAGAGCCTGGCATTTCACTCTGAGCTGTTGAGGGCTGTTGATTCGCTTTTCCTTTCGCACAGGATTCTGAGAGGCTGAACAGTCGCCGTGCTCTCCTTGTCCTCGGGATTCCAAGCTTGAGGACATGCCTCGGACATGCGTCGTAGACTCGACATATCTCACGATGCGACAGGAAGAATTTGTGGTGCAGGACTGCTGGCGATGAAGCGCTCGACGTCGTTCCGCCTGGTGAAAGTCGAGGTCAAAATGGTCAAAGCCAACCAGAGGCGGTCCATGGCGGTCCCATCTTCATGGAATCAACTGGGACAACTGGGACAACTGGGACTGGGATTCCAGGGACTCTGGGAACCTGAACTTTGTTGGTTTTCCATGGTTTTCTGTCCAAAATGGTCACTTTTGGACTGTGGCGGATTTTGGGAGCTACCAGGCACGGCAGAGACCTCCAGTGGCTCGAGTGGCGCCTCAACGTGAACCGCCGAAATTGACGGTTCCACAGGATGTTGGGCAAGGACTTGGTAGGGTTCACAAAGCTTTGCGTGTCTGTGCCATTCTGTGCCTCTGGTTCCCAAGGCGTGACTTGCTGCAGGGCTTTTCCGATGTGGACTTTCAGTCAAAGCGAAAGGCTCGCTCTAGTCAGAGAGACTTCAGAGTGGAGGTTTGTGAAGTCAGCAATTGTTTTGATGAATTCGTGCTTAAAGTGAATCGTGAAGTTGTAGCTGCTTTGCCGCTTTGGATTGTCAGGAGCTCATCCGACTGTACAAGCGCCTTGATTTGCAGCTCATGCTATGCAGCATGCTATGCAACTCAAGCCTTTTTCGTTGCTCACTTCAAGCAGTGCCGAGTGTGGTGCTTTTGCATGGAGTGAGAGGCACAGTGATCCGAAGCGCTTCGGTGCTGAGCGGCAGAAGCTCTTCCTCTCGGTGCAGTCACTTGATGGTGATATGATATCAGATTGCTATAGGTATCCAAGATAGATGGCATTTTTTCAATCAAAGACTGATTTTTTCAAACAAAAACTACTAAAAACTGATTACAACATCCTTTTCTCCATTATTCACAAGACTCGGACTGAGGAAGATCGTTTTGCCAAACTATGGTTTTGAGGCTGGCCCCAAGGCCAGCAGCCGGACATTTTTCGTAGAGGGTTGGCGCAGTTGGTGACCTGGCAGTGCCCGGCAGGGTGTCTTTGACATGATGGAACAGTTCGATCGCCCCGAATTTGTGATGAACGCGGCCTTCCAGCAACAGGCGCTCATCGGCATCCGAATGTTGCTTGATGATATACAAGCTACACCCCCCATGGTGTTTAATGGTATTCAAATTTCTATAGTCACACTATGCGCCACTGGTTCTATCCCAATGTATCCCATTTGTTGTTGGTTCTATCTTACATCTTGATAATATTGGGATTTAACTTTTGAGTAGCAAGTTTGTGCGAGGGTCATCTCTGTGAATGCTGTGGGTTCCAGAACTGGTTGAAGGGAATGCTTTACAGGAACTGCCGACAATTGGGAGCAAAACCATGGTTTTCTTCCAAAGTTCCCGTTCAGTCTACCGGGTCTGGCTCTACCCTGGCACTGGGAAGGCTTCGTTTGATGGGAAAACATGAGATTTTAGTCATCACATGATACATACACAGTATATTTATACATAATAAACATATATATATATATACTGTATATATAATATACTTAATAACACATACATATTGACGCAATTTCATCTGAATAAATGGTATGTAGGTTAAACAAACATGAATCAAGCTACATCAATGTACCATTCTTTTAAGTCAGGTTAGATTCATTTCATGGAACATTGAACCAGCGATTCCCAGGGAGCGGTTTTGAACCAGCTGCTGTTTGCGGACGACCTTGTGGGCTCTTCTGAGGTGCCATGAAGCGTTGGATGATGATGATGATGATGATGATGATGATGATGATGATGATGATGATGATGATGATGTAGTTATGACGTGGTTATTACTACTGTGATTGTGATCATTCTCATTATTATGACTATTACTATCAGTATCAGCGTTAAAGTTGTTCTTACTCTTGTTATTGTTGCCATCGGCCTTTTTATGATGTGGATGTGTTTTCTACCTCGCAGGTGTCCGTGGAGCCCAACCAAAGCCAAGTCGGTCGATCACCCCGAGAGACCTCAAAGAGGCTTGCGCCAGAAGTGGTACGAGACATTGAGGCTGGGCCTGCTGGCCATTCTTGAGAGTGTTAGGATGAGAGTGAAATCCTCCTTGCTGAAAGACCTATTTGGATCAATTTTTGGATCTATCTGGAGAGTTGAAACCTCCATTTCTCGGAACCTTCAGACACGATGTCAACAGACGTCAACATGAAACTTGACGAAGAGCAGGTCATCGTCCGTCATGCAGTGCAAGAGAATCACCCGTATGACGAGGCTCCGATTTCCGCAATCCGCCATTGTGACCGGGTACGGGTCAAAATTGAACTCGCCAGCAGGGATTTCGGACATTTTTGAACCTACCAGGGAGAATCAACAATTGATCACCAAATTATCATTTGTGCTTTGCCAGTTGCCAGAGTTCTGACTGCTGAAGTGATTGTGAGGAGGTGCGAGTGACTGTCAAGAGCAACGCGACCATGAAAGCGGTCAAAGAGGTGAGGAATCATGCTTGTCCTTGCTTCCTCAGACTCTTTTGCCTNCATGAAAGCGGTCAAAGAGGTGAGGAATCATGCTTGTCCTTGCTTCCTCAGACTCTTTTGCCTTAGATTTGGGATATTTGGACAATTTGAGCATCCTGTCTTGATTGCTGCAGCAGGCCTTGATCAAGCATCTTGGAAAGCCAGAGCTTTTGCAGACGTGCCGCCTTGTGCAGCGTGTTGGTGAGAACGGTGCATTCTCNGGTGCATTCTCTGGCTTCAAGGTGGGCCTGAGAGCAGCTAGCAGTAGAGTGCCTTTGTTGAGGTCAGACATTCCATTCACATCATCAAACAGGTCAAAAAGAACCCAAGAAAAGATGCAGTCCACTCTTGACTTTTTTGGTCACACACTGGTACACAGGATTCGGAGAAGCTGAACAATCGTCGTGCTCTCCTTGTCCTCGG
>BGPT01000358.1:100041-132756 GCA_003297045.1 Symbiodinium sp. clade C Y103 | reverse complement strand
TTGTTGTTGTTGTTGTTGTTGTTGTTGTTGTTGTTGTTGTTGTTGTTGTTGTTGTTGTTGTTGTTGTTGGTGTTGGTGTTGGTGGTGGTGATGGTGGTGGTGGTGGTGGGTTGTTGTTGTTGTTGTTGTTGTTGTTGTTGTTGTTGTTGTTGTTGTTTGTTGTTGTTGTTGTTGGTGGTGGTGGTGGTGGTGGTGGTGGTGTTGTTGGTGCTGTTGGTGCTGTTGGTGCTGTTGGTGTTGTTGGTGTTGTTGGTGTTGTTGTTGTTGTTGTTGTGGTGGTGGTGGTGGTGGTGGTCGTCGTCGTCGTCGTCGTTGTTGTTGATGATGATGATAGCCACTTTCTTGTCCGAGGCTTCCATGTTGGATGTGCGGAAGGCCCTTGAGCCCCAGCTGCTTCCAGTGGTACATGCTGGAACTGCTGAGCCACGGGTCAACCATGGCAACCATGGCACTGAGGCAGTTGCGCGCAAGTGCAACAATCCCAGCTTCGTGCAACAGGCCCAAACTGAGATGATGGATTCGAAAAAGCGCTAACTTTTGAAACTCCAGTTTTGATACTTGTGGATTTTGCCAGGGCCGCTTGGTGAAGAATCAGGCGAGTTGAACCTTGCTTTATTCACCAGGGTTTACCACATGGATATGGTTCATACAATACATTACATGGCTGATTAACCATTAATATCATAGGATTATGTATATATATATATATAGATATACATATATGTTGAATCAGAGGGATTTGGGTCATGTGGAGTCGTTTAAGGCAATGCCTTTCCAAGAACTTTGAAACTGGCGTGCTGCAAATCAGAGTAAGTCATTGAGGTAGCGGATTTGTGCATAGGCTATAGGTCCAAATTTTGTATCTTAAATTTGGACGGCAGACTTGGAAAGATGACAGAAAATCATGGTTCCTCAATTATTATTATGGATTATGAATTATGGCCTAATGGCCCATACCTCATTCTGAGGTAGAAAAGTAATTTGCCACTGTTTTAAAAGGATTTTAGTCTTCTGGCTGTTTGGGGGGCTGTTTGGGGGTTACTCTGGGGTTTGATTTCTTGGACCTTTGGCATCCTGCAACCAGGGTGGCGTTTTGGTTGGCTACCAAGACTCGGAGCAGATCCGCGGGCGCAGGAGGTGATCCGAACGTCCGAACGGGAGCCCCCTGGGATTCCGTCGTTTTTTTGATGTTGTATGTTTACTGGAGAGTGATACTCATCCAGAATTGGGCAGCTAGAGATTCTTGTTCTGATACATCCTGATACATCCTGATTTTTGTTGAGAGGTGGAAGGATAGGATCTCGCAGATGTGTTGGATTTTTGCTGATCCAAAGTGAAGCCTGTGATCCTTGGACATCCGATGGGCAGGCTGTTGTTTGTTGGCCCCCCGCTGTGGCCCAAGGGTGTGCCGCAGGCAGGAGTTCACTAAATCACCGAGAAATGGTGAATCTTGTGGGTCGATTGGGACCCACTTTTCATCCATACCCATCATTACAAAACATGGGGGTTCGGTACTATGTGGGGATTCTCCACTTCCTGAGCGACGGGAGGTAGGAACACCCCGAGAACGAGGTAGGCATCGCATATAAAGCATTTAGCTATTAAAAACAAGTGCGGCGTTGGAAAACGAGGTCAGACCCCAAAAACGCTACAGGACTGGAGAACGAGGTAGGAACACCCCATCAATTGCGTTATGTACCAAATAACTTCCACGGCTCAATGTGGGGATTCTCCACTTCCAGTTGGGTGTGGCGTGATGAAGTGGGCCACTGGGCCACTCAGCTGCTGCCCCTTTGGCTCAGACTGCAAATCCAGTCGCTGTGTCCCAGGAGCCAGACTGAAGGGAAGTTGTCCCACCTCAACTTATATCATCTTTTTGTCCATTACCTGCAGTTAACACACAAAAAGATATGGAACATCCACGACCTGTAGATCATGTCAGAACTGGAACACGTTTTCTGGAGGTGTTATCCCATTGGTGATGTGTGGGAGCGGTTTCAACCACCATCGCATTTAAACGGTCCGCTTACAGTTTTGATAATTTCTCTTGTGCAGGTTGGTAGGTCAAAAAGAACCTTGGATGAGTTTACTTTATCCATCTTTATCCCACATACACATTGTTCAAAAAGGTGGAATTTGGTGAGCTTGATGACATCCGACTGTGCCCTCAGGAGCGCCATGAGAAACCGCGGGCCAGGGAAGTGGCGAGAGTGGCGCTGGGGTGGGACCGTTCCGCTGGCCTGTTTGTGGAGTGAGAGAGGATGAACCGCGTTTATGGCTTGGCAGTCCAAAGAGGTTCAAAAACCGCCTAGATGACCATACCAGTAAGTAGATCCGCAATGGCTTGGGACAAACTATCTCTGCTGAACTTAGCATCAGAACAAAGTGTGACTCATGTGACCATGGCAGGTTGTGCCTTTGTACCCCTTGGAGGGCACTCCTGCGGTCGACCCTTTGGATCCTGCGGCAGCCAAGCCATTGAGCCCGGGGGCCAAGCTAAAGAAACGCTGTGCAGGAAATTTGGGATATTTGGGCGTTGCGTTTGGATAGTAAATGTATGTAAATGTGATCACCTTTCAATTCTAGGTGTTGCTGTTGCGAAGACATTTCTTAACATTGAAGCCCAACCAACTATATGTATGTAAATATAATATCCAAACAATTCCAAACATGATAATATTGGGGAACCAGATGGAACCAGCCAACATGGGAGTTGGGGATGGATCAAGACCGACATTTTTTTTGTAGATAACGGACGCCTAATCAACAACAATGGGAATATATATATATATAATACATAATGGGAATATGAAGGGAATTTGATGGTTCATATGATGTTTTCATCTAAAAGGGAGGGACCCCAAGTCATTATGCAAATAGCTCTTTTTTAATGTGGAAGGAAACCTATGGTTTTGCATGGTTAGACAGGTACCCCAATGTCAAGGAACCACCATGTAGCCACTTGGCGATGGGCCAATACCCATGGGACCATCAGAATGGGGAGATGAACATCAATTCGCAATCTATTTTGGTGTTCACCACTCGAGTATAGAAGCGCAGCTACTTCGGGCCGTCCCAGCCTTGTTTTTTGAAAGATGAACATGTACAGGAGCCAACTTGGACTTTAGAATGATTTGGAGACTCGTGGGGAAATTTAGAGGAACCTCATGGCGCGAACAATTTTACCAAACCAATCTGGAGACTCTTGCATATCGTATGTCCAAAATTTGATCTAGACATTGTCGGAACTTACTCAAAATTCTTCAAGACGCGCGAACCTGATGTTTGAGAGATCGTTTGCACGGTTCCAACCTCTCATGGAATGTGTCAAAGCTTAAGATATGTGCCTCCTCCTTGCTTGGCTTCAAGGTGAGATTGCCCATCTGACCATCACAAAGCTTACAGCTGGAACCCCGGTGCAGATCAGCAAGCTGCATGGCTGCTAAAGATGATTGAGCCCTCAAACATTACGACAATATCTTCTTTTCATGGTAGCCACGATAGATCTCAGTCATGGTCGCATTCCAACCATTGCAGCCCTTTGAGTTTGATACCCGTCCTGAGGCGAAGAACTGTCAAGCGAAGCTGACAGATGGTATTGCTGAGTTGGTTGCCGCCTCATTTTCTCAATTTTGGGCACAACTGACCCAGAAAATGGACGGTTTTAAGAGGGTTTTCACCTTTTGCCTGCCAGTTAGACTTCAGCATTGGGGCATTTTTTTTTGAGTGGTTGCATTATAATCTGGATGAGTCAAAACAAATAAACATACATGAGCCACTCATATAGTCGACTCGTATAGTGATAAACTATTGGATTCATAGTATTAAGTCTTGATAATTGGACAGTACCATGATATCGATTATCGTAGACTAATATCATGTAGGAGAAATGAACCCATTCATCGCTTGTCATTGCACCTGTCACAGCACGTTGACCGCAGGTCAAGACGTGGGGCACCTCAGCAGGGCGGATGACACAGGGCTCGCGGGCTCGCGGCTGCCATCCTTCCATTACTCCTTCATCTTTATAGATTGTTCAAACACATTTTTTGGATGGAGAGAAATCATGGAGGCATCATTTTTGAACAGATGATCCATTTTGAAGCATCAGAATTGGATGAAGATAATAGAACAATTTTTGGTAAAGCCTTTCTGATTCATTGTAGAACGTCTCGGTTTCAGGTCACATTTCGCCTGGAAAATCAACCCAGCAGCCATCCCGAATTTTTTGAGGGTCAAAATTCCACCATTGTGAATGGTTGAGCTGAAGATTCCGTTCGATCACAATATTTGTTGGTTGAATCCACATGTTTTTTGGTCAATCTCCCATGTTAATTAAATCACCCTGCCACCTCCTGGTGTGAGAAATCCCTTGGTTCGTCATAAACGGCTTCCCCAAGGCCGGATTCGCCGGGCGGGCGCTTCAATGAGAATCGCCTGCGACAGCTTTTCAAGGCGCGGCGAATGCGTCGTTGCTGGGGGGATGGGAGGTGCAAGAAACAGAGAGAAAGCCAGCAGAAAAGTCAAAATCAACAGAAAGGGGGATAAACAATCAACAGAAACAGGGAGAAGGTGTTTGATACTTGTATTGCGGCGAAGGGATTGACCAACCTCCATCAACTGATCAGTAGATTCTTGGCTCATGCCAAACTTGTCTCTGAAGATTATGATGATGGATTGTATAATCAAATTGGACAGCGATTTTGACTTGAAATCTGTAAGACAAGTGAACAGTGTTCAATACCCTTGTTGGTCGATGAATGCAGGGGGTTGTACTTGCCAACATAAGGATTATCACTATCCGTTGTGGGAATCTCTATTGACTAGTGTAATGACATGACAGAGGCTTTTCAACAGCTCTTGTGGTTCAAGTTTTTGCCCCAACCTTCAGCGCTGGAGCATGTTGCGCGTGTCTTTAGCGGCGTCGGGCGCAGAGGTGGCAGCTCTTGATGGGGAGAAGTTAGATGAAATGCTGCTGTTCACAGGCAGATTTATTCTTGATATCCTTGGACTGAAAAAGTACCTCTCGCACCAAGTTGGTTGCTCTAGATTCAGACAAAGAATTCTGAATGGAAGTGCTGGTGAGCTTGGTGACGATCAGGAGATATGTTTGCCGGTAGATTTGCAACTTGTGATTCTTGATTTTTGGCCATCTGAGGAACACGAAGATGCCAAATTCGTTTCTGCGTGCGAGCAGAATGAGGTTGAACGAGTTGAGGAGATGCTTCAACGCCCACAGAACCCTGATGTAAGAGATCGCCATGGCTGGCCAGCAGTACACTTTGCAGCACAGATGGGCACCGCAAGCTGCATGGAATTGTTGCTGGAGTCTCGTGCTGATCTTGAAATTAAAGCGACAGAGGATGGCTCCACAGCTTTGCATTGCGCAACCTTCAATGGAAATCTCGTAGTTGTGAAGTTGCTGTTGGATGCAGGTGCTGACAAGAGCAGTGAACTGGAAGAAGGAGCAACAGCATTGCATCTTGCAACTAGGGGAAACCATTTGGACATAGCACGTTTGTTGATAGATGCTGGTGCTGAGACAAACAGTGCAACAGTACATGGCTTCACCCCTCTGCATCAGGCAGCTCTGGGGGGCCACCTTGAAATAGCGCAATTGTTACTAGATGCTGGTGCTGAGCAGAATGGTGTCACAGTAGGTGGCTCCACCCCTCTGAATTTTGCAGCTCAAGGTGGCAACTTGGAAATGGTGCAGCTGTTGCTCAATGCTGGCGCTGAGAAGAACGGTGCAGCAGTAGGTGGCGTCACGCCTCTACACCATGCAGCTCAGGGTGGCAACTTGGAAGTAGCACAATTGTTGCTAGATGTTGGCGCGGAGAAGAACGGGGAGTCAGTAGATGGCATTGCGCCTTTGCACTTGGCAGTTCAGAGGGCTCACTTAGAAGTAGCGCGGCTGTTGTTGGATGCTGGTGCAGACAAGAACAGTGCATCAGTACATGGCTTTACGCCTTTGCACTTTGCAGTTCATATGGCTGACTTGGAAATAGCTCGGTTGTTGATAGATTCTGGCGCAGACAAGAACAGTGCAACAGTACTGGGCAGCGCGCTTCTGCATCGCGCAGCCCAGGATGGCAACTTGACAATGGGACAATCTCTGCTAGGTTTCAAAGGAGTAGATGGCTGCACACCTCTGCATCTTGCCGCCATGGGTGGCTCCTTGGCAATGGCGCAGTTGTTGCTAGATGCTAGCGCAGAGAAGAACAGTGCAACCAAAGATGGCTTCACGCCCTTGCACTTTGCAGTTCAGTTGAATCACTTGGAAGTAGCACGAGCGTTGGTGGATGCCGGTGTAGAGAAGAACAGTGCATCAGTACATGGCTTTACGCCTTTGCACGTGGCAGTTCAAAGGACTCATTTGGAAATAGCGCGGTTGTTGCTAGATGCTGGCGCGGACAAGAACAGTGCAACAGTACTCGGCAGCACGCTCGGCAGCACGCTTCTGCATTATGCGGCTCAGCGTGGCAACTTGAAAATGCGACAGTCTCTGCTAGATTTCGAAGGAGCCGATGGCTGCACACCTCTGCATCTTGCCGCCATGGGTGGCTCCTTGGAAATGGCGCAGTTGTTGCTAGATGCTGGTGCAGAGAAGAACAGTGCAACCAAAGATGGCTTCACGCCCTTGCACTTTGCAGTTCTGAGGGCTCACTTGGAAGTTGCGCGGTTGTTTCTAGATGTTGGCGCAGAGAAGAACAGTGAGTCAGTAGATGGCATTGCGCCTTTGCACTTAGCAATTTATGTGGCTGACTTGGATCAGCGGTTGTTGCTAGATGCTGAGACAGACGGGAAGACGGCATCTGGTCAGACTGCTTTACACCTTGCAGCACAGCATCAGGAGGTTGAAGTGGTCCGTTTGTTGCTCAAATCCGGAGCTCATGCAAGCGCAAGGACAGATGCTGGTGAAAAAGCTTTGCACTTGGAAATTGTTCACTTGTTGCTTGCTGCCGGAGTTGACATTGATTCGACAGCCATGGATCTGGCAAGCAGACAGATTGAGATCGAGAGTTTGTTGGGGGCCCTCGAACAACTTTTAGAAGTTGGATGAATTTGGCGTGCTGCGACATGCAGAAACGAATCGTTTCGTTTCTGCTGACTTTGTATTCTGCGAATCCTGGACAGCAAGTTGCCGATCGTTGGTCAAAAAGGAACTGCTGTCAGTCAATTGCGTTCAGTTGGCTTCAGTTCGATGGAGAGATCCTGACAAACATTGAGATTTTGCGAATCCAAGTGGGGGTAGAATCGTTGTTTTGCTGTACTACCAATGAGAGCATTGGGGATTATGAGCTATGAACCCCAAACAGGAGATGAGGATGTTTGGAAGGACAATCATCTACTGTATCCGAATCTTGCACAGCACGCGCAAGTGCTTTGGCTTGTAGGATCTAGTCCCATTGCACTGGTCCTAATTCTCGAAGTGAATCCCTAGTGAATCCCGATAAGACTTTTCGTTTCAAACCCAAGTAGATTCAGTGGAACCAATCCATTTTAGGTTTTGGATATGTTTCGACATTCTTCACTTGTCATCAATTGGCTGTCTTCGCTGGCGAGGAGACTGCGATTGCCAACTTGACAACAGAGGACACATGGGCCTACAAGATGTTTTTCTGAGGCTAAATCATGGAAGTTTAATCAACAACGAGTGGGGATATAACCGGCAAATTTGATAAAGATACATTGCCTGGTTGGTATTGAAGTGCTTGTTTGATGTTCTGTCCTTTCTTGGTGTGATTAGTGTCAAGCTGCCAAGCATTTTTTGGCTGGGTTGAAAGCACCAATCAGGAGGTGGAGGAGATCTTCCCTGCGTTACTTGGCCGTCATTGGGATGTACCATATTTGTTGGGATGATGAACCACCCATTTACCAGCCATTTTATGTTGTTCACCATATGGCACCATGGGGGCATGGATCCAAGGCCCGTGGCTGCTGACCCCCCAAGCCGCACTGGCTCGCGCAGACCCAGCAAGTTGCTCGCCTGCAGTCGGCATGGCGGCCATTATTTTTGCCTTATTCGGACCTGCAGATGTTGGTGAGTCCGGGTAATAAAGGCCTGATATCTTCTGTTCTGATTTTTTTGGATCTCCACTTTTTGGGAGAGGTCATTTTTTTGATGCATGCCCCTGGTGAGAGGATACAATTTTTTCGATGAAATCTCGGATTCGAGTCCGTACTTTTCCGCATCCCTCAGTTGCATGTGATGCCACCACCACAAGGCCATGATCCGAACATATCAAAACGTTCATGGTGCACCAGTGTGGATACAAGAAAGTGTTGCTTACTACGGCAATGGTATTAAAATAATCAGGATATCGAGGGACACAATTGCAGATAGAGTATGATTCAATACTGGACCCTTCGAAAAAATCCCATATTCCATGGATTTGTTCAATCTCAAGGTAGGCCCTGCTCTGTGTGCCACTTGTTAAGGTCATCCAGAAAGGCAAGCAAGGACACCATGCTGCCAGTGATGCGTGCTACATGGCCACTATTGGGCATACCACTTTTTGGATCTTTTTGGGACAAACCCACATAGATATACAGTCCATGAGAGCCTTTCCACTCTTACTAACTATATAGCAGCCAAATTTTGTTGTGTCTCAGCTGTCTATGAGTCTCCGTTCGAGATGCTGCAGAAGCCCACATCAGTGTGAGCTATATCAGTTTACAGCAACCCCTGAAAAGAGAGAAAATGAAACTCCTACTACAACAATTCGATAGTCTATATTGCATGTATAATCATGTATATATAGATACATATTTCATGTATATGCATATAAATGTACATAGTGGCAAATAACTTTCTATCTTACTGGGGGTTGGTGTAAATGAATCATGGTTGGCAGCCAACCCCTTGGGAACGGCACGAACCTTCCTTTATCTGCCAGGATAAAATCGTTCCTCCGGAGACATAGGGCGCTTCAGGCCGCTGTCTCCCATGGACAAGTTGGGACCACCTTGGATGGTTTATTCTCACAAAAGGGGATAGTCATCCCCCGCAATAAAAGGGGATAATGGTGGTTAATGACAGTTAATGTAGC
This sequence comes from Symbiodinium sp. clade C Y103, assembly GCA_003297045.1. NCBI lineage: Eukaryota > Dinophyceae > Suessiales > Symbiodiniaceae > Cladocopium > Cladocopium sp. clade C. Next base: position 123,703 of record BGPT01000358.1, on the reverse strand, counting down.
CGTGATATGGAATCCAAAATGTTGATTAGAATCCCATGGCACACATTTTGCTGGAATGAACGTCCAATTTACAAGCGATTTCGGTGTTCACCAGGGTACCAGGATTTTTACCCACAGCCATCTATCTGCGTGCAGAAACCGACATTTGAACTTGGCGGGCCCAATTCATGGGACATCACATCACCATGTGGACGATCAAATACTGCACTCGAGAATGATCGTGAACATTGAAATATTCTGCTTAAAATTGCAATTTCACTCCTCATTTCTCCGTTGATGCAAGGAAGCTGAAGCAGGTGAGTTGCAGGAGCTAATTCCGAGTGCATGTCTTGTAAATAGTCTCACCCTGCCGAGTGGTGAATTGGTCTATCATGGTGTTTCAGGGCTTGGTTGCTGGCCAATCGGCAGTGCTGTCATCTCGAGAAACTTGAGGCAGTGGCGTACGCGCGTGTTCCCGTATATAAAGACGACAGAGCCGTTGCATGATCGATGCATGATCACACTAGCGTGGTGAATTTTCCCCAGGCATCGGGTCCATGGATTCGTTCACACCAGTTGGGGCAGTAGGGCCCACGTGCTGGGGTGAACCACCAAATAGCTTGATGTGTGGTAAATATCACGGTTCCGGACCCCAGGAACCTACAGATTTCGGTCGTTTTGCCAGGCCGTCGACAGTGGCTCCGAGGACGGCTGTGGTTGGAGATTTGCCATGACCATCAGAGAATCAATCTCCTTACCAAGGGAAACATTATCAGTAACGTTACGTTAGTATCATACTTGGATTGGGCCATTGCAACTCGGTTCAAGGATGGCGGCCGTGGGTAGGGAGGAGTCCAAGAGGGCCAAAGGGGCATCAAATTTTGAGGGATCACAGGCACAGTTTCAGCAAGGAAAACAACAAATTGTTGTTGCGATTGTGATCCCTCAAATTTTGATACCATCTTGGCCTCTTGGCCTTATTTTTATGATAAACCATGAGATCTTGAACCCCATCCATCTCTTGGGGGGGTCATCTCTTTTGCCGCGTGAGGAGAGTGAAAGTCCCGGTGAAAGTCCCGGCACGTTGTCACTTCAGAGCGTTGGCATCCCAGACAGCTGATGAAGTCGACGACCGGGTTCCGATGGAGTACCACTTCCTGGCAGCTGTCAGTTTTTTTTTAATGTCCCAAACTGAAAGTTATTGTATACGCATACAAATCATACACATACATGTGTGTATGATATATATATATAATACAATAGTATATGTATATATATATATATACATAGGGTATATAGTTGAGACAAATAATCGCAATCAGAATCAGAGTGGGTAAGTGGTATCTTAAGCCAGGTGGGGTGTGTCCAACAGCACAGCCCAGTTGCGGTTCCGGGTTTTCGAGGCCAAACGGTTCTTGGAGAAGGTGAAGAATGCGTGTGCCAGTGCAGGGCTGAACCACCCATGGTTCATTTTCCCAGCAACAAAAATGCCATGAGAACCTAGAGACAGCCATACAGGGAGAAATCACCTGGGGGTTTCAAATCTGACTGTTTGATCCTGAAAGGACTTTGAGGCCACAGTTGACGACTAGTTTTGGGATGGGTCTAAGCAGATTGAAGCCACCAGCCATGATTGCGATGCGGGCTGCACTGAAGTCTCAGCTCCACTTTCATTCGAGCCGTGAAGAGGTTGCGTCAACTGTGTTGGGTTCTACCATCTTTCAACAAAGAGCATCCTCATCATAATATCTAATTTATCTATATAATTAATGACCATGGACGGTGACATTCTCCATCAAGCATTGACTACAGATTCAACTTCGATTTTTCGGGATTCATCTCCATTTCCATACCACGGCAACCAAGGCGATGACTTTCAACAGCAGCTCCTAGATGCGACAGCAAGAGCGCAGAGCAGCTTGGGGGCTTCGCTTGGTCGGTTCGGTGGGTGTAATCTTTAGGAAGTGAGGAACAAAAATGGTGACTCAACCAGCATGAAGTGGGACTTAACCATCAAAACGTGAGATTCACGAGCAGAAGAGCATAATATGGATATCATCCACAAGACTGGCAGGTAATTGACAGAAGTGGGGATTAGAGCAACAAAGCAACATTTGGGGATAGGATGTGTCATGGCACCCAAGGGACTGTTTGAACTTGGATTTTAGTGTCAAAAACAGATCTTTTTCAACGCAATCCTTGGATTGAACCGTCCGACTTGGGCTCCTGCAACGGTGCAGGAGCTCGAAAGAAGTCAGACACAGCACTTCTGCGGATGGGCATTGGAGCGCTGTTCATCTCCTCCTGCCGACACTTGCTGAGGCATGGCTGCTGAAGCTGACGACTGGGGGTCAGAATTAAAGCCTCGTTTGCAATCGCAGATGTTGGTCATTGTTGGTCTTAAGTCTTCCAGCTCTTCAGTGGAATTTCCGAAGTTTTTGATTCGTACATATTCGTACCAAAGGATCAAATAGCGAGATACCCATTATCCATTTTGCTTGCATCATTTTCTGGGAGTCAATCCCATTTGGGACCGGCAATACCGGACGTTGATTTGCAGGAAATTTGGTTTCCCAGACACTCGCATCACCGGCCAAGTGTTTGAAGATCCTGTGCTTGGGACTTGCTGCTGGCCTTACCAAAGTTGCACCTCTGTCTTTCGTTGCTTTTGCCAGGTCAGGGGTATGATCAAATGTTCGGCGCCATCTTCCCTCATGGGCAGGTGGGTGTAGCAGCGTAGCAGTCAACTCACGGTGCCATGGTGCAGAGTTGGCATGTTCCATAGCCACCAGGATCCCAAAGTCTTTGAACTCACCAGGGACATTGAGAAGCTTTTAGGCGCGATCCGCTGTTTGCCATGCTCCATGCTCCACCATTTTTCTTTTTTTAAATATAAGTCAAAACTGATGACACTACAGTTCGGACGGTGAACACCCGCGATTTTGGTGGGTTTTCCCAAGGTTTTTGATCTACAGCCCACCTTGGGGTGAAATGACCCCAGGCGTTCCACCTGGATCCTGGTTTGGCATCAACACTGAGGAAGACAACTTGCAGGAGCAAACTTGCCTGGCTTGAACTGGCAGCGGTGATAGGGTGAAAGGTCGAACTCTTTTTTAAGTCAACTATGTGATACTAATGTAATGTACATGTTATTGTATATATACACATCTTTGTATATATACATATATAAGTGTATATATATACATATATAAATGTGCATATATACATATATAAATGTATATATATATATACATAAATGTGTATATATATATACACATATATATATATACACATATATATATACATATATATATATGTATACATATGTATATGTATACATATGTATATGTATACATAAATGTACATACATACATATACTGTCAGTGTATATATATATATATACACACACTCACATTGCTCGTACTGCACATAATATGTACAAGTTACCCGCAGCCACAACTCCTGCAGGACACACCTGAGCTAAGCCGAGAGGAGGTACAAATCCGTTCTGCCATATGCACCAGGGAATGGTGTCACACACACACACAGATATATATATATATATAATAACATAATATATAAATAATATGAACAATATATACACATACTGTATGTACTATACCCCTCATGATGGTGGAGTGACCATCCCCAATTGTAAGAATTCTCATTCTGGGCCAGAAGGAAGCTCTGTGAGAGTCAGGGACAACATGCCATCGCAAGAGCCGGTCGCGTCCAGGCGAAAAGGCTCGTAACTGAAGTGAGAAGATTGTCAGAAGCTAAGTTAACAACTTGTTGCTGCCACCAGTAATCGGATGTGAGAGGATCACGAACCAGTCCAACCAGTCCATATCCCAATGGCTGTGTCTCCATTACATCGCCCGTATAAATCCCCATGATATCCCCATGATTCCATGATCATAGACTTCACTGCCGTTTCCATCGAATCAAGTGCCAAAGGGTGGCAGCCCCGAACTTTCAGCGAGAACTTGCAGAACTGCCTGAAAGCTTGGAGCTGAGGTTGAAACGCCCTTGAGACAAAAGTGGACAGTAATATGATGTAACGTTGAGGGTATAATGGGATATTAATGGGATATTAACGGGATATTAACGAGATATTAATGGGATATTAATGGGATATTACAACAATTGATTATGGAGCAGAACTTTATCTAGCGATAGTAAAGCGGCCAAGCCCAGGCAGGCCAAAAGCGCACATTTCAGCAAGGCCTTGAGCCACCGTCTTTACATGCCGCTCTACTTGCTGTGCCTTGCTTTGCTTGATCATTGACCGATCATGCTTAACTGCTTGATTTATCTGTGCCCGATGCTACCCTGATCATGCGACGCGGCTGTCTCTACATCATGTCATGCTGCTTGATCCTCTCTACATCATGCTACCGGGCCTGATCTTTCTACATCATGTTGCGCTGCTCGATCTTCTCTTCGTTTTGCTGATGCTTTGCTGGTTGACCAACTTCATACATCATGCCACGCTGCTTGATCATCTCTACATCTTGCTATGTGACCCATTGTTCCCGACATCATGCGAGAATGCTTCACTGTCTACAGAGTCTACATCATGCTATACTCCTTGGTCTTCTCCACATCTTGCAGAGCTGGCTGCCTGTTTGTGCTTCTCTGCATCATGCTGCGCTGCTTGACCTTCTATACATCATGCCATGCCGCTCTTTTCTGCATCATGCTACGCAGCTTGGTCTTCGCTAGATTGCTGACATGCTACTGGCCCCTTTTTAACACGTCACGCTACGCTGCTCTTCTCTGCATCATGGTGCTTATTAATCTTCTCCGCATTTTGCTACGCTGCTTGATTCGCTCTACTTGATGCTGCCTGCTTGAACATCAAATTATGCTGCTTGTTTCTCTGCATCATGCCACTCAGCTTGCGGTGCTTGATCTTCTCTACGCTTAACTGCTTCATTTTCTTCACCTTATGCTATGCTGATCAAGCGAACGCTGCTTGAGCTCATCTACATGATGCCACGCGGCCTGAGCGTTTCTACCTAATGCTACATTGCTTGACTTTCCCCACATCATATTATGCTGCTTGATCTTCTCTACTTCATGCCACGCTGCTGGGGCTTCCTTCCATCACGCCATGCTGCCTGAGCGTCTCCTACCTCATGCTATGCTGCTTGACCTTCCCCATGCAATGCCTTGATCTTCTCTACAGCGTGCTACGCTGCTTGATCTTCCCTACATCTTGCTGAAATGCCTGATGGTCTCACTCTACATCATGCTACGATTCCTGTCTGTACATCATGCTGCGCTGCTGAAACTAAAAGCCACCAGAAATCTATCTTAATGGCACTTCGTCGCCAAAGCTTGTGCAAGCGCCCTCAGACTAAAGAACCCTGGACGTCCTCAAACTCGTTGCCGTCAAGCAAACGCGGCGCCTGGTATAAATGCTAAGCGCCCGTGGCACAGGTACCGCCCCCCCCCCCCCATGCCCCCCGAAATATTGATAATTTGGTACTAAAATGGTCATAAATCAATAAAAAAAACCCTATTTGCCAATGTTTTCGTCATTTGGGGGTGTTGAGAATCATACCAAAAAAGGGTTTTATGATCCGGTTTACCACAAGAAAACCACAACTCTAGGTATGGGCCAGCCCTTTGTGCCGTGGACCACGGATTGAATCGTTTTACCACCCAGGTGTGGATACACCGCGAGAGCAGCAGGCCGTTTGTTGCGCCCATTTTGTGGTGTCGTGTCAGGCCCAAATTTTGGGCCAATTAAGGGATAGGGATAGATGCTTCAAGGATTTTCCTTCCACTGCTTGGAAAAAACTTACATTCTGTTCATTCTTCCCACCAGAAATGGTGGATGTGGCGGCTCATCAATGGTGTGACAGTGGAGCCACGAATTTGGTCACGCCCAATCTCCCACCATCTGATGTTGAGGACAACATCCAATTTTTTGGTTGGGCAAAATGTGGTTTCATCTATGTTCAACCATTTTGGTTGGTTACCTGGTTGATAACTGCAAGTTTCGCGGGCCATCAGCAGTGGAGGTCTACATGTCTGTCTACCAGCTTCTAAGACCCACCCTGTTGTCCTTTGGCTTCCGTAGAGAGCTGAGATGGAACCGCAGGACAGGAATCTTGATTGAACGTTTTTCGACCAAAAACCAACCAATGATGTATATAGTCTATAGTGTGTCTAGTATATAAGAACAACGTATGTACTGTAATGCATGTCATGCATGTACTGCATGTAATGATTGCAATCTGTGTAATGTATGGCATGGTATGGCATGGTATGGCATGACATGGCATAGTATGGTGTGGTATGTATGTAATACTGTACGCAATACTGTTTGCATGTAGGAAATTTTGCAACATATACTCTAGGTATGTTAATGTGACGTGACGTAGCGCAAAGCAATGCAATGAAATGGAAGGTACTGCAATGTAATGTAACATAAGGTAGTGGCATGTAATGTGATGTCATGAAAGGTCATGTAATGTAATGCCATTCCATATCATGTAGTGTGATGTGATGTGATGCGATGCGCTGTAATGTAAATAAAGAAACATCAATGTAAATGTAAATATGTAAATGTGCATGTGCATGTATGTATATATATATAAATTTAAAAAGGGAAACATGTAAAAATGTAGCTATGTCTTCATGTATTCACTGTATGTATATATATATAGCTATGTATTCATGTTACATGTAAATGAATATGTACATATGATATGTAAATATGTATATATGTATATATGCATATGTAAATATGTATATATGTATATATGTATATATATATACACATACGTGTTTTTGTTACCATAGATATTTAATATGTAGAACCATACAATTTTTGTAAACCATGTAAAACATGTGATATATGTCATATGTGTAATGTTTGCAAAATATGTACCTATGTAAATATAGCTATATTTGTAATTGTGTATTTTGTATAAATGTCTAAATGTGTATATGTCTTTATGTTTACATGTGTAAGGTATACATGTATATGTACTACATGTTCAAAGCTGTATCTGTAACCAACTAAATGTTCGTATGTTTCTATGTATATATATATAAATATGCTATGAATGTGCGCGTATGTATAGATGTCTGTATGTATGTATGTATGCATGCATGCATGCATGTATGTATCTATGTATGTTTGTTTGGTTGTATGTATACAGTTTACATACATATGTGTATTCCATGCAGAGGAGTTTTGTAGGGAATGTTTGTACGTTCATGATATAGGTGCGTATACATTTATGTATATGCATATGTAAATCCAAATGCAATCTGTTTGTATTGCATTTGCATTTGCATTTTCATATGTAAATGTAAATGTTCTTGTACATTACATTTGTATTTTTTTTTAAGTATTTGTTCACCTCTATCTATATGTACTTGTATATGTAAATGTAAACGTATATATGTATGCAAATGTCTATTGAGAGCATTTGTACATGTATGTGTATATGTGAATTCATATGGGCATGTATTTGTTTTCGTATGCATACGTACATTCATATGCATATAAGTTATGTACACATGTATGTGAAGGTGTAGGTGTATTTGTATGTGTGTATACATAGAGATCTATGCATACATTTTAGAATGTACATATGTACTATACATATCTACAATCTAAATCTACATGTAGCAGTCGCTTCAGGTGGCGATCCTCAATGCTTGAAACTCAGTGCATGCCACTTTTCGATGGGGGTGGAATCTTGAGATGACCAGTGGTCACCATCTCCCCAACGACCCCTGTTTCATTTGTTCAGGGTTACACCTTGTAAACCACGGTACCATTTCTAGGATGATGAAATGACCATACCATTTGAGTTAAGAAAATACGACTTTTTGATCTTTTTGACCCATGGTTCCTACCGTCAATGGATCGGTTTCAAGAGAGAAACAATTGCAATCACGTTTCCCCTACAGCCAAGTAACACACAGTTTTACAACATTTGGGACCATCACGTTTTCCCCCTTTTTTTTCATTATAGATTTCACCCCGTAATATGATTACCATTCATCAAATCACGTTATCCCATTATATTGCCATTCCATCGCCATTATATTCCATCATACAACTATTATGGTTGCTTAATATCCCCTATGATTCCTATTGTTGCTACAAAATTCTATCCATGCTATGGTCGATATCTCCATACGTGCTCGTAAAATAAATCGATTTCCCATCATTAGAATGGTGATATACAATGGTATTACAGTACAAATCACCATTGTAATTAATGTCATCATTATGATATCGTTTGCGCAGGTCTTCAACGCTTGCAGCAGACCTTGACGGAGCACCTGGCAGATCCCAAGCTGCGCAGCGTCATCTTTGAGGCACCTTGGGTTGCAACATCAAAAGTGGGAACATGTAGGTATGGCTGAAAATTGGGTACCCGATAATTGGATGGTTGATACATGTTGATACTACAATGGACTTAAGTCTGTGGTCCTTGATGTCTTTAATTTGGCCCATACACATGTGGATTTAACCATCAAAGGCGGGGACTTCACCAGAACAAGTTGGGAGCCAACCAGCTCACATGGGGACTTAACAAACATATTCTCAGAAAAGGATGTTTGTGTCCCGGCAAGAATTTGGTGTGTCACACCAACACTGAGGAATTTAGCCAGCAAACATGAGGATTTCAAGCAGCAAACATGTCGATTTCAGCCAGCAAGAATGGGGATTGAACATGGAGATTCTACCAACAACGAGACTTGGCAAACAATAATGGTGAGTTAGCCATCAACCATAGGGATTTGGCGTCTTGTTTTTCCCCACCTACCAGGTGAGGGTTGTTAGATTTTATCAGAGCTGCCCGCGGCGTCCTTGCCGTCTTCCTCCGCCACCTGCCAGCTCCAGATCGCAGTGGGCACTGCCGGACTTCAGCCGCGACTGTCAGAGCGCAGTGGGCACTTCCGGACTTCAGCCGCGACTGCCAGATCGCAGTGGGCACTGCCGGACTTCAGCCGCGACTGCCAGATCGCAGTGGGCACTGCCGGACTTCAGCCGCGACTGCCAGATCGCAGTGGGCACTGCCGGACTTCAGCCGCGACTGCCAGATCGCAGTGGGCACTGCCGGACTTCAGCCGCGACTGTCAGAGCGCAGTGGGCACTGCCGGACTTCAGCCGCGACTGCGAGATCGCAGTGGGCACTGCCGGACTTCAGCCGCGACTGCCAGATCGCAGTGGGCACTGCCGGACTTCAAGGCCAGATAGAATGTCTGATAGAATGTCAGAAAGAATGCTAGAAGCTATGCCAGATAGAATGTCAGAAAGAATGTTAGAAGCTATGCCAGATAGAATGCCAGAAAGAATGTCAGAAGATATGCCAGATAGAATGCCAGAAAGAATGCCAAAGTGAATGCCAGACTAGATGCCAGATAGAATGTCCGATAGAATGCCAGAGCATATGCCAGATAGAATGCCAGAAAGAATGTCAGAAAGAATGCCGAATAGAATGCCAGAAAGAATGTCAGAAGATATACCAGATAGAATGCCAGAAAGAATGTCAAAAGATATGCCAGATAGAATGTCAGAAAGAATGTCAGATAGAATGTCAGAGTATATGTCAGAGAGAATGTCAGATAGAATGCCAGGAGGAAGAGGAGGAGAGGACAACTCTGATGAAATCTNCAGATAGAATGTCAGAGTATATGTCAGAGAGAATGTCAGATAGAATGCCAGGAGGAAGAGGAGGAGAGGACAACTCTGATGAAATCTAGAGACCGAAGGCCGCTAGATTTCATCAGAGTTGTCCTCTCCTTCTCTTCCCTGCCAGAAAAATTTGCCAGAAAAAATGTCAAAATATGTATCACACTATATGCCAAATAATATTTCATGGTGGGGGTCACTCGAACAAAGTAATTTCCTTGATGAAAGCGGGGGCCACAATTGAGGCAATTTCAATGGGATTTTGGGGTAAACTGTTTTATACTTTTGGGTCCCCATCAGTCAACCATCCTATGGGAATGGAGGTTAATCATACCGATCCTTGGAATCCTTGATGCTGAGGTGGAAACCCAGCTGTTGCGTGTTGATGCTGGTTCACTCCTGGGCATTCATGGCGCAGTTTCAAGCAAGGCCTGCGGCAGTGGTTCGGCCTTGGTAGCAGCCCACCTCAAACCCTTTTTTTTTGAGCTTCGTGGTGATTGATTGGGTGATTTCCACCTGTGACTTTCCAAACTACAGTTGCATCTTGCTGCAGATTGCAAGTTACAATTCCCTTTGCTATCAGGGTTGTTGGAACAATACCCACCATTATATATATGTATATATGTATACATATATCCCCTATAGCAATTCTAGCACTCCCCTCACAGGACAGAGCTGAGATGGACACAGTCAAGCTGCGCATCCGACATGCAATCAGCCACTCAGAGGCTTGTCCGTGCAAAGTTGCATTTCTTGAACGACTGCTTCCGTTTATATTGCTTTGTGCGTAAATACATGGAGAAGACATGATATCAATAGACATCATCATCTATGCAGTGTTCCTTGCTTTATCTTACCCTATCTTGTGCATGTTATGGGTGTTATGTATGTTCTGCACGTTATGTATACAATGTATGTCATGCCTGTCATGTATGTAATATATGTAATGCATTAGTATTATGTAATGTATGTAATGTATGTAACGTATTTCATGTATGTAGTGTATGTTGTGTGATGATTTGCAATTATTCACAATATCATGTCATGCCCTGTCATGTCGCGTTATGTCATGTTATGTACAACGTGTACTATATATCAGTTCGGTATTTATAGATGTTTGTATACACTGGTCTCATGCGCGTCTTGAAATCTGCACCCAGAGCACTGTGGGAGGTTCGACTGACGGTCTCATCGGAGGCGGCCATGGGCGAGATTTTAGAGGCTTTGGCAAGATCTGTGGGGCACTCGGCTGTGAGACATTTGTTTTCGGAACTGTAAATGATGGAAATTTCACCAACAATAATGGGAAGTAATGTTTTCTTTATTTTCCGCCGCGTTCTACTTCTAAACTAGATTTGTGGGCATGTCCGAGTATGTCCTGAACATTTTCTCTGAGATGTTTTGCCAGGGGTTGTTCTGAACTTCGAACACTTCTTTATTTCCAACTTGGTCAAATCACGTCTTCTTCCCCAAATTGTAGTCCAAATCAGCCACTTGATGGGTGATTTTTAGGTAGGGCAGTGAAACATGATGTGTTTGGGGATCGTGCCTTTTTTTTGATTCCTGCCAATATCAACCTCAGCGAAATTTGACCTTCCTCAGAACTACACCTGCCAGCCGTTCAGTTCATAGTTGGGCGCTGGGTTGACAGAGCAAAGTGCCGATGTCCGAACACTAACACAGTGCAACGGAGTCTTAGCCTTAACCTCAGTGACGACGGCCGGACATGGAGAAATTATGCCTCACTGGAGGTATCTGATTCAACATCTTTTCAAACACAGGACACTTTTTTTGCTCGGTCTTCTCCCCACAAAAGTCATTGGGGAGCCTGGGCTGAGGCATGAAATCCATCGGAAAGATTCTGGTCCGTCCATTTGGTGGCAAAGACGGAAAAGGCGGAAAAGCTGAAGGTGAAGCTGTCATGTCCAGAATTGAACAGTCGCTTGAGGCTCATGGTTTCAAAAAAAAACAACAGCAGCCTTGATGATGATCATTTTGGGATTTGGTTGAATCTCCATGAATCTCCATATTCAATTTTGCTGGATTCTTGCTGCAAAAAGTACATCTCCAATTAGCATTCATTCACTCACAGAAACTGCTAGTTTGACTCCCATTAGTCAATGTTTTTACTCCCCACGTTTCGCTGTTTATCTCCGTCACGTTGCCAGGCAAACTGTCGCTCTCGGCCAGTGTGGCTGGGATGCATCTGGCCGACTGGTGAGGTGAGTACTATATTGATTCAATTCTTAGTCACCTTAGTACTTCATATGATAATCTATGACAGTCTATGATAGTCTATGATAATCTGTAGAAATCTACAAGAATCTGCGATAATACCTTCTTACTTCTTACTATCTACTTATCTGTATATACATACTGTATACACATATCACGAATAGATTCTTGGACGACTTACCTTCAACGGTGTATCCGGCCCGGCGTAGGCACCCACGCTGAAGCTCAATGGGGCGCATGGATCCGCCCATGGACCGAAGCTGGGGAAGATTCGTCCACCGAGAGAGATGCCCAAGTGGCCACTTGGGGGATGCGGATGGGACGGAGGATGGGACGCCCCATAGACTGACCCACCAGTTTATTTCTTTAATATATCCAGGATGGTCAGATGGTCACTGAAAATCATTTTGACATAGCTGGGATTGGTCTCTTTGCTGATCGCTGAGTATGAGCTCAAGAATGCAGTACGTATTATGTATGTGTTCGCGATGAAACAGAGCATGAATTAGAGGGTTGGAAGCTCCCTTCCCCCACTGGATTAGCCTGTTTTTCTCGAAAGGGGAATTCCCTTGATCGGCTGGTCATGCAATTAGGGCATTGACATGCACATGACATGAACCCCTTTTCCAAACCTTTCCATGCAAGAACCAACTACTATGCTAAAGGATACTCTGCAGGTTACTTACATTCAATATAGGTGTATGTCGGAGTTCCTCAAGTGGGATGGAAACGAGGCACATTGTTCTTGGTACAATAGTTGCTTTCCCATAGTCCGGTGTCAGTTTGTCAGTTCGTGACCAGGGCAGTGAGACTGGGACAAAATCTTCCCCGTTTCATGGCTAATCCTTGCGTCTCAGTTCCTATGGTCAGACTTTTTCTTGATGAATATAGATAACACCAAGAGATCATGGAGAGAATTTTACCACATTTCTCCTGCATTTGGGTCAGATTCCCTGAGCTGAGGCTCGAGCATGAACTGATGCAGGAGAAATTTGCTCAAGAAGAACATGAAATTTGGCGCAGGGACGTTGCCTCCAGACTGCTGCAGATTCGTGAGAAGCCTCGTTTGAAGCTGGGCGAGAACGCGGAGGGTTCTGCGGGGTAGCAATCTGAAGCTGAATCAGCGCTATGATATGGCAGAATGATGATGATGATGATGATGATGATGATGATGATGGTGGTGGTGGTGGTGATGATGATGAGGAGGAAGAGGAGGAGGACGACGACCGACGACGACGAGGATGACAATGAGTATGACGCCATTTTTTTTTTTGATGCTACCAAGTACTACATTTATCTACATACATGGATTTCCAAAATCAAGACTCCACTGCTCCACGCCCATCATGTCAGTCTCAAAGCAGGCTATGTCACACGCGAGGAATGAAGCTTTGAATGTCCTCGTGTACCAGCTGAAACGAGAGAACTTGACAGAGGCAAGGACCACCTCCTGAATGGATTCTTTGTTGGGTAATGTGCCACTGCGCCGCAGGGGCAACTTTTCGAAAGAATCGATTCAAATCAAGATGGAGAGCTTAGCAGATCCGAGCTGCAGGCCGGGACCGGAAGTGGAGGGACACAACAGTGACCTGGAAATCGGAGAGAAACCAGAATCCCAAGGTGGTCTATATCTCAATCTTTGTACGCTTCAACACCCTCTCCTTTTTTTTCGGTAGGATGTTGGAACATGTTGGAACCCAAAGTCAAAACTTAAGAAGCCCATACAAATGCAGTAGATTCCCTTCCCAATGCAATTGCTTGGGCCCCAAGTAGATTATTGTGGATCCAGTGGAGGCCTCGCTGCGAAAGCTGGGGGTGTCCTTAAGCACCTCTGAGTTGGATGGGATCCTCCGTATTTTCGACTCTGACGGAAGCGGATCCATCGATCCTTGGGCTTTTTTTGAGTTTTCTCAAGTGGCCAACCATAGATATCCGTAGATACTGAAATGGATATTTATTCAGTGAAATCTTGAAACATGGCCATGCCATGTTTGGGATTTCCATGGATTCTTCAGTGAATGACGTTTGATGATGTCATGATCTGAGGATTTTACCGAATTCTATCAGTTGCTACTTGGCTTGACGGGCATCGGCCCCCCTGGAAGGGTTTGCAGGCACATTAAAAGAGCTTGGGTACACATAACCCAAAGATGTCCAAAAGGAGAATCTGGAAATTGATACCCAAGTGAAACCTGGCAGTAGAAGCCGCAGACAATGATATGCATGATATGCCACTACCAGATGTGCATGGAGAGTACATCAATCATGCTATATCTATCCATAAATAGTGGAGGGGCTAGCTAGTTGGGATTACATTGATTATATACATATTGCTCCACCTCTCATGCCTTGCACCAATGTTTGCTGCATGGCCCAAGGATCAAGAATCAAGAAGACTATTTGCCATCGGATTTCGTGGCTTGGATAACAAAGGGGGACCATAGAGTCAGTGCACCCTTGAGACATCTGGGATGAACACCCCCCTGACTTTGGCTTAGACAGAATTTTCTCGCAGATTCACGCGGGTTCTTCATGATCAGTGGAGATATATTCCCGCAGTTTCCATGCCTGTAACGGCTGTTGAAATGACACGTGTGAGCCACAAAAATAAATCCAGCGCATGTCAGCCCAGGGCTTGCCAGATGACAAACCTCCTGAAGAATCGATCCTTGACAGCAACTGCAGATTCTTTAGAACTCCAGCAACTCCTTCAGCTGGTGAGATCCTTTAGGCCGTCATTTTGTTTTTTGAGGATCATCCTTTGTCTGGGTTTTTTCCGGCTACAACAATTGCTTACAAAGAACAAGACTTTAAATCCCAGACTTCGTTACTTTGTTTAAGGGAGAACGTCACTGACATCCCTGTATCTGGCTGATGACGATCCACCTCAACTTGGTTCTATCCCTAGTGGTTTCGTTAAGTTCAGCTATTGGTTTGTAAATGGCATCATTGTTGATACTTTGGGTGGGTTCAACTTTCAACTCAAACATCTGACACTTCAGTGATCTTGGTAGGTTTCAAGGGCCCAGTTTGGCTGGTTCCAGGTTCTGGGTTCCGGGATCGCCCAGGCTGCATTCCTATCAGCAGGGTGAACGGGTGAAGCTTCGTCTCTGCATGTCCAACAAGGCCGCTGGAAGTCTAGGGGGTGAAAACGAACGTCCCAATAGTTACACCGAGCGAACCCACCAAAAAGGGGGTCGTTTTGGAGACTTTTCCTGAACAACTGAACACAATTCTTGGGTGTCGAAAGGCTTGAGACTTACTCACATTCAGAGAATCTAGCAAAATTATCCAAATTTACCAGTTACTGTAATAGAAGTTTGGGGTTTTGCAGGTATCACGACAGTGTATGTTTTTATAATTGCACACAATTGATCCAGCAGTGTGCAGTGGTCCGAGGCTTTGCGCTTCGGTGAGCACGATGAAGTAAAGAGTCTTCATGGAACCATTGTGGGTCCAGGTCCTCGCAAAGACACATACTTGCTAAAGCTCCTTGGCTGCATGGCAGCCAAGGCGCTTCTGATTCAGAATGATTCAGAATGACACAGTCAGCATGGGAGAAAGGCAGAGATTGACAGACCCAAAACCAGAGATGGGTTGGCATATGTTGTTATCTCACTTACTGTAGTCTAATTTATTTACTAATTTAATGATATATTATATTCTCTTGACCCCATTCTCAGATGACTCTGGCAGAGAACGAGGGAGATCCATGGGTGCTTGCGGTTATCTCCAAGGCTTGAAGAGAGTGACCAAAACCTCCTGGTAAAACCGAGGCAGGTTGCGGGGTTTTATTGCGGACTTTCGTTTCGAAGAGCTGGAGTCTGTTTTGCAGCATCATCAGACTTAGCAACTGTAAATATTTATATACATAGTACGTATATATATATATATTTATACATAGTACCTAGATATAATTATATATATATATTGATATATATAATTATATATATAATTATACATATATATATACACGTATATACTTAGAATAACTTATATTATGTATACATATATACTTATGTATACTATGTATATATATATATACATACACATATATACACATGTATCTACTCATTTTGTACAGATATAGAACCATGATCCATGGTTAGGAGTTAGTTAGTCCCCTACGTGGGGTTATCCCATTGGAAGGGATGATCCTCCAAGCCCTCGGCTCAGGCATTTGTCCAAGGCCAAAACTGCCTCCAAAGCCTCCAGAGCGGTCGTAAGGACCCAGACGGTCGAACTGGTCTAATGTTTTCCTGTTCTTCGTCCCCGTCGAAAGAAACAGTGGCTTGCCAAGTTGGCCCGGGGATGGCCCCAAATGGCCCGATGAAACATGGTCGACAATCCTCGGCCGTAGGCCTTGAGTTCAGAGGTCGCCAAACAGCCACAGCATGTGAACACTGCTGACTGAGACCATATTTTGGGAAGGCAATCAAAACCAATTCCGTGATCCACTTGCACCCTCTGCATCTGCAGCAGAACGCACCGCAAAGTTGATGCATATGAACGAAACGTGCCAAATAAATGAGTCCATCAGGAATCATCAAGACTCCATTTTAAAGCCATCTAGATTGGTTGGATCAAATTTGACCTACGAATGGACTCATATATTTGACATTATTTGACTATTTTTAGTGTTGTACTGTATTATAGTGACCCCCCAGAGACAAAGGTAATTGACGACCATTTTAGTAAGATCTTTTCTATCTTCTCAGACATTTTTTTGGTATTCTAGAGTCTAGTCATTTTTGTCCAACAGTTGGCCGCCCAGTCTGCCAGTCTGCAGTAAGGATGGGACGCTCTGCTGCTGCTCGCATAGCGAAGAGCCTCTCAGACCAGACAAAGAGCTGATGACTAGAACCAATCGGGAAGTCCCTAAAATGCTGGGGTTGTTTGGGGTTCAAATCGTATATATTTAGTTATACTATATATATATAACTACACACGGCATATACTCGTACGTATATATATATAAATGCATATCTATAACTGTGCTACTATTCATTGATATATGATATATGCATATATCATCACATATCAAGACATTAACACATGACCTGTGATGTAAATCTACCGAAGCGAAGTGAAGCGTAATATTCGAGAAGTCTTCTTTTTGAGGAAACTGAGCTGAGACTCGGAACACACATGCACATGTACATATATACACACACACAGGGACACAGACACAGACACAGACACATACACACACACACACCCACACGCACGCGCAGATGCACATGCATACCCATACAAGACTTAAACATATACATACAGACCCATACAAGACACAAACATATACATAAATACACATACATACACACACACAGAAACATGAACTATATACACACACAAATGTACATGCATCATCTATACATATGCCTTATATCCTGGTGCTTATCCAGACATTGCATGTATACACATGTCTATAGACACACAGGGGGTGACAACCAACCTCAATCGGGATATGATATAACATGATAGGACCAACAATAGTGGGGACATTATCAACCATGACTAGTTGGTGGTTATAAATATGTCCTGTGTTCCATACCCACAAATCGGTTATGATCCCAAATAGCGTTCATGAATATGGGTATAAAGAAACCACCAACTTGACTTGCAAAAGGTTGTTTCTCCAATTCCAGCACTGCTCCAAACACCTCTTTCAAATGGTTGTTTGGGGGTCCGGTAGTTGTAAGTTTTATCCCAAGTTATCCGCTGTAGCAAAGGGTGCCTGTGGTGTGTCCAGCGAAGCTGGTCGGTCTTGATCTCATGACACCAGTAAATACAGCATGTTGCGCCCCTCTCCCAACTGCATTTGTCAATCCCAGAAATCTACGATGGAACCAATCCCAAAAGGCACAAACAGCTATTTCCACACGGAAATCACGTGCCACCCCCATTTTGTTGGGGTTCCAAATGTTAGCTACTCCAGTGATGCTGCCACCCCCATTTTGTTGGGGTTCCAAATGTTAGCTACTCCAGTGATGCATTTCTTCGAATGTCGACATCCCAGCCTGTGGCTGCCTTCTTTGTCCCCTAGGCTTGCAGGTGACTGAGTTTTTTTGCCAGTGTTGCGACCCCAGAGGTGTCGTACCGTACGTGGCAGTCTCGAGGATTGGACAGAACTCCCCAGCGGCTCATGAGTTGGTTGCGAAAAGACATCTTTTTTAAGATTGTGATTGTCGGCTATTGAATACCCATTATTATCGTCAAATCAATATGAGCCGCATGGGTCCAAGCAGATTCGTGCTCTGCCTTTTTGTCCTCGCAACATGCCTTTTTTATGCGCACGGCGACTAGCCGTATTTCCCGCACGACAAAGAGTACAGGAAGGACACTCTTGGCTTGATTTGGATGTGTCTGAGGTGTACCGAAAATAACCATCAAAGAATGGGGAAAATTATGATTGAACAGTGGATGGAATGGGGTGCCCTGTTTTCAGACTCACCCATTTTTGCGAAGTTTCACCAATACCTATGGAGAACATCCACAGAGATGTCAACTCCCTTCTGAGTCTATACCTCAGGAGATCCTGGGAATTCCCAGACCTTAGTAGACTTGGGAATAGATCACTCAAGTTGCTTAGACCAAAAAACCTTGACTTGGTGCAACTTTCTCGTTTTTTCCTGAATCTTTACACGGGCCTGCGAAGCTCTCATCGATACAAGATACGTGGTCGTGACGAGCGGTCAGAGATCAAGGTCGGAAACGAAGATATCAAGAAACACGGCCGGTTCGCTTGGAACTCAGCAATACCGATATTGAATATCTTCGAGACTTGAGAGGATTGGAATCATGGCACTGTTTCCCGGTAAACACCAGTGAATGGTTAGTGAACCGATCCATTCTTAGCCACAAGCGGAGAAACATGATATCCCACCGAGGATTTTATCCTTCTCCTGCATGGAAGGTATCATGGATGAAGCTTTGATTTCCAGGTGGAAGCTCGACGTGGTGGAGCCTTCACATCCTTTCAGGTGGGGGGAAGCCGAAGTGCACAAGGTGGCGACCAGGAAAACTTCCTGAGGTTATCTAATTATAGGTATCTATAGTACAAAATAATATGCGTAATACTTCTTTGTAATGTGAGGGTTACTAAGCATGGTCAGCAAGTCTTTCAAACGGACCAAAACTGCTTGCCATCGGACTCTCTGCATAGTCACGTCACTTTTCCCCTCGGGACAATTCTTGGAAATCCATCCCTCAAGATTTTTGAAATGGGTTTGGTCGGTCTGACTTCCCCCCCCGAGTTGGACAATATTTTTTTGGTGGTTGGTGGCTCGCCATGGCTCGCCACTTGCATGGCAGGCGAGCGAGAAACTGGGCAAGCGTCGGCGACTTCTGTTCCTAGGTCCGCCTGGTCAAACTGATGGCGTTTTGATGAGGGAGAACCGTTCAGCCTAAAGATGGCCGACATTTAGGGTGAAACATTTGGGACTTGGCAGAGAACGATGGTTTAAACATGTTTAAACACCATGAAGCATGGCTTCTTGAGAGTCAACTTACATCAAACAGCTGATTCATCCTTGGGATATGGCTATGGAGGCTATATGTATCAATTAGTCGATGCATCTGACATTTCGACCCGGTATGAAAGGATGTCCTTAGGTTGATGACGAAGGGAGGGTCATTCCCGCCATTTTCACGTCAGCAAAACGAGGGTCAATGGTGTAGCCCAAAAAAGACAGAACTGGAAGCACCACGGATTTTTGCCAGTTATTTGGATATCTTCTCCATGCCATGGCCAACCAGCTGTTTGTGGTCCAGGTGTGGAGTTGCCGAGCAAGATGGAAAAGGACATCCGGAAAAAAGGGATGTGTCGGTTGCTCGGCAGGGGTAACACTGTTGGACTCTCTGTGTCTTCTTGCTGTAGGTGACATGGCTGAAGTACTTTCGCAGGATTGCACTTTGGCTCATTTAGAGCCATGATTTTGACCTGTGGACCTTGGATTTTGATGGATTTTGTAGAGTAATTATCTCCAGGAAAGGTGTGGGAAGGGTTCTGCATCCTTCCAGGACACAAGCCTGAAGGGTTCCAATCTGACCAGGCGGGGCATGGTTTGGGTTTCCACATATTTTGACCATCATCCCAGCCTCAAACAGTTTTCTTCTCCCTGGAACCACTGGAAGCCTGAGGGAGCAAGCCATTCAGCTTCAACTTGAGCTACTGGAAGAGTGGACAGCTCAGACCTGGGGCACCAGGGGCATCATGGGCACTACATCCCTCAGTCGCAGCCTTTTGTTTGTTTGGTATTGGCGGTTGGGGTGGTTGGGGATAGATCTTGAAAGATGATGAAAGACAGACTTCGACCCTTGGTCTTTTCTTGAGTAAGTATCCCAATTTGCTGATGCTTGAGCCAAGGTCAAACATAAACAGTGTTTTCTTCAATGCTTCCATGGGCACTGCAGCCAGATATTTTCACAGGTTTCAAGTACCCATACTTCTGGTGGTTTGCTGATCAGAGTCCGGCCCCATTTATTGCAATGCGACCGGGTGTCACGCCTCGGTTTGTGCGACTGCTCAGGTTCAAATCGGATGCATTCCAACAGCGGTTGAAGGACTTGCAGGACACCTGTCGTCAGATGGGGAATTGACGTTGGGGACATCCATTGGCTAAGAGGCATTCCAATCACCGTGATGTTTGAACTTCCAATGGTAAAAGGATGTAAAAGGTCACTGACTCATTCATTCACCCCTTCTTGCTGGTGAAATCCGCAAGAATCCGAATACTTGTTGATTAGTAGAACCTGTATGCAGATAATATGTATATATATATATATATAATATATTTATACATACAGTATATATCTAAATGGAGTATACAACATGTATATACCATAGTATACCCATATCTATGGATTCTACATCTACAATACAAGATTAAATGACAATAGTATGTTTATGTCTATCTATCTATGTATATATATATATATATATGGATGGTATGATATTTTTATACACATCTTCATATCTGTTGGCGCCCAGGAGACCTTGCAGAATGCCGCCGCCTTCTACGTGGAGAGACGAAAACTGATCCTTTCAGTGCCTGGAATGGAAGGATTTATCCTGTATCCCAAGTGGGGAAAAGCAGATGCCACGAAAGCAACACATATTGGGGGTATCCTATTCTCAAAGCCAGTAGTACAAACTATGGAAAATATTGGGATCAAAGAAGTTAAATCACCACATGTTTAATTGAACATGAGTCAGAACCCTTTATCATCATGAAATCATCATGAAGTAAACGGATTCCATCATACCCACTTGACCGATCATCCCAGAAGATTCGCTGAGCGCAGCAAGGTTCAGACAAGAGTCATCCCAAAGTTTGGCTTCGCTCGAGATCTTGGTGGAGTATTGGAAATGGTCGTTGTGACCTCAGGGAAACTCTGCAGTGGACTCGACTTCGAAGAAATCCCGCTCTCCGGGAAGACTCTTTTTTGGATTTTACTTGATATGGTTCACAAGTTCACATCGAATGCAAAGCCCAGCTTGAAAAGTTCAGATTGCTTCGCGTATGAAAGGGTCAAAAGGAATGTTCTTTAGTCCCAGTCTTATGTATGCCAATAGGCCAGCGAGTGTTTCCCTAGATAGTTGGCAACCCAGGGTTTCACACACTGATCACAGAGTTGGGTCGGGTGACCATCAACAAAAAAGACTTGGAAGATGACCCCATGAGATTCAGGCAATTTAGCGGGGTTTCAAGGGAAATTTCAAGAGGGCACAGTGCGATGTGCTCAAGGGGAACCCCCCCAGTTGCCCTAGGTTCTTGAGTTTATAAGTTATAGTTATATATAGGCATAGGATATAAGAGTGGATCTATCCCGACTTTACCCAAAGTTGTCTTCCAGTGTTGCTCCAGTCGCGTGAGTCCCCCAGTCCTCCATACCTCGAGGGCTTTCAAGGTAGGCCCCCCCCGTTGCTCCGTTGGCTCAGCGCGTTCTTGGCAGCTTCCCTGACGACACTGGAGAGTCTGGCGAGCTCAGACACATCCAGGGTTGAGTACAAGAAATGTTCCGGTCAAGATGGGATACTTCGCAGTAGGAATTCGAGGTTTATAGTGCTATATACCGATATACATAGATATTATATATGATATTACATGATATTACATGTATATACTGTAAGATACTGTAAGTATATTGAAATAACCATGCGTAACAATGGATCACATTGGACAACTCCTCAAACTGGGGGGTGTTCAGCAAGCTTCATTGGCTGATGTTCCGCAAGTGGGGATTTGGGGGATTTGTGATTTGAGTATCCAAAACTGGGGACTATAATGAACCAAACTGGGGATTTGAATGGATTCGAGGGGATTTCAACCACTACACTACAAGTGGGATGTTGACCACCTGTTGTGGGTCAATTCAGGTCAGAAAAGCGAACCGCGTGCTAAACACTGATTCCAATATTCTCAGAAAAACAAGAACGGCCCTCTGGCCCAGACTCATATTGGAAAGCGGGAACGCAATCTAGGAATCTAAAACGGCTGGAGTCTGGACCTCCAACTAATAACCAGCGGAGGGTTTGTATCACCAGTAGAAAGACTGGACTGCAGCTTCCCGAAAAAACAAGAGAAACACCATTTTCAATTGGGAAAGCATGGGTGTCGAATATTCTGTAGGATGACTCCGCTGGTCTGCAGGTTTGCCTTGGGGTCCTTGTCTGAGGTTGAGCCAAAGAGGATGGGAGATTGAGAGGTTGATCGGTGAAAGAGAGGCATCAGAGCAAAGAAAGGCCACTTGAGTGGGGATGAATCGTCCAGTCTTGAACTGTGTAGCTTGAAGGTTGAACAAAATGGCTATGGCTCAAATGATTGACCTCCCAAAACTCTCAGACTAGTTCAGACCACTATGAAATCTTGTTGTTCATGTTGTTCCGTTTTTACTTGGCTTTTGAGCTATAGCCACATTGACACTGGGGGGTATTGCTTCATATTGCTTCCACTGCCTAAGATGCTGCAGAATTCAGTGAGGAAAATCCCGACAGAGGACGAGAAACTGATGCATCAGATGAGGTACTTGACGTTCAGGAGCTCCAGGGAATCTCCTTTGGCTTCGGCAACCCTGTAGTTTTCGAACGTTCAAATCCTTTCAAATCCTTTCACTCAGTTTGCCCAGACTCATCAGTACAGCTGCAGGATACCAGTGGTATGGAAGAGTATCTTGGATGTTCAGGTGAGTTGGGTGAATCTGGGGTCTTGGAAACTGATGCACAAGTGATGCTGATTATATGACCATCCAGAGCCAAGGCCCGGTGAAGATGGACCTGCATTCGGACAAGTTGATACAGACTATGAGGCTCCTGGCGCCAGTGACTTTCTGAATGCCCTGGACAAGCTTGATGATGAGATGCGCGACACGGACGTTGGGGAGGATAGCGAGGGAAACTTTGCTATCCAGACAAGCAAGGCAGCAGAAGCCAAAGAAGCCGAGGATGGGATACACCCAGAGCAGGAAAGCGAGACTGAGCAGGCCAAGCAAACTATGGAGGTCAAGGCAGCTGAGGAGACAAGACAAGCTGAGGATGCCAGGCCCGCCGAGAACAGCAAACAAGCAGAGAACGCCATGCTACCTGAGACAAGCGAAGGTGAAGAAGCAATACAAGTGAAGGAACACAGGAAGGCCGAGGAAGCACGACAAGCAGAGGAGGCCAATCTAGCAGAGGAGGCCCAGAAAGATGACGAGGCAGGAAAAGCTGAGGAGGCGAGGAAAGCTGACGAAGCAAGTCAAGCTGAAGAGGCAAGACAAAGTGAGGAGGCAGTA
>BGPT01000358.1:44375-99994 GCA_003297045.1 Symbiodinium sp. clade C Y103 | reverse complement strand
TGAAGAGGAAAGACAAGCTGAGGAGAAAAAGAAAGCTGAGCAGGCACGACTAGCTGAAGAGGAAAGACAAGCTGAGGAGGCCAGAAAGGCTGAGGCTGAAGAAGCAAGACAAGCCGAGGAGGCAAGACTAGCTGAGGAAGCAAGACTAGCTGAACAAGCCAGGCAAGCTGAGGAGGCAAGACTAGCTGAGGAAGCAAGACTAGCTGAACAAGCCAGGCAAGCTGAGGAGGCAAGACTAGCTGAAGAGGAGAGATTGGCCGAGCAGTTAAGACAAGCTGAAGAGGCCAGAAAAGCTGAGGAAGCAAGACAAGCTGAAGAGGCCAAGCTGGCTGAAGAGGAAAGACAAGCGCAGGAGGCAAGACTGGCTGAGGAGGCCAGACTAGCTGAACAAGCCAGGAAAGCTGAGGAGGCAAGACTAGCTGAAGAGGAGAGATTAGCCGAGCAGGCAAGACTAGCTGAGGAAGCAAGACAAGCTGAACAAGCCAGGCAAGCTGAGGAAGCAAGACAAGCTGAGGAGGCCAGACTAGCTGAACAAGCCAGGAAAGCTGAGGAGGCAAGACAAACTGAGGAGGCAGTACGAGCTGAGGAGGCCAGAAAAGCTGAGGAAGCAGTACAAGCTGAACAAGCCAGGAAAGCTGAGGAGGCAAGACAAACTGAGGAGGCAGTACGAGCTGAGAAGGCCAAACTAGCTGAGGTGGAGGTGAATGTCGAACCTGCCTGCAAAGTCGCAATAGATGCCGCTGACGCTCAGCCGCAAAACAATGACGAAATCTCTGAGGAACCCCAGGACTCAGAGTTTGATGCGGCTCGTGAGAAAGACTTTGCCGGACAAGTTGCAGCTGGAGCATCCGCTCCCCTGGTGGCTGATTGCACAGCGACTGCAGAGGACACTGACCCAGGGGGGAGGCACGGTGATCTAGGTGTTGTGTGACATGCGAAAGGCTTTGCTTTGAAACGCCCAGAACAGAACAGCACCACTTTTNGAGGACACTGACCCAGGGGGGAGGCACGGTGATCTAGGTGTTGTGTGACATGCGAAAGGCTTTGCTTTGAAACGCCCAGAACAGAACAGCACCACTTTTCGCCGCTGTGGAGGCCGGACACAGCTAGCCCTTCCGAGAAGCCTTCAGAAAGCGAGCTGCAGGAGGTCCGACATTTTTCATATTTCAACAGTCATGGGTGATGTATCTCGGAGGCACAGGACACACATTAGGGAGGCCCAAAACTGACCATCTCGGAGGAAGAAGAGGAAGAAGTTGATGAAGACTGGGATGAGGTGCTGCATTGACCCCGCTTGACCTTTGGTGATGAATGGTTATTTGATGTTCTATTGAGTTCTACAGCTGGTGTATTATGATGGTTACAATCCAGGTGTGGACGCCCATCAGATCCCATCAGCCAACCAGAAAATGATTGAAAAAAGGCACAAGCTGTTGGGCACTGCTCGTTTGTTGGCTCACAGGAATCCTAAAGATAGGTTTTCGGAACATCTCGTAGACACTGCCAGGGCTGCAGGAAACATGACTTTCGCTCCCAGTTTCCAATTGACAAAAAGCAAGTCCTAATATACATCAAAACAGTCTCGAACCATTTCTACAGCATCTCCAGAATCATAGACCTCCAATGTCCTCCAATCATACAAGATTCACTGAAGCACCTTAGAACAATACATTCCTTATACAATTCTTCCATGTTTTTTCAACGTCTTGACATCGAAGTTACCCACAGCTCCGTCGTTTTTTGCCGGCGCCCAGCGAAAACGCTTGGGCTTGCAGTGCGCACGATGGAATGAGGGTCGCTCCGCTTCCTTCCCCTGACCCAGTGGTACCTCCCCAGCAGCCTGGCCGCATGGGTTTCGGGGTTGGATGCCCCAGTGAAGTTCTGGTCCTGCTGATCGGGAAGTATCAAGACATATAAGATATATAAAGACACATACATATAGTATCATATATAGTATCTAGATGTATCAAGATGTATTCAGAACAGGGAGATGATTGACCAACGAGAATGGGGATTTTGCAAAGATAGGGATAGGACCCAGATGGAACATGATGGAACCAGAATGATTTCTGTTGGGGGTTGCTCTGGGCTTTGTGGGGATGCGACCGCATAAAAGTCCACAGGCAGCTGGTCCTGCAGCTCAGAGTTGTTGATCTGATGTTACAGTAAGGGATTACCAAATGAAGCATGGTGCATTCTGTTGTCACCTTGATGTGTCTTCATATGTCTTCATATCCATTTTGAATTGGCCAGTCCCCCCGTGAGCTACTTCATAATGGTGACGAAGCCGATGAAGCGTTCTGACTGGTTAAACCAGTTGCATTTCATATATTTTCGTAGGTCCTAGGTAGCTTCATTTTCTGTTTGTTTCCCCCTAGGTTTGACAAATCATGTTGCACTGCCCCCATGTTGGTTGATCATTGGATCCACTAATCCTAAGGCCACGCGTGATCACACCACCCAGTGGCTTGGACGGTCATCTGGTTGCTGTGGAGGCCTATGAAACACAAGAACTGGTTGCATTTCTGGGATAAACATCCAAGTAGGCAACCATGGTTTCATAGGTTGTTCAACACAGCCCTTTCTTGGTACTTCTCTTGTATTTTTACTCTAAGAATATCTGCATGTTTTTGGGGATGAGTTTCACAGGGCGGGGGACTTTCCACCATGCCATTTTTCTTGAATGATGGATGTTGGATACAACTCTGAACGATAGTTGATGTAGTGTTTCAATGGGATATTTCACCACATCTTTTCATCAACTCGGGAGCACCCGAATTGGGTCACACATGGCTTTGTCTGAAAATGGGGTTACCCCAAACTCCAAAATCTCAGGTGAGATCCGCATCGCCACGCCCAGGACAACTCACTGGGCAACTCACAGGACTCAGCACTGGAACTCGAAGTAGCAATTATGGAACTTCCAAAACTGTGCCTGGGTAAAACTTGAGATTTTTGAATGGGATTTCTTAGAGTAAAAAAATCCGATGCCTCCTAAATCTTCACCCAGAAACCATGGTTTGGTAGAGGATTTACACATATTTGGGACCGTTTAGGTTTAGGGCTGTTTCATGTTCGGGAGATGGGATTATAATGTAGCCTCCGGGAATCAGTCACATGGCTTGCTGGAACATCTGCCATTTATAGATGCGTTTTCCAGCAAAACTTCCCTGTACAGGGGATTTCCCGGCTAATCATGGTTTAATTGCCGAAGGGTAATGGGTTACTGTCTTCGATAAGACTGATGGAATACACTACTCAGCCAAGAAGCTTTTAATTTTCCAGAGATCCGCCATGGTGCGATGGCACTGCAGATGGTACTTTTTCATCTTTTTCTGCAGCGCGCGACTGTCGATCATCAATTTCTTTTGTGCAATTCCAACAAAAGAAATCCTAAGATATCCTAAGTGACTCTCTCACCCGAAATGTGGGGACCTGCAGCCGCTGCTTCCTGACGTTTGATTTATTGATTGTGGCAACTCAACCTGGTCGAATAAATTGCCTCCAGTAACTTTTGACAAAAAGATGTTAGGAAAACAAACATGGTGAAACCCCTAACATTTCCATGATCTACGAATTTCCATGCTTCACAATCATGGTGGTTGCTTTCCATAATATGTGAAATGACTGGATGGTCATTTGCAAATCATGTTCTGGGCCCGGGGTCCAGGCCAGGCTACCCCCTGGCAATCTGGTTCTGGCATGGAAAAATCACCAATCATCAGGTTTCTTCATCTGGTGGTTTCCTAAAATGGGGGTACCCAAAAATGGATGGTTTATAATGGAAAATCCTATTAAAATGGATGATTTTTGGGTACCCCCATTTTAGGAAACCTCCATTTCTGGGTTCTTTTCCATTGCCACTACCATGACTACCAAAGGGTAAGCACTCCTCCATACAGCGTCTGTTAAATCCCAATTGGTTGCTGGACTAAATTACAACTCTTGCTGGTTAAAAGAACAACACATTTTTGTTGGTCAAATTCTGGTCTTGTTGGTAAACTAAACTCCCAACTTTTTCCAACTCTTTTTGTTTCAATCCCAAGGCAAAGGCTTCCGAGGAGGAGTTCCTGCATCAATACCTGGCAGTTTCCTGTACAACTTGCTGCTTCGGACTGCTAAGCACCTCGCCCAGCTGGATGAAGGTGATCATCTAGTCCGCTTGGCACTGGGAAACCTGCATTTTTACCATTCTTTCACAGGCATACCGTCTACATATTGCCTTAAGGGGGATTTTTTGGTGACATCTTTGTTTACTATTTAGTAAACCATGCAAACCGTGACCTGCCCCGTCGTGATGCATAGCCATGAAATTATATATATATATAAGTACAGTACGGTAGAGATATTTGGATATCCAGTGGCAGCAACTACCAGCAAGATCGTCCCCCAAAAGTCCGTCGAATTTGCGAATCATTTCAAATGAGAACCTCAACATGTTTATCTAGGTCATAACGGCTTGAGAATAAGTCATGGCCTATTCACCTATTTCCCAAACAAACAAAGCCATTGTGACCCAGGGTAACCAAATCCAGCCCATAATCCTTAGGACTCAGGACTCCTCAGTTGCTAAACTGACACATTAGCAACTGGCATGTGAAGTTGAATAGGAAAAACAATTGTAGTAGTAATGGTAATGATGACAGGTTAGAATAGCCATGATAATGGACATAATATCAGCAATGACCATAATATAACGTAATGATAATGACAATAGTGACGATAGCAATCACAATAAGAAACAACAACACCATTGCCAACAAGAACACTATCTAATCGAATGACGAATAAGAACAGCATTTTTTCCAGCAAAATACTAATAGTCATACACATCTTAGTTTGGCAACATCCTTTCGACACATTGGAAACGTCCTGGCAATATCCTAGTATTAAAGATTCTGCGAATATGTCAATATAGTTACTCTTTGTCATAATTAACCTTAATAATGACAAGTAATGACCATCAATAAGGTAAACCCAGCAATGAGCCTGAGAAAACCTACCATTTGGGGATAAAGTCAATCACCCATCTATGGTATTAGGGATTGTTTATTGTGGGTTTACCACATTGTTAACGATAGAAAACTTCCTTGTATCCATGAGCAGTTCAACTAATAATCATTCTGATCATCATTCCTCAATAATAATTGTCATCATCATTCTTTTATGATAATATGATAACATAGTAGTATCATGACTATTCCTTTGGGGCTTTCCTCGTGTACTGAGGCGCTCTCTCTCAGCTCCGCGAGGACAACTTGGGCTACGTCGCCGTTGCACTCGCCGGCAGCGTGACGTCCCTCGGAGTCCGAAGCTGTGAGTCCTCGGAAACCAGGATTTGATGAGCAAAAATGGTGGTTTTACCAGCAAAAAATGAGGAATTTGAGATTGAACTAGCAAAAACTCCGCAAAATGAGAAGCTCAGCAACAAAAATGATGAGTTCACCATCACCAAAATATGCTTTTAAGCATGAACCATGGTGATCTAAGCATGAAATTGACATATTTTGGCAATCAAATCATGGGGAATGTGAGTTGTTACATGATTGTTGCCGGCTGATTTCTCAGTGCACCTGTTTTATTGTGGATTGTGAAGTGATACATTGTGGGACAAGGGATGATAGAGAGTTTTGATCACTGCTCAAGTAGGGTTGTGTAAGATAAGACCGGATTTCTTGAGCATTGATTGAGACCCAGCATCCAATGCGTTGGGGTACCCAAGTTTGACCTAAACGCAAATACAGTAATGGGAGAAACCATGACCTTTCCCTAGTGCAGGATGTTCAAACCGTCAAGAAGATTATATTGTTTGGGGAAAGCTATGTATGCCACACATTGTCGACAGATTCCAACTTCAGGTATACATTGCCCATCATGGTTGGTGAATAGATTTACTATTCCTGTTTTTCAGATGGGTTGAAACCACTAACCAGGACATCTGTCAATGCAGAGTACTGTCATTCAGAGGCTCCAAACCAGGTTTCTGACCTGGCAAAGTTCCTGGCTTCATTGTTATTTTCAGGATCTTAACGCATGGAGCAAGGCCCCCCAAGTGCAGGTTGCAACGTCAGGATGTTGCAGAGTTTTAACGATTACAATGGTTGATCTCCTTCACATGCATTACCATTTAGTCAACATGGCAATAGACTCAATATGCCATCCCCAGTTGAAGATGATTTACCACTTCAAAGTGGGGAATTCCATGGATTCTTCACTGCAATTGCAATGTTTTTTCAGTGGAGGCAGGTTTCTCTCCGATTCCTCATAGCCTGGATCGTCAACGCAGTTCTAGACCCATGAGCGTTTCACCTTCGTGCATGCCTTTTTTGGGTGTACGTAATGACCCCACTCAGGTCCAAAAAGGATGGACACGCTCATCTATTTATACGATGACCTGGTCTGCTTTTCAGGATCCCTTTAAGTGGGAAATCGATATGATCGCACATATTTGGTAGGCCTGAACAAACAGCTGAACATCCACTGTAAGACACTGGGATTCTCCACCAGCCTAGGTGTTTGCTATTTTTATTCGTATGTCTTGGATTGCGCTCGCAAATTGAAGATGCTCGGATAGAATGCTGGGACAGTTTGAGCATATGCAAAAGACAGCCCGCGCCAAAGCCAAGATCCTTTCGCAATCAAGAATTACCTTCTGAAATATATTTTGAGTATGCAAGTATGCTTTTTGATTTAGATTTACTGCATTACTACATTGTGTTTTTGCTGGATTGTTGAGATTCCCAACTGTTGAACACACCCATAGATTGGTCATATTGTCGCCGTGGTTGGCTAAGTCTCAATTTTTGTTGGTTGATTCCCGTTCTTGTGGGGAGTGTCCACGTATGTCCACATTTTCGTCCAGAGAGGGCCTGCTTGTTTTGCACACCCCGCTTTTTGAGGTCAATATCGCCATTTTTGTCGGTCAGTCACTGTGTTCATGTTTGTCAAAGATCAGGTAGCTGTTTTTGCTTTTTTGCTGCTTAAAACCATTTGTCAATTTTTCTTGTTGCCACAATCCCTCAAATTGGTTGAATCATTCAATCCCCACATTTGTTGCGTTTGTACACATGAACTGTCTCCAATTTTCAATGACTGACTCCTGTTTCGATTCGAGTCCAAACCCAGCCACTTGCACCATCCGATGCTGAGGGCTGGATAGAAGTCCTCTTTGTATGTCAGGTTTCCAGTCTGAAAGGAGCTTTCAATGAAACACCTCCAACACACAATGGATCATACAAGCAAGAAAGGATTGGCACTGTGACCACATTTACCCAACTCAAAAGGGATTTTCACCAAGCAATGGGGATTTCACAAAGCAATGGTGATTTAGCCAGATTGGTGATACTACTCGATGTACAAAGGCTTACGTATACAATCAATGGAAGATTGGGAATATCACCAGCAAATCCAAGAGATGTAGCTGTGGGCGGCAAACTTCAAGACCCAGGAAACCGTGGATAAACTGAGGTTTTAGTGATGAATGTGACGATGCTTGGCAGCACAGCTGCTGTTTCGCCACGTCTGAGTTTGTTTCCTTAGTCACCAATCAAGCAGACATCATTGCCGCATTGTTTTTTTTGCCTTGCGTTGTCGCAACATTGGTTCATGGGATATATGTGAATACCAGCCGTTCCTAAATGATTCGCCACCTCAGAGCTCACACAGCAGATGCGGCCAGGCCATGGTTGTCGTGCCCAATGGGTGTTAATCTTTTTGATTCATACTCACATTTGGATTGGTCAGAGTCAAGCACCGCACTCAAAACAGCGGCAAATAATCATCCCAACATATCATGCAATTTAGTCAATATCCTTTAGTAAAAAATAGATTTATGTTTGGGATAGGAACAGGAAACCAGCTCACAGGATCATGATTTTGCCGCTATCTCACGAAGATTCTATGGACCGAGCTGTATATCTGACCTGGTGCCTTGATTGCAGTGCAAGACACCCATGTTGGTTGATGATTGGGAGGTTATGCTACCCAATATCTTGGGAATCCGGGACATCGTCCATGGAATCCCATGGAATCCCGACCAACCATCATGGAACGACAGTAGGTCTATTAGGGTTTTGAACACTTCTCACATCTGATTTTGCAAAAAGGCATTCTGCAGTCTTCAAGCTTCTTCCATTGGCATGCGCTCGAATCTCATGAGCCTTGGAAAACATTTCAGCTCCTGGTACGATTGTAATGACAAGGTCATCGTGAATGATGCTTAGTAAGGCTGACTATCTCCAAATAACATCAAGCACAATGATCTTATTTGAGGATGGCAAATAAACTATTATTGAAAATTATTTAGAAGGGGTCTTTCTGGTGTGAAGATCCAGTGGTCAAATGGGGTTGGAGGTTCCTCAAATCTCTTGACGTTGCAATGGATCTGATAGGCATGTTATCATGTGATTATGCGGTGTATTATACAAAGCTGTGGAATCTCTCTCTCTCTCTCTCTGTCTATGTATAATATATATATATACACATTATACCAACATTGTAAACACATGTACAATATATATACTGGTATATATATACATACATAGGTATGTATAGATATTCATACATATGCATGGCCTGTTCGTCATAAAGAGCATACCCAAATCCTAATAGTTTGCACCCACCAGAATGCACACAGTTTTCATAAATATGTATTATTTATATATCTATCTATACATATCTCGATACATGTGCATATCTCTATAGTCTGTAAGATTTATCACATATATCCTGCCTGGTTTGACACCCGTGCTACTATAGCGGCAATTGACGTTT
The DNA here is from genome assembly GCA_003297045.1 of Symbiodinium sp. clade C Y103. Classification (NCBI taxonomy): domain Eukaryota; class Dinophyceae; order Suessiales; family Symbiodiniaceae; genus Cladocopium; species Cladocopium sp. clade C. Next base: position 91,222 of record BGPT01000358.1, on the reverse strand, counting down.
GGAAGCAAATCTAGCTGTCACCACAACGCCGTTCATGTTTTTTACTTGCAAAAGGATCTTAATTTTCCTTTGATTTTTGATGGTCCAAATCGTGGTGTATTGCATTTCACGAGGGAATCTACATGCTGAGGTGCGCCGTTTTCTTGTTCATTTCTTCAGCCCATTGCCGAGGGACTTCCCTGTGCAAGAGAGCATGTGGCAACTCTTTGAGTGTTGGCCCACACCTCACCCATATCATGATATGCAACAACATGACCCATATGCAACAACATGACCCATGAGCATCCAGGCTCCATGATTCAGCTTGCGGGTTCATGTGCCATCGATGCGGCTCTGCACTTGGTGCGAGTGCTGCAGCTGGAAGGAAGCTCGGCGGTTCGAAAAGAATGTTGAAACCCAGAAAACATGGAAGGTGATTGTAGTTCGGGTCATGATCTATGTGTCTACCAAATGCAATTTGTTGGTGCGACACTTCAACATGAGGCTTCCGCAGGAAAGGGTAGTTGAACCACACAAATTGGAAGTTCACCCGCAGAAATTGGCACCAAACATTGGGATTTTGGATGCTCCCTACTAGAGCGATGTCCCCCCAAATCTGCAGGTTTTGAGGTCTCAAAGAAGGACTCAGCGCCACCTCTCGAGTATCAGACCTTGATGTCATGCAGTGTGAAGGGATTGTACAACGGTATGATAGTGGTCTGCACTACTGTAAGGTATGCAGTGTTGTCTCCCTTCAGTTGAGGATACTTAGCTAGGAACCGCGCAGTCGTTGAACCCAACCGAAACTTTTTGTCAGGTTTTTAAGCAAGCTGAAGCTAAGGTTTGCTCCTCCAAACATACGGAAAATGGAACGAACACCAATGAAATGTTTTGCCCTTCCCCCAATATGATTGGCTGCATGATTTGTACTCAGAAAATAAGATCCCCTAGAGGCCACGGGGAAAAGAATCACAGCCTCGGAGCGTATGGGTATTTGTGGAATGGCCGCTATTGAGGGTATCATGGGGTACTATTCAAATGCATCAAAGGGGCTAAAGGATACAAGACCATTCCAGGCTCGTACCTGCTGGCTTTGTGGCTGAGGAAGCGTTGACTATGACTTGCAGTCAATTGTGGCTTGGACAACCAACTCCTGCTGTTGTCGATCTCATTCGGAGTTTGGAAACATATGGAAACTCAAGTTTCGGATGCCAAACTCATGACATGTTACGACCCCAAACCTCAACCCCCAAACAACGAGGCTTTTCTGGTGTCAATCACTTGCTATGTGGCCATCTTTTGCTTCTTCGAGTCAACACGGAGGAAGAGGCCTCCTGTTCGCAGAACCAGCTTGGAATGGCGATTGCAGACCTGCAGATCATTCTACCTTCAAAAAACATCGAGGAACGTTCCAACAGAACAGACAAAAGCAAACGGTCGTTGGGTGCTCATCCACCCAGTTTTTTGGGTGGCTCGCTTCAGTGGATTTCCATTAGTTGGTGAGGTCCAAGATAGTTGAGCAAGGCATGCAGGACTTGTTGGACAAGGTTCTCACAGAGGCACCTGGGCATGGAGAGCGACCTGACCTGTCAAATCCGATACATTAAAAATTGCAACTTTAATCAGTAAATGAATTTAAATGATCAACAATTAAAGGATCCAACTTGAATGATCGATAGTTTATGATCATTCCTGGGATTTTGGGTACCAGATAATTGTGATGCGGGTAGCAGACTTCGATTGCTGGGATTCCCCGAAGCGAGTTGGTGCTTGGGAAACAGATGACCATCGTTGCGGATGCGGATGTGGGATTGGCTCAAACTTCTCGAGTTCCAAAATTGGATTGTTCGATACGACTAAAGTCTAAAGGCGACCCAATTTGTGCATCCTTTGGTCGTTTTTGTGGGTATCCATTACTTTCAAAAAATAGCCGACTGTTCAAACACTCTGTTCCTGATAGCTTTTGTTGTGAGTAGATAGGTAGGGCCCTTGAACTTATCAATTGATTTTGTTTCTGGGAAACTGACAGAACAGCAATAGAACTACAGAAAGAAACCATGTCACCATATACCACCATAGCAGCAGATAGGTGGCAGAATGATGCGGACACATTCCATGAAAAAAACTCATCAAATCCTCGTGCCCAGGTCTTCACTTCCTGGGTATTGCTAGCTGCTTGGTGCTGGAGGATCCAGTCAGGATTTTCATCAGAAGTGTCCAGCTGGGTTAAATGAATTTAAATGAGGGGACAAGCCATATCCATGGGTTGGGATACCGGAACATCTATAGGAAATGATGATTTTCAGCCAATCTGGGGACAATTTTATGGCCATTTTGATCAGCTGAGGATGAAAACCTCCAGTTTCAGAGATCGCTGGCGGATACCAAGCTGAAGCGTACTCGCAGTTCGGTCGATCCAGTGACCCTGCCAAGAGCTACAGGTTTCTGGATGTTTGGAACCAGTTTACCTTTAGAACATATTCAAATTCAAAGTGGTGAAGTAATATATATGTATATATATATATATATATATATAAAGTGCAATGCAATATTTTTTCATAGTGTTTCCGGGTTTCAGCTGCCTGTGGACGCTTATCAAGCATTCAGCATTGAGGGCTGAAGCAGCTGATGACTCCATCGTCAGCTTCTTCCCAGATCATTGACTTATTCCTAGAAAAATTATGGGACGTGTCAAATCCTGCCAAAATACAAGGACCATTTTACTGTTTTCTATCGTTTATCAGGAGTTTACGATAGTTACTGTGGTTTACTTCGACCAAGCTATCTCCCGGTCGTCACCATGGCAGGTACTTGACCTCCTGACCAATTGCATCAAAGCAGAGTCCGTGGCAGCCAGTCAGCTCCGCGAGGCGACCAGTTGAATCCAATTCAGGGATGGTTCTCGGAGTAGTTATGATATGTATATATCATGTCATGTTACATCGTGTTATATTAAATGTTGATATATCATATCATACCATATCATATTACAATATATTGTACTATATCACATCATATCAGACCATGTTATGTTATTTTAAGATATTTTAAGATTTTAATATGTTATTTCCATGATATATAATATTACTTTTGCTTTTATTATGTTGTATATGTTGTATATGTTGTATTACTAAAAAATAATGTATACAGTATTATATGTTTGTACTAAATTTTAATAGTGGAGAGTTCTACGAAAAGAAATCTCATCCGACAAGTCTAGTAGATTGATTGTAAATTGGGTGTTTTGGTCAAATCCCCTTGCGTACGCTATTCAGAGCTGCAGTGTTTGACCATTGGTTCCTGCATGCCTATACGCGGAGACCAACAGAACCAAGTCCGGGGGAAGAAAAACCACCAAAGGGAAGGGCTGGAAGTGAAATTGAGGAAAGACACAAACAACACGAATATTTACAGACTCTTGAGTGGGATTCCCTCTGAATTTGTTTTTTCAAGGTTTTAATCAATTTCTAATTCACGCCTTTTCTGGAGTTGTCTCTTGCAACAAATCCCTCAGAGTGCAGTCTTTGGAGTTGCCAGAAAATCCCTCAGAATGCAGTATTGCCTTCAATGGTATGCAACATGAAACTGCTTGGGAACCCCAAAAAACTGCACTCTGAGGGCGTGCTGTTCTGTTTATTTTAATATAATACGATGTTATATTAAATTATACCAATTGTTGCATTAGTACATCATATATATGTATATACATATGTACCTCTCTCTCTCTCTATATATAATTGTATATATATACACATAATATCTATCATTCACATGCATAGACAATCATGACATATTTAAAATCAGTCTGAAGGCATCTTGCGGCTGGATTGAAAGTAGCAATGCGGCTGTGCAAATTTTGCCGCTGCTCCAGGCCTTTCAAGCTGCGAAGAAGAACCCTTCGAAGACCACCCGTTTTGACACGCCGCTGTGCCGGCCAGGCCAGGATGCGCGGGAAATGAACCACAAAATAGTGGATATGATGAAGATTGATGGAGTTTGGTAGATAAATCAATGACCAATTTACAGGTTTTTTTGGACCCAAACTTTGGAGATGGTCTTTGAAACCTAAAAGCGTGACGTGTATTGTCATGGCCTCTTGTCTTTGAAGGACCTGTTTTTAGATCTCTATCTCTACCTCCGTCTCCTTCTCTGCCTCTATCTCTACATTTGTCTCAATCTCAATTTCAATTTCAATCTCTCTCTCTCTCTCTAGCCTCTATCCTTTACCCTCAATATTCCATCCCCTATCCTCTATCTCTATCTTTATCTCTATTTCTGTCTTTATCTCTATCTCTGTCTGTATCTCTATCTCTGTCTATATCTTTATGTCCGTTTACCTATCTACGTATCTACCTATCTACGTATCTACCTATCTACGTATCTACCTATCTACGTATCTACCTATCTACGTATCTACCTATCTACCGATCTGTCCATCTGTCGATCTGCCTATCTGGCTATCTGTCTATGTGTCTCTGCATCTGTCTGTCGTCTATCTATCTATCTAAACGAGAAAGAGACGAGTTGCCTGGGAAGGCAAAGTTGAACGGTACATGGAACCTACTTTGGATTCTCACCCAGATTGCTGTAAATAACCCTGCTTAGCAGTCTCCCAACTGCTGTAGCTATGGTCATCAGATGCGCCTCCTGGGACAGGACGTGAGGAGCAGCATGTTGAGATTCTCATCTTTCGTGCGCCGAATCGTCCGTTGGCGGCAAGCGGAGACACTTCTTGATTTTTTTGGAATCGGTTGGGATACCGTTCCGTCAAGAATCCCCAACTTCACCTGCTGGTTGGTTTTTGGAGAATAGGAGTCTTACCTTTGGATACTTCGAGGACAAGTTTTGGATCAAAATCCATCAAAATCCCAATTAAAAATCACAAATATTAGTTCTTGTGAACATTGGCACTTTTTGGCAAAACATCACCATTTTCTTGGAATAAGCAACTAATCATTTTTTGCAAACAACAACCTATAGCAATAGATCCAATTTCTGTGGAGGCCCCAAAAAAACATGTTTGATCGCAAAACATGCCCAATGTGACATCAACTCATCAGCATAGCATGCCAGGCGTGGATTCAAAGTCGAGAGCTGATGTGGAGGAACCAGGATCCAACAGGCAGCAGATTTGATGCATCCTTAAAATCTTGGAGGGTAGAAAACTGGATAGATATCGATTGTTCAGCTAAAATAATAAAGATTTAATAAGATAAAATGGACATTTAAGAAACAGAAATGGGGATTTAACAAACTGAAATTTACCATTTTGGCTTGTCTGAAAATGGGGTATCCCTAAAGTTCAGTGGCAAATCACGAGTATCGTGGAAACTCCCAGGGAATTGTTACATCCTGGTTCTGATGTCAGGTGTGCCTTGTGGCCCCAGCTGGAGACCGGACTTCCCAGCTATGTGGTGTCTTGACCATCTATTTAAAGGGGGTTCCTGTAGATTGTCCAATTTGGGTGGGTTCTTTTCTGAACAACAGCTTTGCTGTACTGTGTAGTAGAAATTGTTCCTTTTCATCCTTACTGTATTCAACTGACATCCTTGAAACCAGTTACTTTACTTACACTATTTCGCAATAGTTTGAATACACCAGCCAGTTTTGAAATAAATGTTCCACTTGGTTTCCGCCTATGCCATAGACATTCGACATTCCAAGGTCGGTGTAATGGCGAAGCCGCCTCCAGTCAGCGTCCCTCGTCTGGGTTTCTGCTAAGTGGGTATTGAGGCGTAAAACGATAAACAGCAGCCATAAAAGGGCGCTACCTATGACTATACCGTGGGTTTAAACAAAGTGTCTGATAGTTGTGGCCATTAAAAAATGGAGAAACTCCTAAATCAATCATGGGATTTTGGGGCTGCCATATTTTCCGACAAACCCATGTGGCTTCGGCTTCAAATTACTGCCCAAGAGTGGACAGCTCAACCTCGCGTTTGTGGTGGCATACGGATCAAACAACATTATTAGGATCGGATCAAAAATACATTATTATCAACATCAAGAAATATTCCTAGCAAGGAAGCAAGGAAGGAAATACCATGAAAACTGAAGGTTCAAACTTCAAAATATGAGAAGTTCCAGTTCCAGAGAGTTGTTTCAGCTCCAAAATGCTGCAGATACAAAATAGCATGTGCCCTCCCCCCCGCCCCCCTCCAGCAGTTTTTTCGATTCGACCCTACACCACCAACAGCCACCAATAAGCATTAGCAACATCACAACATGAAGGATTTAGCTGCCAAAATGTTCCACGAATACCTTCCTCCAACTTTATTAAATGGCAACCCATAAGCATCCGGAACAACATGGGCTTGGTAAGACACAGGTTTGATCCCTTCGGAATATTTCCCAGTAATGTTTTTTCTTTTTGATCCCTTTCGAATACTTGTTTGATCCCAATTATAGATTTGTTCCATCCCTTACCCATTGGTGGTCCCATGCTCACTGCACTCTTGAGCCATACCCAAGGCTTCCTTTGCTTATATATACAGAGTTGGTAAACTCTGATATCAGCCCTGGATTGCAGTCAAATCCAAATTGGGGTAGGTTAGATTTTCCAACATTTGTAGACATTTTTCCCCGTCCTGCTTAGTCAATGTACCCTGCTTGGACAGAATGCTAATGTGTTGTTTGGATGTGTCGTTATTTTTTTTTAAACTGGAATTTGAAATTTGGTCTGGTTGCTTTGCCTTTTGGCCTTTGTCCCCGCTTGGTTTACTTTTTCGCCATGTGTCACAACAGCCGCGCAACACTAGCGCCAGCACCACCACTGTTGACAGTCATGTCGGATGTGCTGAGCGGCACAAAAAAAAGTCACAAGTGAGGAACTACACTAACCAGGAAACTTTGGATTTTCAGACATTAGAGGTTTAATTCAGCCCACAAAAAAGGAGTATATAATAATATATATATATATATGTATGTATGTATACATTTTTGGCCAACCACAAGTTGGTAAAATCATAAACAGGGAACAAGAGCAAAATCACAACCAACAAAGGAAACAACAACTGCCACCGCCGGAACCGCAAACCCTAGCACCACTTGGCAACAACCAGCAGCAACAACAACAACGACAACAACAACAACAACAACAACAACAACAACAACAACAACAACAACCACGACGACGACAACGACGACGACGACAACAACAACAACCAACTGACAACCACAAGTGCAACGACGACAGCAACTACGATGAAGGGGGCGACGACGACAACGGAAATTTTTCCAGCAACGGCATCCTTCCAACCGTGTCGGGTCGAGATTGAGTAACTGGTTCCACATGTTTCAGGGTTGATGAGTCACATGTACACGATAATAACCCTTGTATTTGGGTCATAACTCCACCATTCTGGGTTGGCTGCAAAAATGAATCCGGTTATCCCCATCACTATTGTTATCGGTTAGATCCCCATTCTGTTGATTGTTTTACAGTATTGTTGTTGATATCCCAGTTTGTTTTGCATCATTGTTGATCATATCCCCGTGCCGATTCGCACGATCAAAACCCTTATTGGCATTGTTGCTATTCCCGATCACAAGGTGGGGGGTCCCATCGGTGGGGATTGTCAATGAGAATGGGGCTTTGACCAATCAGTTTTGGTTATTATCCCATTCGAAGTATTTGGATACACTGTAACGACAGGAAGAAATTTCCTTGTTTTGGATTGATTGTAATTCATCCAGAATCATATTTGCGGTGGAAAACATCCCATCATATCCCCAGTAGATTGAAACGAAATATGCCACTGTTGTGTGTACCCCGATACCCCTATTTGACATGATGTCGGTGAATTGGATGGTTTATCATTGGGTTTACCACATTATGCCATGAAATGCCATAACATATGGGTAATATACACATCCTTTATTCATCGGCCATCGCTCCGCCCGAGGAAGTTGCCATGCGGCAACCCTCGCAGCGATCGCCGCGGCCCAGGGTCGATAGCTTGGCAGTTAGCGAGTCTTGGTGTCAAGGTGGACTGGGTGATGACCCAAAGGGTGGTTTATTCATAGCTGATTTTGCCTAGAGACTGGATACATCCCCATGAAAAATTGTGATTGAAGTGATTGAAGCAACAAACATAGGGAGTTAAAGAACAAACATGGGGGTCTGGAGTTCTGGAGTTTGGCTTGTCCACAAACATAGGAGGATTTATCCACAATATATGTACATCAAAGCATGGGGAAATGAGGTTTTATAAAGCATGGGATTTTGGGGTAGGTACTAGGTACCCAATTTTAAGACATCCATTATTTGATGCAATACTTTGAGTCCTACTCAGTTCGTTTTGAGATCAGGTGTCGTCTTAGAAGAAAAACGGACTTCGCTTTCATCCAATTTCACAAAGAATATCCAACGGTGTATAACCTCATGTGGATACTCCCCTGATGTGTAGTCAGTGTAGTCTTGAAAAATAGCTAACATTCCCTCATCTTAAACACAACGTCAACATGGTCCCCAAAACGAACATACAGTATAGACGTATGGATCCAACTCCAACAATACACTTGAGTTTCGTTGAGGGGGGTATTTGACCATGAACCACGATTAAAATTCACATCGATAATTAGTCGCCATTCTCAAGCATTTTCGACCATAGTCAATAATCTTTAAGATACCGTCAATCATTGGGTTGGTTTAAGGGGAATTTTACAGGAAACCCCTGTATTTGATGGTAAAATCCATGGTTTCCGGTTAAGATTATCCCTTAAACCAAACCATTGAATTAATCATATTATACATATGATATTCGGTGGATGGGCTTCGCCCACTTCAGGAAGAGGGCGGCTCTGCTGAAGCTTCGGTGTTATCCGCTGCCGCTCGAGATCCCCGGCGCCTTCTAGGCGTTCCGCGTGGGCGGAGGGAAATTGCAGGGAACAATGGCGAGAGAATGGAACTTCTTGGCAGAATCTGGGCAAACTGTGGGCAAATATGGGGTAGAACCACCTATTTTTTTGGAGTACAAACAAAGTATAAGAGGGAGATAATGGATTACAGCGGATTTTCTTGGGATAAATATGACCGACGAAATTGACAAGGAGTTCGTTACCTGGTGATCCTACAAGATGGGGCCCACAGGCATGTTTTTTGGGTTATGACCCATCTAACTGGTTCAATATATTCCCCCCAAACCCTATTGTAGTAACACGCCAACTTAGAGAGGGAACCCCCATGTAGGGACCCTATTTGGGTAGGGATATAATGATACACTGATTTTAATATATTTTAATGGGATACATATAACCAACAATTTGACATGGGGACGTTCATTCAGGATATCATGGGAATATAACGGGGATATCATGGCGATATCATGGGGACATTCATTCAGGATATGATGGGGATATCATGGGGATACTGGGAAGACAGTGAGATGTATACTGGGAATATAGCGGGGATACATAACCAGCCAGCCATATATGACTATGATAGTTTGGCATGTCTCAAATTGAGGCTACCTCACTGTTTGGCAATTTGCTGGAGAAAACATGACAAACCTGATTGGGGGTTCCATCGTTTGAGACAACACCAGATTTTCATACATTTTCCCGACATTCCAAGTCTCTGAGAACATGTCCCGAAAGTTTGGAAGCTGAAACAACAAATGGGGGGCAGTGTCTTGGTACTTTTGAGTCCAGCGAGGTTGCACCAACCAACCAACCAGGGATGGCGCAGGCGAAGACAATCACAGCAGCAGCATTTTTGATATTCCTGTGGTGCGACAAGACGAGAACACCGGAATCTCAACGGCAATGAGCGGTTTTGCACAACTGAGCAACTCAGCACTAGTGACTAGTGAGCTAGTACTAGTAAACCAGGGTTCATATATAGTTTTTTCAATGTTTTTTACAGATGTGATGCGATCCGAATTACCAGGTTTATAGGTTTTCAGAGAAGTGCAGAAAATAGGTGTGGTGAATTGCTCTGGGTGCGGTGGGTCAAGGGCGGAATGTCAAACAGCTCCGACAACCAAGGAGACAAAAGCTTTGCAGAGCTGGTGGAATTGGGTCGGCGTGAGCACTGGATCGTGGAGCCGCACCAACTTTGTTGCTTGGGACAAGCCACATGTCCTTTTCGAGGATGCAAGCATGGTCAACAAAATGCCAAAAAGCGTTGACTGTTGAGGAGACTCAAGTTGTCCTTCACAAACCCTGGCTACAGCAACCCGAAAAAATACAAACGTAAAATCCCAATCTAAAACAATGATATCATGGTAAATCTAACATTTTCTGAATGTCTTTGGAGGTTTATAAAAACCATTGCAACATATGACAGACAGGATTTTTGCTCCGTTCCCAATCCAATAGGATCTTTAGACCAGGGAAGAGACCGGCGCTCCAAGGCTTGCTGGAAAACAAGGTTCTAGGTGCGCTGGTTGTCCGGTGGTGAGCTGATTGAGCTGGAAAGGGCTTAAAAACTGGCATGGAAGGCTGAAGATTCTGGGTTGAACACTTTTGGGAAATCAGATCACGGATGTGTGTATTTAGTGTGTATATTATACTGTACTTATATATATATATACACTGTATAACTGTATAATATATATATATATGTACATATACTATGGTGTGTGCATTCAATATGATATATATATATATATATATACATGTATACATATATACTATACATGATATACATATTATGCTTCGCTATAGTCATATTTTCGTACAGATGTGCAAATGCCCACAAATGTGAAATCTTGTGGTCTCTGACTGGCTCTCTTGGCATATGAAGCCATTGGCCCCAGGCAGTGGGACCTTTGGCACTGTCTTGGGAGGCACTTTCTATGGAGCATCTGTGGCATCTTGGCCAAAAAACTCGGTTTGAATCGAAGGTGATTTGTTTCATGTTCCAATCAGTTGATCCATCTTTTGGGGGAATCGACTGGGAGTGTTTTTGGTGTTGTGAATGCTCCCCCTTGAGCAGATCCACACTTTGATGCACCAAAATTGGGATGACTCCTCGAAAAAGCGTCAAACCTTTTTTAGGACTCAAGCTCGGAAAATATCACCCATACCCCAGAGATGCAATCTTTGCGGCTGTTCTTGGAATCTTTCTGATCGAGTCAATGGAGTCAGGTGGCTTGAAATATGTCAACATGTTCTTTGACCTTGGGAAGATAGTCCCGGTTGGCTACTTTTGGGATGGAGGCCACCAAATCATAGATAGCCACCTGTCAAAAAGGATGCATGACACGCTTCAGGCGATCAAGATGCCGAACTCTGACAAGAAAGAACAGTTTCTTGAGCACTGAAGAGAAGTTTGCCATATTTTTCTGGGATTAGATCGTTTGGTGGCAGAAGTTTCTGACAGATCTTTGGTGTGCCAGTTTAGTTTCTACCTTTGTGACTATCCCTCTTGTGCTTACTGGTTTCAGATGAGCGTGTCTTGTGTGGAGTGCATTCTCAGTGCTTTCTTGTCATCCTGCAATTCCACGCTCTTGGACCACTCTCGCATGCATGGAAAGTTTAAGATACACTTAGTGAAGCAGGATAGGAATCGGGGACATACGTATCCGAATCCTTTTCTGAGATGTATATACATATATATATATATATATAATGTCTAATTTCTGGTTTCCTTATCAATTATCAATCTTCAAAAACATCCCACAATTTCTGCAGTTTGCCGCTGCTCAACGAGCTGCGGACCCTGCGGCGGCTGCGACATCCTAACATCGTCCTCTTCCTGGCTGCGCACGTCACGTCCCGGGGCGTTGTTAATGGGGTGGGGGCATAGGGGCTGGAGCCCCAGGCCTGGCCATCTAGTGTTGGGAAAATGATGATGGTAAGCCCCAAAAAGCTGGAACAGTGATTTAGTACTATGGTCCTATGGTTGAATAAGATTTCACGTTTCTATCCTTAGGCGCTCACTTTTTTACTATAGCTGCAGCATCCAATAGCGGGGATGGAAGCAACAGGGACACCATGGTGTATGAGTTGTGATCTGAAATGTAGCATGTTTTATGGAGTATCCATCTTAGGTCCAGGTGATACACCTAGTTTCATAGTGGGGGTACATTTGATGATGATGATGATGATGATGATGATCATCATTATTATTATTGTTATTATTGTTGTTATTATTACTATTTTATTATTGTTATTATTATTATCATTGCTATCATCATCCATCATCATCATCATCGTCATCGTCATCGTCATCGTCATCGTCATCGTCATCGTCATCGTCATCGTCATCGTCATCGTCATCGTCATCGTCATCGTCATTATCATTATCATTATCATTATCTTTATCATTATCATTATCATTATTATAATCTTGATTATTGTTGATTATTGTCACGTACTGTTGATCATTGTTGATCATTGTTGATTATTGTTGATTACTGTTGATCATTGTTGATTATTGTTATCATTATTATCTGAAATTGTAGTTTTACCATTGACCATATATGTATGAGACAACCATATGAGATAAGACAACCAACAACAATATGAATACAAAACATGGGTGAGAATGGTGACACGAAATGGATCTTTTGACTTGGGCGACTCCGCATTTGAGTTGGGTTCCCTGCAACTTCACAGACACAATGCACAGAGTAAGTCCTTTGGCAGTTGGAACCGGAGGTACCATGAGATACCAGATACGTCCGTGTCATCGAAGTTCCCTAGAGGTCACCCCCCCAACCAATAGGGCCTTATGTTTCAATGTTATTTAACCCCATCCTATCAGGGCCTTCTTCAGCGACCTAATGTGATTTTTCGCAACGACTACATGTTGAGGAGGGGCCATTGCGACCCATAATTCAGTGAAACCTCAATTCATAGGGGATTTTCCCATGGTTTTCCCACCATTTTGCCATCAAAATCTCCCATTTTCCAAGGCCATCCTCGAACGACATGGCACTGGTCTTCGAGCTGATGGAAGGGCCAACCCTCCACGAGTCTTGATAGGGAAAAACTCAAGTGAAAATCAAAAAAAAAGGGAGTTTTCATGTGATTCATGGGCTTTATTCGGATTTCATGCACTTGATTGGGATGTATTTTCGATTTTTGATGGGATTCCGCTGCGACTTCAATGTGTCTACCCATGATTAAATGGGTCTGTCTCAAGAAATAGGGGTGGGTACCCCAAAATGAAAAATAACATGTTTAATGAGGAACATGATATTAGCATGTGAGAAATTCAAGGGATTTTCATGGATTCGGGGGTTCCCAAGTTGTTGAATGAGGACTGGATGAAAGCGCAGCCTCACCCCATTGAGTTTGATCCAGGCCAATCTCCGGGGATGATTGGGTCCCAAGGGTGACGAGTCTCGAGCATATTCTTCGATCCTGGGTGGCTGAAGCACCAAATTGGCCGATGATTCTCGTATCATTTTCGCATATCTGCTTCTGCAATATACTGATATTCCCATGCTACTCCCCTGCTTGTCGGTTCTTTGATCCCCGATTTTGTTGATCATATCATACCCACTATTTTATTGGTCAAATCCCATAAGGTCCCCTATGTTCTTTGGTCAACCTCTATAACCCCTCCAATCTCACGTGAAAGGCAAGCTGAGCGTCCTACGAGACATCTCTCTAGCGCTCCGATATCTCCATCAGCAAGACAAGATGCTGGTGCCGAGCAGATTGGGATTGATGCATCTGCAGGAAACCCATGATCGCCCATGATTCTTCCCATCCATTTTTTTGGGTCCCATAAATGTTTCCTTTAACCTGGTGATGGTCCTGAAATCCTTGGGATAAAGATCGAAACTTGGATAGGACGCCATTGGATGGATAGCGGCTAAGGTCCCAAAAATGACAATCCATGCATTGCAACCAAATCTTAAGCCACACCCATCTGAGAGAAGCAGTTGATACCCTGGCTGATGACTTCTTAGGATTGATAATGAGAAAGATAAGACATGAGAAGAAAGACTGTTGGGGCGTCCACTTTTTGTGTGACTGCTGTATCTCCCTGCACTTAAATATATTTGTTTATTAAACAATCAGCAATAAGTACACATAGTAAAATGTTAGCACCCCCTATTTGAACTGTAAGGCAACCAGCTATATTGGGTATGATATAGATATATACATCGATCGGACTTCAATTTGTGGATCAGATTCGGTTCCATCAGATTGTGTGAGATTTGGCTAGATTTGATTGGACTGGGTTGGATAGGTAGATAGGAGATTCTTACAGCCTTTTTTTTTCCCCTTTGCTGTTGAGCTCGCGTTTTTTGAGCTGACCTGACCTGAGCTGACCATTTTGATGTCCCAAGGTGCACGGCGATCTAAAGGGTTCCAACGTGTTCCTTGGTGTGCAGAGTGGAACTTGATCCCAGCCCGAGGTGTGCCTTGCTGTCGGCTGTTGGTAAAAATCTATATAGACCCTGGAATCAGAACTGGCTCAGAACTCACACATCTTTGTCATTCTGAGTCTTTAGCTTCCTATTCTTGGGGTTCCAAATTATGTCTAGCGTTGGTGACGTTCCCAGGCTTTCTAGTTAAACTCTTCACAACTTGGATGTACATGCACAGAGACCACTCAAGTGGTCTTGTTCAACCGCTGGGTCATGTTGACAAAGTGCACAACAATTGGTTGAAGACACCTTTCCAATACCCAACAACATTCTATGGACCAACCAACAAAGGTGGGGGCCTCAAGCTGCAGAAAGATGGATTCCAACCCCAGCAATTGGATGAAAAGGTCTTCCCGATCTTCCCCTCAAATCAGTCATTTACATCTATGTCTATATCCAGTAAATCTACAGGCAGGACTGAAGGTTTGCCCGGAATGGATTGGTGAACGATTAACGTCCTAAGGAGGCTCATTTCACTGCACAAGCACAGTGTTTTATCACCTTGGTACATCTGTGCGTTGATATGTCGCAAGACGAATTTGGAGGAAAATCTGTCGCAAGAGTGAACCCTCTGCGGACTTCATGCGTGTCGCCCTTTTCCCCGTGTTTCACTCTTGTCGCGAGTCTGGAATCTTAATTATAATTGTTTGGCGGGGGTAGCATAGTCGCGGGTCCCAATCTTCCTTTTCATTGAAAGTCTACAATCAGTGCAATTGTTCGGCGAGGGTGGGAGATTTTAATTTTTTGTCCTGTGGGTATATAATCCAGTATATAATATCTAGTATCTAGCACCTAATGCCGAATACCTGGTATCGACATCTATTTTTTTCAAATCTATATCTATATCTATATCTATCTCTATCTCTATATCTATATCTATATCTATATCTATATGGCTAGCCATATGTATCTCTATCAATGTATCTATCTATCTATGTATCTATGTACATATGGCCATATGGCTCCAAAGTGCCTCCATACTTTTCGCTACACCTCCAGGTTTGTGGAGGGCACTGGACCCTTACCTCGCGCCAAGCTGGGCGACTTCGGCTTGTCCAGGTGGAGCTTAGAAAATGACTGAGAAAGAAACCATGGAAACCATGTAGTCAAAGAATCTCCATGATGAGTTGGACTGCGTAAAATTAGAATCAAAACACCATGTGTTGCAACCAGAAATCAAGCGTTTCAAATGGTATGTTTATTGAGTTTGTAGGAGACCCCTTGGAAACAGCACAGGCAGCCGCCAAGTGCCGACCAAGCAAGTTACTGGGTCCACTGGATCCAGGTTTCTCTACAAGACGGAGCACGTCATGGGCGGAAGCTTGAGATGGATGGCACCGGAAATTGCTACAGGCGCAAATGGTGAGACTTTTGATGGACATCCAGTGGTCTAAGTCCCCACACTGTTGGTTCCTTTCCAGATTCTTACGACCTATCATAGTTCCACGAAGAGTTGGAATGTATTAGTAAAGGTATTCCAAACCTAGTTCCCATATTGTTCCCATTATATCTCCATAATTTTGATAGTCTTTAATTTCTTTATCGTTTTCAGGGAGACCCCATATATCCCTAAGATTCGCGACTTTCAGGTCACGATCGTTCTCCGTGCTGGGCTCAGGAGCATCTGTACTAACTGGCTTGAAATGTTGGGGGTACACTATGGAGCCACAAAATTTCATGCCAGAAAAAGTGAAATATCCAATACTCCCAGACTATCCCAAACTTCATTGAACCGAACGTTTGCAGGCATTCCCAAATTTGGTGGAACAAAATCAATTTTTTTCTGTCCATTTCCACTGAATTAAATCCATTGAGCCGGCCAAATTTCCCGCAAAAAGACAACATTGCCGGCTTTTGAGGTCCTGCAAGGCCGATGTCTTCTCGTTGGGCGCCCTGATGAGTCAGGCCCTGAGTTGCGTCTGTGACCCCCTTGGCTTCAAACTCTGCGAATGGATTTCCCGAAGCCATTGGGTCTTGAAGGACACATTTTGCTCTCTTGTGGCGTGTAGTTTGACATTGTTTGAACCAAGCAAAGGCATTTTCCGCTGCCTTCAAGTGAGTCATCCATTTTTTTTTCCGGGGATCAAGGTGAAGGGAATCTCCTTGCCTTTTGCCACAGACCTTAGCTGCTGAGGTTTTGCTCTGACGGCCACTTGCTGCGCGAACAAGGGCTGGGGGGGGCAACCCGCTGGCTAAACTCCCAATTGTGCATCACGTTTGAACTCAAGATTTTCTCTCAAACAAAATATCATGATGATGAAAATGATCCTCATGGTCTTTTCTTGCAAGCCATTGCAGGCCTTCGTTTTTGTGGGGTGCCATCGAATACCTGGTTGATTCAGATGGGCCTCAGGACATCAAGCCCTTTGAGGGGGTGGACCGCAACCAGATCCTGAGCATGATGAGGAAGGGCAACCTGCCCCGCCTCTCCTGGCCTCTGAAAGACACAGAGCCTTGATCTGCGAAGGTTCTGGCCGAATGGGAGGAGGTTTACCATTTCTAAGATAGGATTATATAGATAGTACATGACTATATATATATATATGTATATAAATACATGTATATCACTTCTAGATGGGATGATATTTGCCATTTGAATCATTATTGACTGGCTAGGAACCATAGGTATAACATGGTATAAGTCGGTATAAGCAATGCAATTCGATATGGATTATATGGGACAAGCCCACCAGTTACGAAGTGAGCACGTGCTCCTTCAAGCAGAGATGCTGAGTTCACCACGTAGAGTTTTGGGGTCAAAAAGATAGGGTTGAAGATGGGTGAACGGTATGAATAGACGGATGTGTATATCATATATAGCCATACAAAATATATCAAAAAATATTATAATACACAATAATATACACTTGTACTGAGCAGAGATAGCTGGTCGGAATCCAGCACTACTGGGTACATGTACCGAAATTCACCGTCCCAGGAACAGCTCAGTCAACTGGTGCGCATGGGAGAGATGTGCTACAGCATGGACCCGTCCAAGAGGCAGCGGACAGTTGGCTTAGTTGGGTTGGGTGATGGAGTTACTGTAGATGTTTCAACATGTTTCAACAAAAACAATGCATAGTTCCATGGGAAAAATAACGATGATATTTGGCGGGAAAAATAATGATGATATTTGGTGGGATTTCGTGGATTTATTTGGCCTCAAATCATCTCAAGTCGCAGTGTTGCTCTACTTTTTCTGCTACCAGAAGCACAAGTTAAGCCCTTGCAGTGCACAAACTGACTTAGGCGCAGTCCAGCTGAGTCCAGATCCACTCACTGGATGTTGAGTAGCCCAAAATCGAATGGGACAGACACGCTGTCCGTTTTGAGCTATGGGTAGATCCCCAGATCAGGTACACAATAAATCTGTGCATGTTTGTAAACTCAAATGCCCCTTGCATGATGTACCATGATGTGCCATGATGTACCGTGATGTACCGTGATGTAACATGTATCCCAAACATGAGCACCCCATTTTGTGTCACGCTCATCTAAATGGGATCTGGTTTCAACGCCATGATTCAGGCCAGATATCATGGAGGTCCAGGTCTCAGCTTTCATCGAGAAACTCAACTAGAGAGGTCCCATATGGAAGATGCAGAGATCACGCAGATTTTGCCGAGGTGCTGGAAGTGATGGATTGGTCCTTCGACAGCAAGTGGATGAAATTTGCCAACAAGTTGTGTGTTTTGAGCGCCGAACAAATCACATGAATGTCGGTAGAATCTGGTACCTGTAGAGTAAACAAGAGTCAACAGATGGTCTCAAAAATGCAGGATACATGCCAGCTTTGAGCTTCAACAATGCAGTGTGGAACTTAGCTTTGGCGAACTTGGGCAGGTGGAGACGTGGCAGATCTATCAATGGATCGGTTTTGTTGTGAAACTCCACAGATTTTATATAGTTTTTAACATGAAACTTGTTGGGGCTTCCTGCAGATTTACCATGATTTACCCATGATCCAATTCTGGGATCTCGATTTTGAATGATGTTTGGCTTAAGGTTCCGAAACCCACAGAATCCACAGTTTGAACTTGACGAATACCGAGGTCCATCTGTACTCACGTGAAACAAGCCCACTGACTCTGATGAACCTGGTCAGAATCTGTGAGAGGTAAATGTATAATATGCATTTCAATGTGCTCAGTTGCCAGTTTTCAAAGAATCGCAGAAGATATCAAGCTGCATGATGAAGAAGGACTGATGTTCGGGGGCCTGAAAACATTGGCAAGACATTAAAACCTTTCACCAGCTTACCAGGGAAGACTTGTGAACATTTGGTGAACAGTGATTTTGGGCACAAAAGATTGCAAAAAATGCATCATGCTCTGAGATCTATGCGCAATCCCGCAGCTTTGCGCCAGGGGGATCTCTAAAAGAGATCCCTGTGTAAGTGAAGTGTCACCCAGCCGGAAAAAGTGAAAGTCCAGAAATGGGGGATGCCCAAAATCCTAAACCCTCATTGCATTTCTTAAGATTTGGGGCATCCTCCAATTTTGTTGACACATTGAAATGTCTCTCCGCACGCCTCTGCATGGAACTCCGTGCTGTGAACCGCAGCCTTGCCATCATCGCCAGGCTGCGCGGATTGTGGATGAGGTTTCATCTCAAATTCAGGAGGTGGGATTGTGGCCACCGTGTGCTCATTTGCAGCATCCATGAATATCACAATTTTCAGTCCGAAACCTGGCAATTTTCGCAGGTTTTGACTGCAACCCGCACTGCCTCGAAGAAGGAGTGAAAATCTGATAGCTGGGTCTTTTTCCTTGAAAGCTTTCCTGGATCAGGAGAAAGCAGCTCTACTTGCCCGGAAGCGTGATCTGGAGCGGCATTTTCCAAGCTTTGAGTTGGTGATGTGGTCAAAATACGTCAAAACGAGCCGTGGCCCCTCTGGGTTCCACAGAAATTCTGGAGATATTTTTTGCAGAAGCAAGTCTCCCAAGTTCGGGTAGCCAATCTTGACCTATGGCACATTGCTGCCAGGAGAGTTCTGCTAGCTATTTGGATGCCTTGGCCTATTTGGAGGCCTGGTGTGTGATGGATCAAAGATGATCAAAGTGTTTGGACCAGCATACCTGGACCAGCATAAGCCATAGGGGGGTCATGCAAGCTCTTGAAGTAGGTATAGGATGGTATCGGCACCACATGGCACCACTATTTTCACTGGAAACAGTAGAGACAGTAGAGACAGTAGAGATCTATCCAATTCTATCCCTGCTGTGTTTCACGCAGTCCTGCCAGGACCCCGAAGGCGAGCGAAGACGTCGGCAGGAAGTGGAGGCTGAGGCTTCCTGCTGGAAATGCCAAGCTTCGTATGGCTCCAATAGTGGCTGGATTTTTTTGGTCATGAATAAAAACACATTTGGGAAAATAGACTAAGTGACGAAGCAGATAATCACATATTTTTTTCATCGGGGTATGCAATTTTAGCCAAGATGCACCTTGACCATTGGCCCAGGGGCCATTTTTTTGCGGATGCAATGGGTCTGGCACCAAAGTGTGTGGCCGAGCTCTTGTGGAAATTGAGGCATACCGAGTAGTTGACGAAGTTGCAAGCCAGATAGCGGAGGCGTGACAACTTTCGGGCTGATGGGGCAGAAGTTCAACCACCAAAACTTGGATCAAAAAATGTCAAAACCTGGTGCCCTTACTCATCGTCTAACTTCTACCCGATGAATATCAGCTGTTTTGGCCAGACATCTCCTAGCAGGTCCTAGCTGCCATGCGAACGGCCTCCAAGAAGGACGATGTTGGATATGCGATGGCAATCAGAAAAAACAAAAAAACAGATCCCTACGGCAAACACAGCTACCTGCGTGTTGATGCTTGAATCATCATGAAGATTGATTATGCTGGGCGTTTCAGTACTTTTCATTGCCAGATTAGGTTTGCAGGGGGTTACGTCAGATGGACGTGATTTTATCAGTTCTTGCCCTTCCGGCCCGGGACAATGCTTATCTTTTCATCGCCCTGGCAGAAACATGGAGGGATTTTAGGCTATGGCGGCTATGGATTCGCCAATACCCAAGCTCTGGATGTGATGATTCTGTATGATCCCAACTGCATCCTACAAGAGATCGTTTGGTGGGTGCTAGAAGCCTTTCCTAGTGCTTAGCAAAGCCACATTTGACCTCCCAGTTTACCCCTGTTGAAGGAGAAACCGGTACTTCTGGCTCGGAAGCGTGAACTGGACCGCTGACACAACTATGAGCTGTCATGTCGGCATTGATGGTACTTGCAAACCAGCTTGCATTCAAAGCAGCTGCATGCCAAGAGCTCCTTGGATCAGTGTTGCCTTGGTTGAAAATCAGTGAATACATGATGATAGACAGGTGCATGACTCAAGACTTTTGCTACTTGGGCCCTTGCCGGATCAATACGCCTAGATAAGGTTGTAACTACTAGCAACTAAATGGCAGTTTGCTCAAGTCCAAGTTGGTTGGGATGACATGGGGGCCTGCGTTTAATTCAGTATTTTTTAACATGTTTATCTAATCCATTCGATCATACCCATCATTGGGTTCACAAACAATAATTAAATCCACAGGATTTCCCGTCTCACCCACATACACACAGTATAAAAACCCATGATTGTCCCATCATTCTGGCATATTCTAGCCATCAAATGTACAGTTGTTCCTGCCCTCTCATATAAAATACATCAGTACCACCTCAAACGGCCCTCCAAGAATGACTACGGTAGGTCCCACAAATCGCATGAAGTCCAATAAATCATATACAAATCCATAGCAACCTCCAGAAATAAACCCATGGGCCCATGGGCCAGCTGCACCAAGCTGAGCTTCAGGAGAACCTGCCAGCATATTTGGAGGCCCTCCACTACTTGGAGGACCCAGCGGAAGCGCGGCACCGCAAGAGGCGAGCTGCGGCCATGGGTTTTTGATGCTTTTTTTGGTACTCTCCAAAAAGGATGCCGAAAAGTTAATAATCAGCACTATATATTTTAGGAGGATTTCACTTGTTGATCTTTTTTTGGGGGGTGACTATATGCAGTTATGATCTTTGGCTCTGAAAAATGGAGTATTAACACCGAAGTATGGCCATTTTAGTGGGGAAAATCGTGGTAAACGATAGTGGATTCTGGGGTACCTTGTTTTCAGACAAACACAGGTTGCAATCGAAGATAGCCATTTTAGACCGATTTTGTGGATTATTTGCGGATTCGACATGCAGATGTTTCGAGTGACGTTTTCTGGTGGGTATGGCTCAAGTAGCCATGACCTGCAAAAGGATCAAACATAACTGGGTCACAAAGTAACATTGACAATCATTGACATGGAGATGGTTCAGAATCAAAACCCAAACATCTACATGGTTTTTTTGATGATTTTTGGATATGTTTGGTACGAACCATGTAGACCCCCCTACCCATGGGGATCCCATGCCCATGAACGCCTCCAAGGCAGGCCACGTCCAGTGAATAGCTAGATGAGTTTGCTGCCTGGCAGAATGGCCACGGATCGGGGAACCAAACAGTTTGGTGGTTCCATTCCAACATATTCCAACTAAGATGTGATGATTATTGATGATTGGGGCTCAATGACAAGTATATCCAGTGATTTTTTGGAAGATTCCGAACCACCAAACTAGACCTGCGGGCGGATTTTCGAGGTGGGCGCCTAGAGCGGAACTGGCTCTCGGTCAATGACCGTGGCATCGCAATTTTCGGCCCCACCATAGGATAGGACAGGCGCCCACGGGTAGTTTAGCTTTGTCAGAGCCAGTCAGGCAGGAGGGGTGTTCTGATTGAGCCAAGAAAGTGTCAGGGTGTCTTTATAATGTGGCACCATGTCCTATTTCACGATTTTCATGCCAGTTGTTTGATTGAAAGTAACATGAGCAGCGATCGAAATCCTCCGAGACAAGCTTAGCTAGAGTTGTTTACTGCAATACCCTGGCAGAAGCTGAAACTGCAGTCGTGGAACACATCCACCTGAACAACACTCTCATCGCGGAAGCTCTGCGCAAGTGCCAACCAATACAATCACATGTCACCGTCGAAGCCAAAATCCAAGCCACGGAAACATGGCGGAAGCATGGCAAAAGCATGGCGGAAGAGAATGAACGTGGACAGGGACCTTCAGATTGTTTTGACCGCAGATCAAGTGAAATCCATAGATTCTACAATATATACATATATATATATATATACAGACAGACAGACAGACAGACAGACAGACAGACAGTACATACATACATACATACATACATACATACATACATACATACATACATACATACATACATACATACATACATACATACATACATACATACATATCTTATACATATCATGTTATATTATTCACATCCCAATTATAGCCTTTGGAGTCTCCCAAGCCGTGAAGAAAACGCCCCTTGCCACTGGGCCCCAGAAACCCGAACCCTGAGCTTGTGCAGCTGCCAAAGAGCAGCCGCTGTGACAAAGAGCTCTGCCAAAAGCCGTGGTCAGCTGTGGCCTCACCAGGTTTAAGGGAGAAAATCTACGGGAAAACATGGATTTCACGATTTCACTAGCTCAAGAGATGTTTTTTAGACAACTTCGCCCCAACCCGGACGTTTCACCATACCCAACCGGGTAGTAACATCAACTTCTGTTAATAAGGGATAAAAATCCGCCACCCCCTCTGGCAAATATGTGGATTGGAGTAGTAACACATCAACTTATCTTAACAGGAGATAGAAATCCGCCACCCCCTCTGGCAAATATGTGCAGTGGAGTAGTAACACATCAACTTATCTTAATAAGGGATAAACATCCGCCACCCCCTCTGGCAAATATGTGGATTGGGGTAGTAATATCAACTTATCTTGAAAGGGGATAAAAATCCGCCACCCTCCTCTGGCAAATATGTGGATTGGAGTAGTAACATCAACTTATCTCAAATCAGACACGGTGAAACGTCAGGGTTGCAGCGGACAACTTTTTCTGTAGATTTTCCCTTAAAATCGATTCTGTGAACCACTCTGGACCCACACATGTTTTTCTTTTTCTGCAGTTTCATCCAAGTTTGAACGGTGGTTTGATGATTCTTGATCCATACCGCCACTGAAATCCAGTGATGTTTTTCGATGCAACTTGAATGAAACATTGAACGACCGCCAGGACAGGACAGGATCCGGTAGGACTTGATTGTAATTCATCAGAGACCTTCCCTGAATTCTTGGCTACAGCGGTCCTCGCAATCCCTTCCCGGTCCACTTGGGGAAGGATTTTTTCCACCTGATATTGCTTCATGGCTGCAAGCGCCTGCTACATATCAAGCCATGTCTTGTGACGGTTTTCCATCCCAACAGGAATGTGATCCCTATGCGATGTGATATGTTTCAGTTTATTGAAAATCATGAAAAGATGAGATGTATCCCAAAGAATGGCCGCAATTTCAAGCAGAGGAGATTGAGGACATTGCTGCAGATTGTGCTCCTCTTAACTGAGGCACCAATGAGAATCCAACGTGCCAAGCTAAGTTTTGGGTTGTTCAGAGCAAGGCTTTGACTAAGAATTGATCTGCCAACGTGCGCAATGATTCTGGGATTACTTGTCGTTGTCTGAATCGCAACTGGCACCTGTCCGGAGTCGCAGGTACATGCGGAATGAGCTGCCAGCTCCTGTGTCCCTTGGATCTGCAGAGCCAGGAAGGTTTTCCGCCAAAACCAAAACGACATAATAACAGTTTAATCAAATTGAAAACAACGTAGATATTATGGACTATACTAATATACACATGTTTATACATTCTAAATAGTATCATGCTTAATTTGTATAGTATACTGATGTATAACTGTATATCATATACCATTTACAGTATTTTTAACCATAAAATGGATTGAGTCAATTGAGATTGAAATGGTGTGTCCTCCCAAGATCCGATCAGCTGAGGTTTAGCGGCTGCCTTCGTGCCATGTTGGACGTCTCAGCGGGCTGGGGGTTCAACCTAACCTGGCAATGGAAAAAACACAGGAATTCACTGAAGTCCACATAAATCCCTACATAAAATCGACGTAAATCCATCAATCATAGAAGATTTCCCTGGGAATGCGGTGTCCAAAACCTTCAGGTTGGACTTACAGAAGTGGATCAGAGAAGTCACTCAGATCTCTTGAAATAGACTGCAGCTGAAGAACATTAGATAAAATTACCTGCAGGAGCTACCAAGATGAAGTGTGGGGGGCGTCTTGTGAACACAGTAGAATTTAACAGATTACTTTCATCACCCAGACATCAACCAGCACAATAGATCTGTTGCTCATCACTTCCTATCAAAACCTCTATGTATATATGTTTATGTCCATGTATAGGGGAATTCCCTATTGCCATGTGGGCCATGTTTGAATCCTGCAGGGTGCATCCGCAACATCCTTTGGGTTTTTGAGGTGGCGCGCAGGCCCTGATCCCGGATGTGTCTTAGGCCTCAGTGAGCGGTTTTGTCCAAGACAAAACTCAAAATTGGCCAAATTTATCCCCCAGGTGACCAGGTGGCAGTGTTTGAGTGTTTTACTGGGGAAGACACTTGGACGAACCCGAATCTAGACTTGACTTACTTATTATCTTGATTTCTGGCCTGGAGATCTCTAGGTAAGGACACAAAATGGCAGCAGCTGACTCTCGGTGGGTCTGAGGAGTGCGCTGCTGCAGTCAGGGATCGCAAAACCAGTATCCTGGTTGCAGCAGGACTGGGCAGTTCCGCAGAGTGCCTCTCTGGAAGCCCTTAGGAATCCAAACAGTGAATAGTCTGGAAAAAATCGTCCTTGCATGTCCTTGGTGCGCGTTTCTCTACGTATCCATTGATGTGGCGGTGAACCGAGGAATTCTACTCCCATTTATCGAGTACACTTAACTCGCTGTAAGTTGTGGATCATTGTGTGGGCCATTGTGGGCCTTTCAAAATCAGAGGCTCTTCAATCCGGTTTATGGATGAGCCAGGAAAAATACCGTTGTGAATTTGGTAGATTTGGTTGTACTACTCAATTTATTGCGGATTATGATAAACCCATAATAGGGGCACCTCTTCACCAACCAGTATGATGGTATGGGATAGGGCACTTCATGGCTCAGATGTCCTTCTCCGGCTGGTTGAGGGTACCAGTTCACAACCTGAGAGTCCCAGCTGACTTGTTGGAAAATCCACCTGCAAAATATCTATGTTCATCTCAGTTCGTTTCAAGGTGGTTGAAAGGAAAAATCACAGAAGCGACTTTTAGTTGGACGCAAACCGATTATCTTCCTCTAGATTTTACCTAGTCCTAAGTGTTACTTGTACAGATCCATAAATGTGCGTGAGTTAAATTGTAAAATCACAATCCTTGGTTGTAGAAACCAAATTCTTGTGTGTTAATCCACCATTGTTGATGGCCACATGTCCCCAAACCCCTGGTTGTCCAGCCATGTTTCCCAGGCCGAATCGCCCCTAGAGACGATGCAACCAGCTGTGCCTATGCAGATGCCCATGCAGCCAATGCAGCCGATGCGCCTTGAATCTGGGGATGGGTCATGCATGGGATACCTCAAAGCACCTCAAAATATAGAGATAGGCGGCATGGTCATGAAAAATGTTTGAAACAGTTTTATATAGTTTTATGATGTTTTGTATAGATCCTAAACATGGTCAAGTCCCGTTGCAGTCTCTCACGGGCCTTCAATTTTGACATCAGACACATCTAGCTGGAACATAGACAACATCCACAGATGCACTTTGAAGATGCAAGATTTGTCATGGTTTAGGCGAAGGTCTCCCTGCGTATTCTACGCGAAGATTTCCAACTGCTTAGTCCAAGACAGCTTCTTTGGCCACATTGTGGCTTTAAAAAACTGCAGGTTCCTGCAACCCTCCATGCAGATGCCCGGCTACGTTTCTGCGTTCTGGGCTCAACTCAGCTGAGACAAAGGTCAGGGGGGTCTGATCTGATGCGCCAAGGATGCAGATGCCCATGGAAGGCAATCTTCGTGGCATGGAAGTCCCCCAGATGATGCCCATGTCAGCTTCATATCAGAGCCCCATCCCATGGTCTGCAGCTCAAATGCCCGGAGCCTAAAGCATCACAAGTCACACTGTTGGAAGCTGAAGAGTTGCATGGGCGGGTCGGCTGGGGTCCGTCATGATTTTCTAGGAGTGGCTCCACCATGTGGCCCCTTGGCCCCTGCTTCAGGCCCGCTTATCAGCCGACGGTTTCTGCTGCGTGGGGATCTTAGCGACGACACATGGGAGCTGTGGGTTTGGGTGAAAACTTGGTGCACCCCTCCATCCACCGGTTGATCATCATTTTCCATATGTTCCACATGAAAATGGCCAGACAGAAATGGTGCTTTTTTCAGTATACAGTATACCCCATTTTCAGACACTCCGTAAGTTGGTCATGGTATGTCAGGGTCACCAAAAACGGACCATCCATCCCAAGGAGCTTCTACCAGCAACAGGTGGCTGACGCCCCAGAGATGCCTTAGAGATCGGAAAACGTTGGGAACTGGCTGGTGCTTAATTTGGTTTTAATGTGAACTCATGGACTTAAAAGAAACTCAGTCAGTTTATTTATACTGGAGTGTACAAATTAAGTGATTTTCGTTTATTTTGAGGGTAGCACTCGCAATTAACAGTCGGGGTTGATTGATCCGGGGTTGACAAAGCTTTGCAAACCATCTTGCGAGGCTTTGCAACAGCAGCTTCTGAATCTTAACAAGCAGCTGAAGCAGGTAAAGGATCAGGACAGCAGAATTCGTGGCGTCGTTTGACTCATTGAAGTCATTGAAGCCACCAAAATTGAACAGCGGTCCTGACATTTTGAATCATTTTTCTAATTCCTTAGCATTAAGAATCACTTCATGGTGGTGAAAAAAAAGGTGAATCCTCATGAGAGGTCATGTTTTGTAAATTGCACCTTGCTCGCAGGAGGAAAGCCAGGCCTCCAAATTGCAAGCAAAGGCCCAAGCCTCCAGAATTTCGTGTCAACCTAAACTTGAACATGGCGTTTGGGTATAGAAACACAACCCAAACATTACATGAGACCAAAGAGGCCCAAGAAACTGCGAGACTGCACCGGTTCCCACGCGCCAGACTGCTGAAGCGGATTCGGCAGACAAGAGGTTAAAGGAGGCCCCTGCCACCAGGCTTCGGTTGGGCTGCTGGGATCACCGCGTCACCGTCGCAGCTTCAGGCCGAGCTAAAGCTGAAGGAAGCAGATGCTGCGGCAAGGCAGCTGCAGGACAGAGAGCAAAAGGTCGAAGATCAGGT
The DNA here is from genome assembly GCA_003297045.1 of Symbiodinium sp. clade C Y103. Taxonomy (NCBI): domain Eukaryota; class Dinophyceae; order Suessiales; family Symbiodiniaceae; genus Cladocopium; species Cladocopium sp. clade C. The sequence continues at coordinate 63,660 of BGPT01000358.1, read as the reverse complement.
GGGAACTGCAGGTGATGCAAAAGTTATCAAAAGTTGGCTGAGATTGGGTGTTCCGTTCATGTGAAAAGGATTGAAATCTTAGGTGATGGTATTGGAAAAAATCACTACAGTTTCCGCTTTGGGCTGGTTTTCATACATGTCACAAAAAAGGTATAGATATTATATATACATATATATATATATACAATATAGATACATGATATAATAGTGGATATACTAGTAGTTGTAATTGGCAGCAGCCTCGCTTGTACCCGGGTGTTTTTCTCGCTTGTACCCGCGTAGCTCCTTTTGAATTTTGGCTTCCACAAACAGAGAAGAGAAGTGACACACAAGAGTTGTAATTAGCAAGGCATTTGTATCTGCATGGTGAGTCAATTGCACGCAGAGGTTGAATCAAGAACACTCAAGCTACCAATGCTAAGTCCCTCTGTTCCCCCAAGTCCCCCAGTCCCCCATGTCCCAAGTCCCCCCCAAGCCCGCTAGTTATAAACCCTAAATGGTTGAATACGTTGAATCAATGTGACTCAAGATACCAATGCTAAGTCCCCAAGTCCCCCATGTCCCAAGTCCCCCCCAAGCCCCCTAATTGTAAACCCTAAATGATTGAATCAATGTGACTCAAGATACCAATGCTAAGTCCCCCTGTCCCCAAGTCCCCCATGTCCCAAGTCCCCCCCAAGCCCCCTAGTTATAAACCCTAAGTTGAATCAATGTGACTCAAGATACCAATGCTAAGTCCCCCTGTCCCCCATGTCCCAAGTCCCCCCCAAGCCCCCTAATTATAAACCCTAAATGGTTGAATCAATGTGACTCAAGATACCAATGCTAAGTCCCCCAAGTCCCCCAGTCCCCCACGTCCCAAGTCCCCCCCAAGCCCCCTAATTCTAAACCCTAAAGGGTCTACCTGGGCGCAAGTGAGATTTTCACCTGGGCGCAAGTGAGAGTTCACCCAGAAATTTATGCACACATCAAATAATAATGTAGATTATGAATGATTATGATTTATATATAGTAGAGTAGTGTACTTGTAATGTATAGAATACCTGCGAGGCCATTTCCGCAGTGAGAACGGCCAAGACCCAGGTCTCGCAGGCTCTGCGGGCAAAGTTTGAGCGAAGAAAAGAACATGAAATAAAAACACCAGAAAAGACTTGGAATTTCAGGAGGAAATGGTAATTTGAGCAGAACAAATACAACATTTCACTTGGAAAAAATTGGTCTGTTACCACAAAAAAGACAGTCTTTCTTCGAAGGCCCAGATTTACTAACATAAATGAGGGGTTCTAATCAGCAAAAATCAATATGGGTCAACCTACTTGGGTCACAACCTACATGGGTCAACCTTTGAGACTTGTTGGAAGCCACCATTGCCGGTGATTTTTCTTGTGGGAAGCGTTGTAATATAGAATTCTCAGAGGACCCAGAGGGTACCTCCTGTACAAGGGGGCAGCTGGTAGCACCAGGCTCAGAAAGAATTGAAGGAGATGCAGGATGAGCTGCGGCAGGTGGGAAAGTGATGGGGAAAACCCAAGGCCCAAGGCCATAAACCCCCCACTTCGGGGATGGTTGGTACATGTTGGTACTACTCATGGTAAACCTGGAATCGGTTTCTTGGGGAGTTTGGGGTTTACCACATGAAAATCGTACAAAAGATCCCAGCTCTTCACAGCAGGTCGTCTTAGAGCTGGGCTGTGGTTTTCCGTTGGCCCAGGTTTGAACCCGACGTCTTCATGCTTCATCCCTATTCTCACATGAATGGTCCGAGAAACTTAAAGTTGTTTTGAAAGAAACCACCCAAGTAATGACATGGAGCAAGTCATCAAAGTTGAGAAACGTATCCACCTCGAAGTGGAGTACCCCAACATTTGATAACAGATGGTTTATAAACATAAATGGCAATCTTACCCATTTAGATGGCAACTTTATGGCCATACAATAAGGATGGATCCATTTCTGGCGCAGCGGGTCGCAGGCACAGGCAGATGCCATTCAAGCACGTGCAGCACAAGCTGCAGCAGAGGCAGCTCAACGACGGTTGAAAAGGGGCCCCCGCGTGGCGATGAAATAATGGGAAAATATCGGAAACATGAGGTCTTGACATGTTTTAAACTTTGAACCGCTGAATTTTGGGGGTTACTCTAGTTTTTGACAAGTTCATTTCGAGAACTTTGGGGTTTTCTTAGCACCGGGGAGTGGTTCCACATATTATTTTTCCAAGTTGGGATGAAAGTCATCGGAAGCTCCTGCGGTTCACCAGGAGCAAGTCGCAAAATCGGAGATGCTTCAAGCAACACAGGCGACTGCCACGGATGTGGCTGGCTCCAAACCAAGGGGTTCACCGGAACAAAAAACACGGGGAGTTAATAGATTTTTTTTGTGGTTTTGGAATGTCGCCTAAACAGATGTTTCGAACGGAGATGGTCATGGTCTCAACCAATGTGATAGTGAAATATCATGACATCAGACTATGTTTGTATATGGAAGACATGCAACATTGCCACACCAACTGTACATTGGTGAAGTCCTATTTTGGTATCCCCCGTCTTCCAAATATTGATATATATATATATATATACACAACTAAGATCGGTAGTGTATATATATATATATATACATGTATAAGTATATCAGACTCATTCAACATCCCAATTGATGATCTCATTTTCAACTCCAAGCAGTATGGCATACTGTACCTTTTTCCCAGTTGCGTTTGAGGTGATTGTTGTTTTGTTCCCACTGGCTACGTGGGGAATCTACAGCCAAGATGTGTATGACATCCTTTTATATTCAATGTGTATATATATATATATATGTATGTATATATATATATATCTACATGTAGACATATATATATATATGCCATATATTTATACAACATATATACATATTTTTTGTGTATATCTATACATGTATGCACATGTATCTATATCATCTGTACCGATCTCTATCAATCTATATCTCTGTGTACCTCTCTATATCTATCCATCTATCTTTCTATTTCAATCTTATCTAGCTTCATCTTGTCTAATCTGATCTTTTCACATCTATATCTCATCTCTAAATGTACACTCATACATATATAAATTCATATGACTCATATGTATATGTATATATTATATCATATTATATACATGTGTCTATTTCACATCAAGTAAACAGATGATGCTTGCAGAGACAGGTGTCACCGTGCCAGGCACAGACCGACATTGGCAAAGACATGTTGGGCACCCTGTCCTCCGTCCGCCGAGCTTCGCTGGACGACCGGGCCTGGGCTCCCCGATGATGCGACGCGGATCCACGACGCTGGGCCGTAGTGAACAACGGGTTGACAATGGCTCCCCGATGGTCCCCGTGTGACTCCCAGTGTGATGCGATGAGAAAAGGCGCTGGAAAAATGATGTTTTAATGAGTTTGAATGGACATTTGATGGGATTCAACTGTGTGAAAACAATCTGGAAAAGTTTTTTTTACCAGTAACCATCTGAGGATGGTCCCCTCCGGGGCGGTTGGTTGAATCCCCAAGCAAAAAATGCTATGTACATGATTTCAAAATGTTTCAAACGTATTCAAATGTGATTTGTTCTCTTACTTGTACCAACAGAAGGGGGGATGGGTGCTGCATGTGGCGTGAATTTCTTAGCCAAATGTCTGATCATTTCGAATGGTTTGATAAACCAGCCAGTCAATGTTGGTGGTTGAATTTGTAAAATTCATAGCTTTCGTGTTAAATCAAGTGGGTTTCGATCGGAGACAATGTTTTTGGCACTTGCCACCCTTGGGCTGTTGCGGTTCAAGACCTGATGTGGGGACAGCTGGTGGATCTTGAGCCAAGGATCCGTCCCGTACGCCAACTTTTGTTGACTGGTGACTGCAATGCTTATATGACTTGTATATTGCTTTGCAGGTTTGGAAGAGAGCTACTAACTTGCAGGCAGCTCCCCCATGCCCACTGCTAGGACAGTTGACTCGGAGTGAGGCGTGGGGCGAGGGCGACGCAGTTGTGCCATGAATAAGTCTCATGAAATTTTCACCCTCTCAGATCTATCAGTAGAATCTGTCACATTCAACTGGTGCATGCATTGAATGTTTGCAGCTACCAGCAGTCGCAAAGTGTTTGAATACCAATCTTTTGGCCATCCGAGGTTGACCATCATGGTCCGGATCTTAGTAGTGCAGCCTTAGCATCCAGCTGAAAGCTGCGACGCCACGCTACCGATCGGGCCGAGGCAGTTCCAGATGAAGAGATCGAGGAAGTCTTCAAACTCTTCGACCAGGACAGGGGCGCAGCATGGCGTAGCCGGCTGAGCGCTCAACTCTGAGCTGTTGTTAGATTCATGTGGAGGATCCAGCAACAGAGGAGAGCTTTCTGAATAGCAAACGCATGCGGACTTTGAGATCATGATCCACCATTCACCCAGCTCCAGGATGGCTCTGGCATCAAGATCAAGGAGATTGGAACCGTCGGACGCCAAGCTATTGATATGGGCGTTGTCTGTTTGAAATGGTAGGGGGGCTACCTACATCCAGTGGTTAAACATCACTACTCCAGTTTTAAATGATTACAGATTACACATCGGCCTTTTGGTGGGTATACCATGGTATACCCAATTCTCAGACATAGCAAAGAGGAACGTCAGTTAGTGCCAGGCTGCCAGGTTTGACTATCTAAAGCTACAAAATCAGCAGCCAAAATGGAGCAAGATTCCTTCCAGTCACGAAATCACAACCATCCTGATAGTTGCACACAGACTTACACAGACTGCTGAAGGGAGTCACCACTGGAAATCGTCAAACTTATTGCTAAAGCAAGACGTGTCCATTTTAGCATTACCAATTCATGTCATTTCATGTCAACCTCGGACTTATACCCCCCTGGGCTGCTTAAATTGGGGTGGGGTGCCATTTTGGCACATTAATTATCACTATTTGGATAGGGGTTGCCCCCCAGGCTAATCAACTAGGGTATATCTTAGTAATTCTTGATATCTCATTATATATATATATAATATCTCATGAATATCCCATTGAAATTCCAGCAATATGACAAGAATATCCCACTAATCCAAGGTTGACATAGTAACGGTTCAGCCATCCAACGTGGGTCCCGACCTGTTCCGCGCAGCGCAGGTGATGCGAAGTCTGGGCCTGGCGGCCTCGGAAGCACAGCTGAGAGAGTTCAGGGCCGAGGCAGAGAAGAAGGACCGGTTGGTTGATGGCATTGATGGCATGTCCTTTTCCTACTGGTTGAAGTACCCTCCAGATCCTCCAGTAAATTAAACTTAAATGTGGAAAACCCAAGAAATCCCACCATGAATATGTAGATTATTTTCCCAACGGGAAACGAATGAGTTTCCGTCGCATTATAAACTGGTATAGATTGTTGATATATAGATATACAATCGGCAGATTGTGATTTGATCATCGTATTCAATGCGTTTCCCTTGTTGTGGAATATGCTTGCAGAAACATTGGTTTAGTATTCGATCTAGTTACCTTGGAGTCCCTTCGTAGGGTCATTTCATGATGTTTCATGTGGAGAGGATGACATTACCAACTACCCCACCAGACCTGCTAAGCTAGCATAATTGTTGCCATGAGAAGTGTCGGTATTTTTCGTGGGGATTCTTATGATCGTCGCACTTAAACTGGGAATCCCGCTATCAACCAACTATATAGAGTCACTAGGGAAACAACAAACATATGGTCGATTTTTCTTGATATTCGCCAGCAAGCGGGCCGGGGCTTCACCGTTGCAGGACCAAACTTATGTGCAGTTCCCAGACTTCCTTGGTTACGTGAAAAGAATGGAGAAGGTTGAGGCGCCCTGCTGAGTATTTGTGGGGCCTGTAAACGGTCATGTCGTAACTCCCAAAACGGGTTGATGGTTCCTCTCCTAAAAAATCACATGGAAGACAAACATTATCCTTTGATGTCATTTGCAATAGGAAAATCATTTTCCAAATATGTCCAAATCTATTTTGCATGGGTTCCATGTTGCTTAGTTTTCAGAGGAGAGGTCCGGTCCGAAAATGACACATCTCCGGTCCGACTGGTGCCTGAAATTGTGACCCGTCCTCCCAGAGTCCTCCCCGGCGGTTCCTGCCATGCTGCTGACTTATCAGGCCACAAAGTCTGTGGATGTGGCGAAGGAAATGGAAGGTATGAAGGCCATTGACTTTTCTGGTGATCCAACAGGGCGGCTGCTAAACCCCTGTTGATGATTCTATGGGCGGCAAATACGTTGTAACAGTATCATATATTATCATATATTCATTCATATACATATGTTGTAGCACAAAATCCTGATGGCCGGAGCTCCCCAATTTTATGAACACAATAATACCGACATGCGTCATCAGGGCCATGAATACTGACCCATATTGGGTCGTGTCTTGCCGCCGCAGATTGGCCTGCTGCACTTCTTCGACAAGGCGAAGAGTTCATGGTTTCACCCCTGGTGATTTTCTCAGGCTTCATTACATTTGTCCAATTCCTAAGCTGGGAAAATGAACTCCTGCTTTGAGAACTGTTTTGTTGCGGATGACTTGAAAGTCAATACTCCAAATCACTCAAATCTATCTATTGGATTGAGAGTCTTCAACATTTTGCCCCAAAACAACATATGGGTGTGTCTGAACCTGGGTCCCCCAACTGCCATGGGGACAATGCTGGTATACCTGTGACTTTTACTGGCTTTCGAAACTGGTACCAGATAAACCACGATAAACCAACATACTTCCATCATACCTCAAAGGCACTTGGTGATCCCTTCCCCATGGCCAGTTGACGACGAAGCAGCTTCGAGAGAGCCCCTTGCCCACCATCAAGATTGCAGATCTGAAGCAGCTTGGATGATGAATAGATATGGATAGCCGACAACCAGCAACAACCAGCAACCACCAGCAACCACCAGCCGCCAGCACCAGTCACGACCACCAGCCACCACCCCCAGGAACGTTATTTACCCCTCCCCCCCTCCCCTCCCCCACTCCACCCACCCCACCCCACCAGGTGTTGCATGCATGAACACCCGCCGTCTATTTTGATACACGGTCATTGAGGTGCACGGTACCTTTTAGCAGGATTGCGTTTGTCGTTGAGTTCTGGCTGTGTGATCGTTTTGCGGGCGATATGCCTGAACTGGGGCATGCCCCCTTCTGACTGCGACACATGGAACCCAACTCGTGTTTGTGGGGTGCCACACAACAGAGTTACCCATGTTGTTCATATCATGGGATTTTCCGCTGTTTGGCTCCTCTATTTTGCAGCACAAGGGCAGCCCTACCGTCCTTCGGACTTCCAAATACTAGAGAGTACAATGATTACACCATAATTATGTTCTGTGTTTTGAAACTATGAGCCCATCATATCATTCAATACTCCCTCTGGGAATTCACTCCCTCTGGGCGGCCCAAGGCATATCATGTCTTCGGTGGGTGAGAAGATGACCGAGGACCATGGCGCGAATTTCCGAATCTCCCAGAATTGGTCTCGGGTTTTGACTTTGGATTGATCCATTGAAACTCCACAAAGTCACATGAATGTGATGTCTTTGGAATCCTGGTGTTGTTTCACACGACTAGAAAGGTGGACTTTGATTTCGTGAAAGTCATGTGGTTCACGAAAGGTTCAGCAGATGAACCTACATCCAAACCCACGCCACTGGACATGGACCCTTGAATCAGTAAGAAGTCCCATCGGAAAAGGTAGCTCTGCCGGCCGCATCTTTTGGGCCCCAGCTGAAATGCCGGCGCCGGCATGAGCTCCATGAAGATCACCAATGGAACACGGAATCAGCAGATAACAATGGGATTCGGCCGCATCTTCCGGCCGCCCATGACTGTGAATCGGCATTGAACTATATTGAACTTTAAATAACTGGAGGGATATGGCATTGGCTTGAACATTGTCGAACCCCCCAAGACCATTCCTTTGTGAGGGTGAGGCGAACCAGCCTTGACCATTGGTGGACCCACAAAGCCAAACCAATGTGGCATGGACAGTTCTATAGAGACACACTTTCTTGGATCTAGATTCAGGATCCACAAGTGACTGAACAATCATACAGCATCAAGCATCATGAAGCATTATCAAAACATCATTAAACTCAGCATCAAGACTTCACCGCATGGTCGGACCTGATGCAGACCAGGCGCTGTCTTTGTTGATCAAACCTTGGACATGTTTGCTCTGTCCGAATCTGTTTGGATTTGTATGGTTTTTATAGCCCATGCAAGGACAACTAGTTGTTTTTCCCAGTTTAAACCTTCAATTTGTTGGATTCGTCCCAAATTATTGGATTGCCCAGCCAATTTTCCAGCCATTTTTTCAGGTTGCGTAGCTCAAAGTTCAGCTTTCTACTGACGATCTTTGCGCTGCGAAACTCTCAGAATCTGCTTCAGACGGCCGAGCCTCCAAAATTCATCCAACATGTTTTGTTTCAGCAATGACACCATGAAATCCTTATTGGTACACTGCGAAGATTGCGAAGTGTTGTACGGTTCCCCCTTGAGGGCGGACGAATCAGCGGGTGGGTTCCTGGAATTCATGGGCCAGCCCAACCTTTTGCAGGTGCTTGTAAGCCATTCATCTCAATTCCAGGGCTTGTGCAATGTGCAAGGGCAGAAATGCAATGCCTAGATTTCCAGCAGCGGCTCACGGTTACACAGGGTTGTACCCAGGTCTTGAAAAGATTCGGACAGTATGCAAAAAGAAAAATGCAAACCTTTCTTCCTGGCTCCTAGTTTCATTTTCTCCACATCCACCCCTACCGCCACTTGGGGCGCTGGTGTCTCAGTTGGTTTCTCATCATTTCTCTATGGGTTGGAACCAACCATTTCCCAATGAAATTTTGCCCAGCACACTGTGACAGCTTACCAAGCAGCAGCACACAGACATGTTTTTTGCTAGCGGCCTAGTAGCGAGATGACGCCATTCGCTGTGCAATGCTGAACACTCCACCAGATTTCAAAGTTGCTGAAGTCCGGAATGATTGCGAGCTCGAAAGCTGCCGCAGCAATGGTTACTGTGAACAGTACAAGCAACCGGAGCTTTGCGACGAGAAAGTGGATGGCCAGCAGGCTATCGTGGAGGTAGCCAAGTTGGCTGTTGAGGTCAAGAAATTGGAAGCCACTGCGACGGTGGAGGTGGAACGTTTAAGGCAGCATGGGGTCACAGCCCGCGTCCGCATCTCCGAGGAGAACAAGACCCAGCGCTCGGCGTGTGTGGCCGCGCTGGTGAAGCGGGTAGTAGAGGAGCACCACCAAACGGAGCGGGAGAAAATCGCGGCCACGGCGGAGACGCAACAAGCGAGCATAGCGGCGGAAGTGAAAAAGGCGGAATTGGAGGCTCAAAGGCCTAAACCGGTTCCAGAATACTTCCTGCTCCTGCTGCTATACTTTCAGCGGCATCGCCGAAAGATGGCCCGTGTGGGGGTATTTCTCTTGCTTCTCAAGGCATTTTGGACATTTTCAGGCTCGAATTCAAGTATTTCAGGACGCTGGAACGAGCTTTGGCGAGGTATCATAAGACTGCTACAACGCCGGAACTTGCTTGGCGATGGTCTGTTCGTGGGTGGTCAGCACCACAGGTGCAGGGCTTAGTTTTCAAAACATGCAGCAGCATCAGCTACTTGTTGCCTTAGGATCCATTTTTTGCAGGACCCCAATTTTGAAAGAATCTATAATCTATAAACAACAAGACAACATGATTGTTGGCGTAAAAAGGCGCAGTATGCCACAGTAAATAACAATGATTGATTTTGACCCATTTGAGATGCTGATTCATTGTCCATGATGATTCATATCCAAATGAATAGCCATTAATACGGTAGACCCAATAGTAAACTTCCAGTTGGGGGTAAAATTTAGGATGCTTATATCATTTATATCATATGGATTTACATCCATTTCATGGAGGGTTTATGTCTTGCCCCTCAATTTATTATTGGATTCACCGTGTCAGGGTTGCCAACGCAGCTGATCATTTCGTCCAGGTTGCCCCTCGCACCTTTGCCACCCTTGGAGGATTCAGGTGCGCCGAACGTGAATACTTGCGGGTAAGTGGATTGAACCAACTGGGTTTTGCCCCACAGTCGCAGTGTCATTGGAGTGGCCTGGCAGGAGAGACAGCGACTGCGTCAGCTGGCTCCGATCTTGGGACACTGGACAAGGCTGGTTCCAGCCCGCAGCACCCGTAGTAGTATTGGGCCCCCAGCCGTAGTTGTAGAGAGTCAAGTCTTGCACTTTGGGTTCAGAAACTAAATAGCTTAGTTTGATTCACTTTGCAGGTTGGGGCTGAGTTCATTTGGCTTGTTTGGCTTGGGCATCAGAGAAAGAAATTTTATACAACTCCGCTTGCAGGAGCTTGAACATCAAGGTCTTTCGGAGTACAACCAGGTGCTTCGGGACACCGGCTACGATGCGGCTTGCTGCAAATGCTGAGATGTATGGTGAGTGCCTGGTGTGGAAAGTTGGGACAAGATGAGTGGCCACGACTTAGGCTAAAAATGGTTGTAAACTTTCATTATCGACAGGAGTTGTACTAGGGGTCGCAAGTGACAGCCGCGCCGTTGTGACTACCTGATTGAATAATTAGTGAGGAATGATTGGAATCCATTCCAAAAAACCGTTCTAGATGCCATTTCACCAACACAACCAGCCGCTAAAATAGGTTGATTTTCCGTTGCAGAGATAGGCAGATGATGACCTGCCGGCCCCGAGGATATGGGTGTCCTCAGAGAGCTTCGGGAGGAGGAAGAGGCACCATCCCAATTAGAATCCCAACCTGATGGTTTTTAATGTGTCTGGTGAAAATGACCAGGAAAGGACACCCGATAGTAGAAGATAGTAGAAGGAGATCTAGTATGGCTCAAACTAAGTGCACCCCAAAATAGCCAATGGTGAAGATGATGATAAGCCCCTGGATGTTTGTGGCCCCGAGTTTTAATACAACCACCCAGCCCCAGTGAAATATGGATCATGGAAACCATAGCTCTTTGCGCACCCTTCATTTTCAGGTTCCATTTTACTTTTTGGTCCCAAAATTCAGCCAAAGGAGTCGTTCTCAAGGGGATACATCGATCACCTTTCGACAGGAACTTCCCGGCAGCCGGTTGAGGGGGGGACATCGGGGATGTCAGGTGGAGGAGATGTTCCGGGCCATCCAGTGCCGGCGAGGGACTCGGAAGGGCGATGCATGGGTTGTTCTGAAGAAGGTGGATGACATTGATACTGTGATGATTTATAATGATTTATATAAATTTATGTAATAAATAGGTGTATACAATTGTATATGTACATCATAGTGTATATGTGCACACATCATATCATATAAAGATACATACATTATACATACATATCATATGATAACATGTACATATATATATATATACACATATGTATATAGGTACATAGTATATGTATCTTAATATATATATATATATATATATAGAAATATATATATATATACACACATATACACATGTACATAGTGTGTGTGTATGTATATATATATATACATATCATGTTATAAAGGTATCAGAACAGATATCATATCATATGTCACATGAATACTGGAATGTATGTGTATATATATATATATAGTGTACATTTGCGTATTGGTGGTTTCAAAAGCTTGGACTTGATGAATGCAATATTTCCCACTTTCAATTTATAAGGATGATTTTGCTGGGCATGGTTGAACTTCATGTTCTACCCTCTCTGGGGTATAAAGTCAGGATTTTGAATAGGACTTTACCCTACCGTAAGCAACCAGGAAGTGGAAATTGACCCGTTAAAAGAAGAGTTGTTTTTCCAATAAGTCTGCTTCCTGGTCTCAAAAGCGGGATTTTATTCAGCCAATATGGGTATGGGTCAAGATTTTGAGAAACGCCCCAGATTTTGGTGGTATTGTTACGTTTGATCTTGTTCTGGGGATTTCTGGGGTACAGTCCCCAAATTGCCAAACTGGCACAGTGAGAAGTGTCTAAAGATGATTTGAAACACCCAGAAATTGAATAGACCACCTTTCAACTTCAGCATGCTTCTACTTGACACTTGCCACACAACATAATCATTTGTGCAGAAAAGTCGATTGGGTGTTTCTCAAACTTTGGGCACCCAACAACCATGAGTAAAACCATGAGTTTCACCAATTTTGGATGATTTGGGGGCCCTCCATGACTTTGGAAACCACATTTTGGATGGTTTTAAATCACCAATATTGTTGGCGGTATCATGTGATATCCCATAAAATCAGACGACCTCCAATCATACCTCTTGAAGTCCCATGTCATTTTCATAGTGAAAACCCACATTTTTTGACGAGTGGAATCCACGAGGCCGGAACACCGTGATCTCTTCTTGAGACTCCTGAAGCGCGCCTAACTTTTGGAGGTTTTATTGAAATGAACCATGATATCGTATCACACAGATAGTGTACATGATGTACATGATTGATAGTCAGTATAGTGGCATGATTGTTGATTGCAACCTCAACGTCCCAGCCTGAAGTCGAGTTTTTTTCAGTGTTTCACTGCAGACATCCAGCAGCCAGCGGTTGTGCCGGCGGATGTGGCTAACGTGCGCGCTCATTGGAAAAAAAAGGTTATGATGATAGTGTCACCAGTGGTAGTGACTTAGTGGAGTTTGCTGGCAATGTTCAAGACCTTCTTTCCTTGGGTTGATTTCAAAGGAAAGAAAGATACGGGGACCATGGATTTTCTTGTAATCAAAGAAGCGTCTTGCTTCGTCCCTGTCCAAGCTATTTTGGCGACTTGCAATCTTTCAAATAGTAGATACTGCATGATACTGCCACGTTATGACCCTGCATCAACCAGTAGACAATGTGCTGCGCTTTTCCACCAAGGTGCGTGCGGCACCTATGCACTAATTCCACCTTTTCCTTTGGAGGTGGGATGATGGATTCGTGGACCACTTCTTGTAGCACCAGTTGGGATTGAAGGTGGAAATCTAGCGCAAAATCAGCATCAATCAGCTATCTGATTAGCATAACTGAGCTATATGATAGTAGAATCATGCTTGATGATGCTTCAGGATCATAGTTTTGAAGTCTTAAAATTTCTGACTTTTGGACAGTTCATATGACTTCCTTGGAGCCAGGTGCAGTGCATGGGCGAGGCTCTGTGGTGGCAAAGATTCCCACATGGAGGCAGCTCGTTGACAAATGAAAGGTGGGTATGAGCCATTCTATCGGGTGCCCCCAGAAATTAAGAAACTACATTGTTCATCATTGTTCATGTTTTTTTGCCACTAGAAGGGGGCTTCACTAACAAATGGATTCATACAATTTGATATAATTTCACCATAGTATTTGACCAACATGGTGGATTTACCAGACAAAATTGCCGAAAAGGATTTGCACATTTGTGGTGCCAGCCGGGATGATTTTTTTTCATCCATCCCCATGCAGAATCCGACAGGCGGCTGCCATGGCACACTTGGCATACTTTGCGCCGAAGCAGCGCCAGTAATGAGGATGGCATGGGCAACCAGACCGAGGACCCAGCCGTCTGCTATGAAGAGCCCAACCACCCTATGTGACGTTCGCAAAAGTGGATTGGGGATTAGACATGCAAACATATTTGAAACCCAGTCATATTTCATGTACAGATATCATGTCCAGGAGTTAGTAGAAACGATATTGAGAAAAAGGGACTCGACTGTCTATGGCAACCACATTATCACATTGGTAACCAGGGTCCTCTAAGTTGCAGCCCTATTCTCCGCTGAAGCAAAGCGACTTCCCGCAAGGATCTCCCAGGCTCTAAGGCGCGGGCTGGGCTTCGTGGCTTCAACTGCACCAGGTGGTCATTCGTTGATTGCCGACTATGGATATGGTGGCTTCCTGTCAGAATCCCTTACACCAATTCAATGGTTCTTTATGGCAGGTCTTACATGTAAGCCGCAAACAAATGATTGCACCTGGAAGTGCATCCCAGTTTGCCATTGGCCATTGCGTTTCAGTCTCCCGGAATGAGCCCGGCTCGACTACCAAACTGCAGCGTTAAACCAACAACAGCGGTGAAATGACGGGTACCCTCAAGTACACAAGAATGTTTGCTGGTTCAAAGATCTGCAGAGATCATTGTTTCCGGAGTACATCCTCTAGAAATGTCAATATCACAAGACCAACAATTCCTGGTGGTTGAGACTTTGAAATTGGATGAGATGCGGCATGGAGGCTGCCATCTTGGCGTGGCTGGAAGACCGGGCAGCCACAGAGGAAGGACAGGAAATTGGTGCGGCTGCCCGGTGCAAAAAACGGTGCGCTGAAGCCATCAAAACGTGGGCATGTTGAAGCTTCAACCACAAGAAGCTGAAATTTATGCAGAACTGGAAACCATGTGAATGCATTCCATAATTATCATGATATGGACCAATCTGTGTGGCAATGGTTTAATGGTTTAATCAACATTGTTGGTGTCGTGACGAAAACTTGCTGGCCCGGGTCACTGGTCACCGATGAAACTCTTGGTGCAAGAAGGCGCCCAACAATCCAGTGCTTGACAATATTTGGAGCATTGCTCGTGAAGCACCGGGAAGGTTCATGCCCCACCAAGGAGAACGTCAACAGACAAAACTACGTATTTGATCTAGCCAACGAACATGGTTAGACGAGTCTGCAATCGTTTGTAGATCAACACGAACAAGCTGGGATTTTGCAATGCAGCAGAACAGGCGGCTCAGTCGTCATATAAACTTATGATGTGACCCCAGAAATCTGAGACGTTCGTCCATCTTTGGAGGGATTCCATCCATATGGGGATGGATCAAAACCTATTGTACCATCTTTTTTTGGGAGAAACATCCTTACCAGCTGTTTTGGTGTTCACCAGGATATTCCATTGGTTTTGATTGGTTTTGACCCATAGTCAAGACTTGGGGCACGCTGCAACTTTGAGACGCCCAGGGACGTTGCTCTTCTTAGCAAAGTCGTGGCTCAGTCGCATTTCGTGAGTCCCCCCCAGTGACCAAGTTGGAACATCAGTGGGTAGACCTTCGGATGGACCCTCCTATTTTCGGACAGGTCAAATCTTACCTATTGAGGAAGAATCGAGCAGCGGCGGCAGAGGAGGCTCTGGCACTGGTGAAGACGATGCTTTCAGTGCGAAGCCCAACTTCAGAACCCCTGTTGGTTGATGATTATATAGGGGGTTATACTACCCACTATATTGGGATTATGATAATCCATTCTGGGAACCCTGTTCTTAACTAACCAGGGAATGACAGTGGGTTTTGAACACGCTATGGCTCAATAGTGAGGTTCAATGAACCAATTTGGTCATTTCATGCCATTTTTCATTGTCGAAAGAATCCAATGTACACTTTTTGGGGGGTCAATCACGTTGAGCCAGAGCCATTTTGCCCTTGGCCTAGCACAATGCAAAGGTACTCGTATTAATATTTATATCACGGATAGCTTTCCAGACTCTCTGAGTTTGAACTTTTCTCAGCTCATCAACACCCTCCAACTACAGAAGCATGACCAAAAATGGCTGCAGCCTTGAGCCCCTCGAGTACTAAGGCTGACAGTATGGACCTACAGAAGGTCGCTAAAAGTTTAGGGCCTGGGGCCTTGTCGCTTTGGATCTTGCAAACTCCAGCATTTGGTCGGGAATGGATGTCCAATTTCCAGAATCGGAACATCATTTCGGGATGTTTCTTGCATTTTTTCTTAAAACCCAGGACACGTTTTGCCGAGTTTTGCCCAACATGTTGAAAACATTTGAAAACCGAAACGCAACCGCCGGGACCTGCAGCATGGCTCCAGGCATGGATGGCAGGGATGATCTAACGATTGTCCAAAAAGTGGGGACCCCACAAGTCCAAGGATTTAGAGCATCCTGTTCCATACTACCACATGCTAGAATATAAATAACATGTAACGTATATATATATATATATACATATATCAAAGATTAGAATACACGAATACATCACAACATACTAGAATTATCGTGACATATACTGCACATATACAAACATAGACTAAACACACAGCACTAAATTGCACAATTGCCACACCTTGGGATTCATCGTTGCACTATCCCATGTCCAACCTCTCAATGCAGCATGAGTTTTTGCCTTGGCGTTCCCAAGGATGATCGTTCCTTGGAGCAATGGCTTCAGCAGAAAGTATTTGGTACTTGGGAGATCTTGGGCAAATGCTAGAATGTTTGGTCGGAACATATTTTGAAATATTTAAGCTTCTCCAATCTATGATGAATTATGATATAATATGATGATTTACGATGAAGAACGGAGATATGTGAAGATGATCATGTCATTGACTGTCATGATATGTCATAACATTGATCTTCTGGATCAAGTGCTCCCCGCAACTTCATACCATCAATGTGTCCCGTTTCCCCATCTACCTTTGGTGCCACACCGGAAAAGTCCGACGTGCAAACAGTAGCAGACATGACACAGCGCACCTATCAGGCACATTTTCCAAAACACAGAACACATCATAAAGTATGTAAAGATACCAACCAACTACTATATAATACATACTAGTTAGTACAATCTACTCTACTCATCTATATGTGCAATTATCTACCATACTGCATATCCATATATTATCATCGATTCATATTTGTGCTACATCTTCGGTACCAGTCCCAGCTCCAGGCGTGGCCCTGTCCAAATGGACTCGTCGGCTGTCGGATGCCGCAAAGCGGTGTCGCTGGCAGACGGTTGGAAGCATCCTGGACGGACTCAAAGAGCGGCTCGACCTGGACTCGCTACTTCTGTGGTAACGCTATGGAGAAACCCCCGTTTCCAGGAAAAACATCCATATGTTTTTGCAGGGATCCCCTCAATAATCTCACAGAAATGGAGTTTCAGCTGTTTGCGGAGGTTCATGAGTGGGTTTGCAAGATTAGATTCGAGATTCATCAATGGGATTACATAGGGTAAATGAAAACAAATGACATGTGAGAATACTGGTGATTCGGGTTGGCATACCATTGATTCCGAGTATGATCCAGAGTAAACCAATAGCATTTCATTGAAAGAGTAGAATATCTATGCCCATATTGGGCTTCAAACGTGTTCCAACATATCCCATGAGTAAGGGGGCTGTACGGCTATACGGCTTGTTTAGACTCAAAGCGGGGAGAAGCCAGATGTTCATCATGTACACGTGTGCATTTATCCAGCTGCGTGCGAGGCAGGGACTGGAAGCAAACGTGATAGTGTACAACGCTGCCATCAACGCAGTTGGCAAAGGAAAGCAGTGGAAATTTGGTCTTTGGCTTTTGTCTTCAATGAAGCAGCAAGGGTGCTCACCAAACACCATCAGTCGCAATGCCATTCTCAGCGCCTGTGAGAAAACAGCGTGTTGGAAAACTGCATTGACGGCCCTTTGGAAAGGAGAGATACCATCGAGGGATTTAATTAGTTTCAACACTGCACTCAGCTCGTGTGTTCGTAGCAATTGGGAAGAGGCGTTCGGAGTGTTTGCTGCCATGACTCAAACTGAAGATCCCAAGCAGCCTGACGCTTTCACCTGCAGTGGTTTAGTTCGGGCCTGTGAAAGCAAGCAAAAATGGAAGGTTGCTTTGGGTTTATGCATACAAATGATCAACAGCAAAATCCAGCTCAATGTGGTGACTTATTCTGCTGCCATCAGTGCGTGCCAGAGTGCCTCACAATGGGAGCAAGCTCTTTTCTTTTTCGGCAGCATGTGCTCTATGGCAATGTTGCCCAATGTAATCAGCTACAGCGCTATCCTCAGTGCTTGCGAAAGGGGTGGCCAATGGCAGAGGTCTCTGACGCTGTTGGCCCAGATGGGGGAGGCCAAGATCATCCCAGATAGCGTGGCCTGTGGTGCAGCGCTGTCCGCATGTGAAACAGGGCAGCAGTGGCAGTTGGCACTCCACTTGTTGTTTCAGATGCCGGTCTCTGGTATGAAACTTGACAGCGTTTGCTTTGCATCAGCCATTTCCACCTGCAGCAGGTCGAGGCACTGGAAGGATGTTTTGAAGTTAGTGGAAGCAATGCTGCAGATGGGCATCAGCGATTTCAGCATTGCCAGGTACCAGCATTCTTCCCAAGCTGGCAGCACCCTGGACTGCTTCAAACACTCAGTTTTTCTGATGCTGCTGCAGAAGATGATCTCAGACCCTTCCCCAGTGACCTGCATCGACACTCACGCAGGGCCTGCGTTGTATGATCTTGGAGGTCCAGCTCAGAGGGGGATCCTGCAATTGATAGAAGCACCTCAGTCAGGTCCTGCACCAAGTTTGGGAGGTGATCTTTTGCATGCATACATCAATGCAGCCATGGTAGCTGGCACAGTTGGCACGCCAGGCGCTGATCCATTGGTTGGGAAGTACCAAGGGTCTCCACTGCTGGCGCTTCAATGGCTGCGGCCACAAGACCAGGCCATCTTTTACGAGATGTCCAGGGAGGCGTTTCTGCAGTTAAAGGACATGGCTTGAACAGGGAGAACCTTCTACATGAGAAATCAGGAAGTCATGCGAGGCCAAATTATAAATTCAATTAAATTCATACCAATTCTTGGGTTTGTTATGAAAAGTGACCAGCTGTTTGTCGATATGCACCACCATTTTTGAGCCATACCCGCATATAGCATGATGGCATTGTCCTTTTACCCACCAAGTCTGCTGTTTTTTGACCAACTGTCCAACCGTGGCTTCCCTGCAGGAGAATGTGCAGCAGTCCTTTGTAACCGCAACCGCAACGGTGCAGCAGGAGAATTCCTACTGGCAGTTGGCGCATCAGCAGTCCGAAAGTCGGAGCTTGATCTTAATGGATCCACCATATGATCCCTATGAGACATATATGGCCTGGAATCTCTTCCTCTTGCAACACTTCTATGAGAAGTGGCCTCAGAGTTGCGTCCTTCTGTGGTTTCCATACCTGGATGATGATCAAGTTGCTGGTCTCTACCAGCGGCTAAAGCTGCTACAGCTTGACGATGTGCTGGTGGCGGAGTTTGGGGTCCAAGAAACTGAAACCTTGGAAACATCAGGCAGGCAGCTGGGGACATGAGCGAAAAACCCGCCAAAAAATGTCTGAGATGAACGGTGGTCCCGAACACTATAGTTGTCTACAGTAGTCGAAGGAAGTTTAGAAGCTAAACCTTCCGACAATATGGACAGATGGAAAAGCACAGCCATGAAGAAAGTCAGACGATGAAGAAAGTCAGACGATGAAGAAAGTCAGAAGAGAAGAGATGCACGTGCGCGAAAAGGTAGGAAAGTCGCGAAACACTGTGTTTTTCCAATGTTTTG
>BGPT01000358.1:0-44055 GCA_003297045.1 Symbiodinium sp. clade C Y103 | reverse complement strand
AGTCAGTTAGTCAGTTAGTCAGTGAGTCAGTTAGTCAGCTAGTTAGTTAGTTAGCTAGTCAGTTACTCAGTTAGTCAGTTCTTCAGTTAGTTAGTTAGTCAGTTAGTCAGTTAGTCAGTGAGTCAGTGAGTCAGTTAGTTAGTTTGTTAGTTAGCTTGTTAGTTAGTTAGTCAGTCCGTCAATCAGTTAGTNNNNTCTGCTCTGCCATCCATGACTCACAACAACTCACCTCTCCTATAGTGTGCTATTCCTGAAACTTCCGCCACCGCCTTGTGCGGTACTACTGGTATTGGTGGCTATGAACCATGCCATAAGACCAACAAACAAAGTAGACCCAACGGCTGGCAGATGATGATTAACCCCAAAATATCCCCATGTTTGATGGTCAAAAAACATGCGTGTGTGTGTGTGTTCGCCAAATCATTGGTTTAAATCACCATCAAAAGTCACTATACATGGAGATACAATGGGATATATTGGGATATACTTCAATACTTAACCATGAAATCACCATGAATCATTGGTGAAATCCCCATCAGGCTTGATCTTCCTCCGTCCGCCTGAGGGGTGCGGAACTCAGACTTGCCATGTGGTGCGATTGTGCGACATCCGTCACGGTGATGCCAAGTTACAATGAAAGGAAAGGAACCCACAATAATGTAGAACTGGTATGAACTGGTTAGGTTTGACGCCAGCTAGGTCATTTTAGGTTTTATTGCTGCTGGATTGTCCCACCTACAGTATTTTTCATTGTGAGGACTCAAAACAATGGGCAAAAAAGCCGCTTGCTATCGCTTGCTTGCAATTTACTACTGACAGGGATGGTTTCAAATATATATATATATATATGTATATATACTGTATATATTACTATAGACTATAGACATGATTGGCCATGTAACGTCGTTTGTGTTGGAGTTGAACCCTCATTTCACAGGCATCAACCTGGATGAACATCCAAGACCCCTTGTGGCTGAGGACTGAAGTGCAGCTGCGAGAGCTGTTGAGGTTGGGCAGAACAGTTTGATGATGGGACAGTCCGACAGTCCTTTCTTGTTGGACACATGCCGCATTCATATGCACCACCACCACCAGCACCAGCATCGTCATCGCTACAGGTCGTTGGAATTCCGCATCTCGCAGGGCTGCGAGAAGCCGCTGACGAATTCTGTTTTTTGGCTCAGCGACTGGGCGACAAAAGGAAGTGACGCGCCGGTGGGAAGTCCTGGCAGAAGCCGAAAGAAAAAGGTGGAGTTCCTTTCAGACCTCATCAATAGAAAGAGGTGAAGTTACTAACTACCCAAATGGAGAAATGAAGCCAATGAAATGTATGAAAAGTAATGAATCACTAGTGAAACTAAGTCGTCCCCAATTAACATTTCCGAATTGTGCTATAATAAGCATCCTAATATTTTGCATGGTCGCGGTCCAGCCGCGATGCCGGTGCCTGTGACACTCCTAAAAGCCTGGACCAATGGCTACATGACAGGTCAATGATGCAATTTTCTTGTGCCTCTACATTTGTGCTGCGCAGGCGACCCGGACCCTGGACCCATTCGGGGCTTGTTCGGTACGGGTCATTCTCCCAGGTTGAAACCAGATTGCTTTCGTCAGAATATTTTAAAACAGCAGGACCAAACTCCGCCGCAAATGATGGATACCCAGTAGCCCTGTTATCGGTTTTTCTACCGTCATGCGGCCGCCAGATTTTGTGCTTCAACTACAGACAACCCTTTTCCTTCAACCCTGTAAACATAGGAGCCTTGACAAAATGAGATAGTTCACTATTGAAATTGGCAAACATTTTCCCAAAGAACTATCATGCCATAATCCCATACCATGATCTTTACCCATGCTCATATCAGATCAGGCGGGCACGTGGCTGGAAGCCGATGCCTGGCCAGCCTCCTTTCTCTCCAAGGCAGATTGCATATGGCATGGTTTGTGTGTGTGTGTTGTTTTTTTTTTTTTTTTCTGGGGACGTTTTTTTCCAGTTTGCACAACAGATGGTTCATTGTTTAGTGGTAATCCATGACATGTAACGACTATGTTTTCTGGTTTTTCAGGGTAGTAACTTGTGATTTGGTCCATGGTCTCGTGTCAAGATGACCTCAGTCAGAGGAATTGTGTCTTGTTTAACGTTAGCCATCGAGCAGCCGAGGGGGTGGAAGGACATATAAGGACATGTGCAATGCTTGCGTGGCCTGCAATTCTTCTGCTCCAGCTTGTATCTTCCATCAAACAGTCCAAGAATGTTCGCCTGCAGATTTTCCGCAGCTTGACTTGGATCAAAGAAACAATTGCCCTACCCTACCTGCCAACACAATCTTGTGACGGCCAAAGATTGGAGCTGAAATCAAGGCAGTTGTTTCCATCTCCGCAAGTCGTTGGGATGCGCCCGCTATGGGGCGCAGTGCTGACCACATGTCTTGCTGGTGAGGCAAGAAGATGTTCGGAACTTTGTGTGCTGTCCATACTTTCTTGCAAATGTGCGCCAACCAGGCTACTGGGGAGACCAACAGCAGGTGACAGCCCCAGAAGTTGTAGATGTTTGTAGATTCCACACATGTTGACGATTCACAGGTTGCTCATTCATTATAGAATCAGTCCCTGCGTTCACAACGGAATGGCTTGAGTTTCAGCATTTCTTATGTGGTCCCGAGGCACTGTTTGCAGACAGCTTTTCCGGAATCTCGATCAGAGCTGCCCCTCCTCTTGAATTGTCAGCGGCCTCAGGAGGATTTTTTACCGAAACCTCCATTGCCTTGACCAATTCCATCCAATTCCATCCAATTCCCCTCCCCCCAAAAATGGATTTCACCCACAACAAATCGAGTTTGACCACCAAAATTGGGATTTGACCCACAAAATTGAAGATTTTATCCACCAACACAATACCATGGCTGGCAACCTGATTCTGAGGCCTGGGCCTGGTCCGAGAGGCTGTGGAGGTGTGGATTATTTCACCCATGGCAGACCATGTTCAACTGCCAGAAATTTGGGTGTGGATGGTTGTGGGTACCAACTGACCACGCAAAATTGGTCGTGTTTATATAGTTTCGATTAGTATAGATTAGTTTAGTATCTACCCATCGGTTTTTCGGACTCAATAGTTTTGAGCCGCGCTGGTGAACCCACATGCGCCAGCAGCTACTTGTGGTGTGACCTCGCAGGTTGGTGTTCAAGCTGGTGTTCATGCTCACAACTTCTTAGAGAAGTGGAAGGGAGACCGCTGGAAGCTGAGAAACTGACGATTGCCACGGGACACGTCGTTTCCAAGGCAGTTGAAACAGCACTTTAGGTAGCATGTAGGCTCGTGCCAAAGTTTGAGGACTTTGGGAACCGCAGATGAATTGATCATATTGATCATTTTCAGCAATAATCATAATCATCCAGACTAATCCAACCAATGTTTGTATTTTTTTTGGTGTGTCCAAGTTGGACCCAAAAACGAATCCATCAACGAGACTGGAGACTTGGGAACCAAGGTTTGAGGCTTGTGGACCTTTGGGGTGAGGTGCGACCCTGCCGAACTGTTGGCAAGGGATACTCCCATATTTGGTATAGCTTCTTTCCACCCTTTGGCATGGCAGGTTGTTTGTATTACCTCCCCGGAGTTCACGGGTTTTCCCGTTTTCCCGAGTTTTCCCCATTTTTTGTGGGAAAAAGCCCGGTAGGTCATGCCCCGCATTCTTCGGTCATGTCGACCCATTGCTGCCAGGAGGGATCCGACACTAACCTCTTCTATGTGGACATTGCCAACGTGCACGGCGTCGCCGCGCGGAGGCTATTTGTATCGATTTGTACCATGAAAGAGAATCCGTGACCTCGCAGTTCTTCACACATGAGCCGTGTTGCAACATGTTGAAACTATGCAGGCAACACCGCCTCCAATGTGAAGACAGACTGGAAAGGCCAGCAGATCTCCAGTGCAAGAGTAATACAAAGACTTCAAAGAAACGGTTTTGATGTCTTTGTCTTTGAATCGTGGCTTACCAAAAAGTGACCTACATGGTCCCGAGTGATCCAAAATCAGGTAATCTGTGGCATGTAAGTAGATCGTAGCAGTACAGGTTTAAAAAGTGCGACGTGCAAACTTGGCACAAGATTGTGTCAGGTCCCTTCGTTTGGAACTCAGCTTCTTCAAATTACCATAGCGCCGCATCATGCTTCACAATGATTTTTCCCTCAACCCCCCCACTTTCCAGGCTTTACCAGACTCCTCTCATCTCCTATCTTATCCTATCTCAACATAGGATGGTTGCGTTGAGATCGTTGAGTCTGGCTGTCAAGGTTCTGGACATGCCGAAGTTCTCCACATGGTTGGCGTCCCAGATAGCCATGCCACTCTGACATGTACCGGACAGCATTGTCAAAAAGACGAATGAAACCGAATGAAATCACTTCAACAAACATCTGTTTGAACCAGACTCGTGGATTCCAGAGACCAATGTTTGCTCAAATATGATTCAAGAATATTCAAGACTGATGACGATTTGGTTGCGTGTTTTCTGGAACAGAACTGCCTGGATCCATCTGGATCCCTTATCCTGGAGCCTTGCTGCATGGTTAAGGAGAGTGCCATTGCTGCAAGTCAGATTCCAGATGGTGATCTGGACTTTGCTTCATGGTTGCAGATGGTATGATCTGTTGCATCAAAATTTGGATCTTCAAACTAGAGGAGTTGAAGTCCGTCAAGATTGATCGACTTTGGGATTCAGAACAGCCGGGACAAAGTACTGCCCCAATACAAAATAATTCGGTCATGTCACCTGACAAGGCGACTGCCAGGGGGTGGTCAAACTGAGGCGATCCAGACATCTGGATATGACTCAAACATGGGTATCAAATGCTACCAACATACCAGTTATTTTGAGCCATACCCAGGCAGTACACCGCTCAGGTGTACTTGGACGCGCGGCATGACTTTGCGGGTGTTGTAGCAGACATCCACGTCAGGGTCCAAGCTCGGACTTCCCACGTGAAGGTTGGTCTGATGTTTATTGGTTGGTCTTGGATTCTTAAAGATGGCTAAGACCAAACATCACCCATATGCTTCATATGCTCCATGTTTAATCATGTATATCCATGTATGGTATATGAGTGTTAACATTATCATCATTATCTACCTACATTTGGCTCATTGTGGATGTAAATTTTATCAAACTTCTGCACCATACATGGAGCATATGAATCCGGTTCTGGAAGGCCTGGTGGCCCAAAGTTCGAGTAGGCGGTGTCTTTGCAGGTCCCTCGGCTCCCAAAAATTGGCTTCTCGGAAATTGTGCCAAAAAAATATCCAAAGATCTCCAAAGACTGTTTTGAAAACTTGTTGGAAACCCTAAGGCCCCTAAGGCTCTTTGCCAAAAGCCTTGCCTTTGGCGGTAAATCCATCATGATCAATCCGAATCGTTCCGAATCCATCCGCCAGGCCACGACTTTGTGGATGGGGAGTTTCCGGAAGGCGATTTCTTCTGGATTTCGGCCTTGGAAGAGGCCGCCTGGAAGCTGTTCTCGGCTTTAAAAGCAACGGGGATTCCTCCATTTTTTAGATTTTCATAGGGGTTAATATACCCATTGTAAGGAATCCTATTCATGGGGATGACCATAGGCCATACACTTCCATGGTACATGAATGTTTTGACTATGGTAACTAGGGCTTATGAAGGTCGTATTGGCACTGATCATGAAATTCACCACTCGAATTGCCGGGCATTCCCCATCTCTAGCCCAAAAAAATGGAACACTCAACCCTTCAAGTCAGACAACAAACAGCTGGTGCCTTCGCTGTCCAGCCTCTTCCAGGCCCTCCCAAGGCTGGATGTCCACGTGATTCGCCAAGCGCTTAGATGTACTCGTACAAGGACCTGACTCAAATCTCAATGTTCAAAATGAGTCAACATGACAGTTCAAGTGTGTTTCAAAGTAATCCTGTTACCTGGTGAAATTGATGAGTCCCTAAATCTTGCTGCCAGTTTTCATGCCGGCCCAAGGCGAAAGGAATCGCTATCCATCTTTTTTCATCTTGAAGAGCGAGGAAATGTCTAGAGCTTGCCTCAGCATCTGCACAGCAAGTTCTATTCACTCCTCTGTGGAGGGTACTTTTCTTCCAGCGGTTTTTTGTTGTGTCTGTATCCGTATTGTTGTCGAGACCGTTTTTTCACAGGTACTAACTACATGTGCCCTGGTCAAAAGTTGGATCATATATACATCCACACAATATTATAATAGATTATGATGATATTTTATGCATTTTTATACCGTATTCCGTGTACCCATTGAATTGTTGGATGGACACATCCCTTGTTAGCGATTTATTTACCCGTTGTGTTTGGATTCCTATATCGTGCTCGTTGCTGCCCAGTTTTCCTCTGCATCTACTGCATCGAGGCTTGATACCGAGAAAGGTTGATACGATGGCCTTGACCTTGAAGCTCTATGCTGATAGGACTGGACATGCATCATAGCTCAAGTATATATATATATATGCATACATACAGTATGCGTATATATATATATACACATGTGTACATGTATGTATATGTATGTATATGCATGTATATGTATGTATATATATATATACATACATGTATACACGTACATGTATATGATATACATATATATGTACACATAATTACGTATATACATATCATATATACAGAGATACATTGAGAATTAAAGTCCAGGAAAGCCAGATGCAATGCGGCCATTTCCCTTTTTGGGGGTACGCTTCGGAAGTCAAACCAGGACTTTTTAAGAAACAGTTTCGAAGGCAAATCATTCAAAATGTACTGTACCTTCCATCCCCATCACTTCACTCACCTCGCAGTCTTTGCAGGAGCAAATACTTCGACCTTTGGGCACGAAAGCTGAAAGGCTCAGGAAACTGAAAGTGCCGTTGATGATTCGAGATCTGTCCGAGTTAGGGACCATAAAATCATTAGCAGCTATGAAAAAATCATTAGACATCTATCTACGAGAACGTAGCACACTGGCTGAAAATGACAAAGTCCAGTAGGGAACTCGATAGAATTTGGGCCCCCATTTCGACCCATATGCCATATGCCCAACTTTTTACAGGATTGTCAGTGTGAAATGGAGGAGCACCTGAAGTTGTCGAATCCTTTTTGTCTTCGTGCAAAGACACGTGTAGTGCCGGCCTTGGTGGGGGTTCAATCACCTCAGAAGAAAAACAATCTGGTGATTCAATGAGGGTTGTTTGCTTCGGGTTTTCCAGGTAGCTGGGATTCATCACTGTCTACGACTGATCTCTTAATGCATATGAGTCAGTTGACTGTTGAGATCCCTAGTGTTGCTGATGAGAGTTCCCAAAAACATCCAGAGACAATCCATTAGGGAAATGTCCCCAATAGATTGAGGGACCATGACGGACCTCAATCCCCAACACTTGACTTGAAATCCAAGGTTCGGATTGCTCGCAGAGGGTGTCTAATTTTACACCCTCGAGTCACTTGGCAAATTTGCCCAGCCCTGCGGCAATCCTGAGGTGACAGTTACACTTTAAATCGGAAACTGATAGGGAATGAATCAAGAAATTCGGCTTGGTGTCCTTCATCCCCAAGTATTTTGACTCTCTTCAGCGTTTGGCGTCGTATTGTCCGAAAGACTTCCTGAGTGCCAATGATGGCCAAAACTATGGCCTTGGCTCCAAACTCTTGACCCTTTTGAAAGATCCCAGTCCCCTGCAAAAATATTAGTGAAAGTCATCACTCCTCAAAGTATCTAAAAATAGTACCTAAGTTATCCTAAGTTTTCAGTCCTACACCAGACGGACGGCAGCGGCCAAGGAACGGCCGTCTCCACTTTGAGACCCTTCGCATGCGGACAGGCCAGGGGGGTTGAACATTTTAGGGTATTGGCCTCGGAAAGATTGACACATTGCATCACATTGCGCATCCATGCACTTCCATGATGGCTCTAGTTCCAGCAGTGATCGGCCCTTTTGAAGCGCTCGCTTTACCCATGCGCTGAAATGACAGGGCCAGGAGACGTGTGCATCAGAGGTGACCCTGGATGTGTGGGACCCTGGTGCCAGGTTTCAGGGTTGCCATCTACCCTTTGATAATTTAACATGGCTATGAAACATGGCTCGCTTATTGATATTTGTCTGTTAAAAATGTGGTGATTCTCCATAGCTATTTTCAGTCACCAGAGGGTATATCCATCCCATACTATCTAGATCTATTTATGTCAATGTACACTCAACAGTACCTAGGAATTACTCCCAAATTCACCAAAATGTGCAGGACAATGAACAACACATGGGTGAGATGGGCATTGTTTCGCTACTGCCTTGCACCCTGGCACCGAGGTGGATGTGTACCGACAAGTGTGCCTTGAAAGATGTAATGCCCACTGCTCGGAAGTTTGCACTTGTAGCCGGGATCAGTTGTGGGTCGAGTCAAAATTGGTTTGGCATCCCAATCCCTCCCTAATATGAGCATACCACCCGTGAAACAGCTAGAAACCCTGGTTGTCTTGGATAGGGGATGGGCGCTCAAAATTCAGGTCACATGTCAACAACGCTTGGAGCTCTTTCAGAAGCATGGAGACCGCTCCTCAGAACAGCGGCGATATCAACTGAGATGGTCAACCACACCGTGTCCACGACCTATTAGTATCACTACAATGACGGACCCGTACCTGGTACTTGTAAAAGTGGGTAGATTATGGTAAATCAATGACCTCACAGCGATGTCACTGTAAATGATAGAACGTTTCAAGTTGGTGACAATAGTAATTTCATCCCATAATCCCAATCAACTCCTGGTCCTGCAGCAAAGCTGAGGAGCAGATCATGTCCTATCGTCCAAAGGAGTGGTGAAATCAACCACCTTTTGTCACCTTTCGCCTCACGTTGAGAAAAGGTCGCACTGCGCCTGGGCTGCGCCACAAAGGGCGTGCTTTGCAGGTGATAGCAAGTGGTCAAGAGTTTTTGTTTGCCACATCGTCTTGTCTCCCAGGCGTTGTTCAAGGAATCATTGACGGGGAAGGACAACATGAACCACAACATGAACCACAATGATATAGGGATTCTAACGCCCACGGCTTCTCGAAATGTTATGCGCAACTTAACCACTCATGGTTTATAAAGAAGAAGAAGAAGAAGAAGAAGAAGAAGAAGAAGCACAGTAAAGCTCACAGAAGTTCGAGAAGGACCAACATGGACCAACCATTGAAGCTTGCCTATTTGGGGGATTTGAGGGTCTTTGGCTTCTCCAGGGTTTCAACAACTTCTACTTCTGGTGTTTCTGATTTCACCACTTTGATGCCATACAAAGGCCATGTTACTTTCAGCAAAAGTTCGGATCCAGCAGTCGTGGCCACCCATGGCCTCGGCCCCGTGAGGCCAGCGTTCCGGGCCTGCGCCCAACAGATGTGGCGAGGGCAGCACTGGCGGGGATCGACCCCGAGGCGGAATGTGTCGATGGTTGGGCCTTCGGGCAGCCGAATTTGGAGAAAGATCGACAGTTGTGTGTTCTATATCTACATAATTCTACATGCAGTATACATATACATATATATGTATATAGACAGTTAGATAATGTTACATACTCATATACATACATATACTGTATATTACAATATGTATATTACATGTTTACGGTATACGTATGTATCTGTATAATGTGTATAATGTTGGTATATGCATATAAGTTGCATATATATATATATATATATATGTACATGTACATATATGTATATGTATATATATACACATATATGTATACATATATGTATACATATATGTATACATATATGTATACATATATGTGTACATATATGTATACATATATGTATAGAGATCTCATATCACATTTTCGCCACAATGTCACTGTAGATGATGGTTAGTGTGCGGGACTCTTCTATATCAGCTTTATGAAATTCAGCCAGAGATATGATTCCGTATGCTTTCAATGGAACTGGCAATTGATCACGTATGTTTACCCGATCACGCATGCAGATTCAGTCTTTGAGCTCCACCCACAAGGTATTCTCTGCTCCATGGGACAGCCAGCCATATCTCTGATTGGAGTTATTGAAGAACAAGTGCAACGGAAAATTGGTATACCCTCCAGCCAACAATTGACATTTTTCATCATGAAACATATGAAACAGAAGATGAAGCCGTGGATTTGGGGTACCCAATTTTCAGACAAAGCCAAGTGGAAAGAATTTTTGCACAACTATTCAGGTGGTCAAGGAGGAGGAAACGCAGAAAATCCTGGATGCCTATGTGACTGCAACGTTGCCCGGCGATATCGACGATATCGGTGATGTGAAAAGCTATTTCTTTAACCACAACATCCAGCATGTTTAATGGGGATGTACCACAGGCAACTTACCCACAGCCACATGGCGGGGCTATCCCCAAGACTGGGACCTGTTCTTCGCTGATGATTGATATGTCTAAAATCAAATGAAGGTGCTTCAAGGGAAACGCTCTGTACAATGGAAGGATGTTGTTGGGTTTTCCTTTGGGCTATTCGGCAGTCTTCCGTTGTTTCAACCAAAGTGATGCCAATCGCAGGGGGTTGAAGTGTGCCTAAGTTCCACAGTACAGCGAGGGTGGGGTGCATTGGTATGGAACCTTCTCACAAGACAAGTAGGAACAGGTCTACTTGGTTCCGAAGATCTTTGCAGTGTCCAAGGAACTCTTGAGTGCAGTCCTTTGGTTGATGTTTCCATAGGTTTCAATCATGTCTTTGCATTTTCCATCCGCCATTCACATCCAAACTCCTTGGGTCCACTGCGGTGCGTGTCATGGTGCAGCTGAGGTGGGGAGATGAGAGTCACCTCATTGAGGACGATACCTTTGACGGGTCATGCTGGCGTGGTTGATGGCCGTGTTAATTGGGGCGGTGAAAGCAACAGTTGATCTGGGGTGGAGTTTGAGCTGGAAGATAGCAATGCCTAGTCACCATCAAGGCATTTGAAGGATCGGCATTTGCAGCTCTTTGTGGTTATGCATGTGTCTTCGGTGATGTTGGCCTTGCTTCAAGAGCCAGAGTCCTGATGAGAGGTTGACATGAAAGGTGGACCTACTTACGTCATGATTCTTTTGCCATCCCCCGTCACTCAGAGGTGTACCAGGGTTTCGACTTATCCGATACTTATCCCAACATGCATAATGAATCATAATGACATGTTCAACTCTGTGGATGCGAACCAACAAGCAACCTCTGACGTGTTGCTTCAGGGTCATGATATCAACTCCACCGCAGCAGGCCAGCATACAGTGACCAGGTTGCACTTTGATTGGACACCAGTTCTGGTGGTCGATGATGCAAAAAACATGTTGACCTTTGTTTGATTTTGGAGAGGGTTTATGTAGCTACGCCATGGCACTTGTCATGTCCCCAGAGGCAACAAGTTGATTTTTGAGGAGGCATGAGGAGGCTATCTGGCTATGCTCGCCGGCGCTATTGTTGTCGAGAAGAACTGACAGTTCCGGCAATTGACTTGTTTGTTTCAAGTGTGTTCTTACATCCAAACACATCTTCATTCAGGTACTCTGACATCCGGCAAATTCCTTGTAAGACCACCTGAATGAAGTCACGTTCGAAAAGCGGTTCCAAGGTACTGTTTGGGCCTGGACCTCAGCGCCGCAGGGGCCAGCTTTGAAAACCACCCATGGTGATGCTGGGTATGGCGCTGCAGCGATTCTTATGGGATACAAGCATAAAGCATGCAGAACAGAAGAGGGTTGAGCAACCATAGCCAGTTTTTTCTTTTTTTTTCGGAAGTCTTTGATTTTGGGTGAACCACCGTCTTTCCTGCCAGTCACGTTTGGTGAATTCAAGGACTGGAGAATTCTTGGACCCTCTAGTCCAGCATCTTAGTATAGGGATGAATAGTCAAACGATTCTGTTTGTTTTGAACATGTTCCTGGTTGAATTATAACGATCTCACTGGCTGACATTGCTGCAATTGATGCTTCGTAATAGTGGAATCGTCCCAAAATGACCAAGTATGTTTGTTGAATTGTTACAATTTAAGCCCGTATTTAAATTACGAAAAAATATGTCTTAGTTTAAACCCCAGAATACCAATCAACTCCTAGATGATCGAAGAGTTTTTTGCAATAATTTGAACATTTACTTCTAGAATCTCCTAGATATATAATAAACTTTGACAATTACAATTTGCAATTTGCAATTTCCCCAAGATGATCGAACAGCTTTTCTATGTTGGCCCAGGTATTTTGTGGGGCTACGCCTTGAGAGGTGCGACCAGAATCAGCAATTTGACGATGAAATGAACCTCCAAGAATGGCGATTGACACCCCAAAAACACCGAAAAATAGCACTCCGTCACTTGTGGTAGGATCCGAAAATCGAGAACTTGCCCCCAAATATAAATCATTATAATCACTATGAATCACTGGCAAAATGATCATTTTATGATGACCAACCATCATGTTTTGGGGGGAGCCCATTCTGAGCCAGGCATGGTGAAACGCTTGGCCTTAGATCGACAGTTGGGCACTGTTCCAGAGGCCTGGAACAATGGAGGATGGGCTAAAATGGATCAAAAGGACGATTTTGAGAAAGGGACAAATAGGTAAACAGGATGAACAATGAGGATTATATAGTCAGTAGTAACCATGAGTTTTTGGGGTGTTCCCCTATTTTTTGAGACACAGCCATTCAAAGTTTGGCCCCGTTGTGACACCGTCCACTCGTTGGCAACGCTCAGTCGATTGCTGCCCAACGTTGGCAGTTGGAACGAGCCTTGGTCTGGAACTGAGCCGATTGGTTTGGAACACCACAGTTCGCCAATGTTGGCCTCGTACATGTGTGAATATTATATATTATATCTCTATATATGTTATAAGTTATAATATGTTTGTTTGTGGAATAATCATACAATTGATGTCAATTGATTCTAAATTTCTATCATCATCATCATCATCATCATCATCATCATCATCATCATCATCATCACCACCACCATCATTATCCTCGTCATCATCCTCGTCATCATCGTCGTCATCATCGTCGTCATCATCGTCGTCATCATCGTCGTCATCATCGTCGTCATCATCGTCGTCATCATCATCATCGTCGTCATCATCATCATCATCATCAATTTCTGTATATATATATATATAATATTATATATACATATATAAAGGAATCATATTTAGATGCGATGCATATGAGGCCATAGACTTCAACGAATCTGGCGGTCTGAAACCTGGCTCTGGATGCCCAGTGTCAGGGGATCTTCCAGGGTGCTGGGGAGGGGTGTTATCGTCCTCGATTGTGTCATGAAAAGATTGCTTTGGTACCTGAAAAGTTAGGGGAACCTAAAATATTGACAGTTGATCATGGTTTCAGACAACTATTTTGCCCATCAAAAGGGACATATGTTGGGGTCATGTAATTCCATAACTGTCAGTCAAACCCATGTCAAAGAAAACAAGGTAAAGTTTGAAATTTATGATGTCATTGTCTAGTAGTCTTGTTTTCGTGCCACAAACCCAAATCCATCCAGATGGTTGAGGTCAAATCTCATTCCAACAGTATCCATTATCCCAAAGTTGGTCATACCCATTTGGATTTGTCTGAAAATATGGTATACCCATGTATACCCCCAATTATAGGCATTTAATGGGGATAGTGAGGCTTAACCAATGGATTTAGAGGGACACTATTTTCAGACAAACCCATTTGTGTTCTTGCAGAGTGCCGTGCTCCGAGGGCCTCCGACCTTCATGCAATATGCCAATGAGTTCTTTTCGCACGAAGACTGGGCAGTCCACCTGACATGTCCTTGGAAACAAACATCCAACGTAATGCCAATATTGCCGCATATACTGTAAACATATACACACTTATGTCCTTACTTTCCTGCTTCCTGACTAAAGTACAGTTCTTTCCATTCAATTCATTCCATTTCATTCATTCGTTCCATTCCGTTCCGTTCCATTCCATTCCATTCCAGTACGTATTGTACATCATGTAGACATGACCTTACACAGTTGACGAGTAGATGGTATGTTCCAGGTTCAACCGTTCAACACCGTTCAACCGTAGTCGTGATATCTCCAGTTGCCAGGACCTTTGCAAGCCCAGCAACGCTGCTGTAATCCTGATGGAAGCAGAGTTGCAGGCTGCTGGAGGATGGATTGATGGATCCATAAACTGAGAATGGCTTAGATACGCAGACATGTCATGACATGTCCATATCAATTCAATATACATACGTGTCTATATCATATCATATGTATATATATATATACTCGTACATGTTGATATTGGTATGTCATGATATGTCTATGCACCATTCGAGCAACATGTTAAACATGGATCGACAGATCACTATTTAAGTCGAGCAGTCAAAGGATCCCCAGATCCAGGAAGCGATGCATGCGATGGCCATTCTCTCCAGCGTCTCTCAGGTTGCGCTGCAGTGGAGACTTCAAAATCGCTCTACCACTAGTCACCGAAAAGATAGAACAAGTTAGCTTTGACACGATTTGGCGGATATTATCTATATAAATACGTGTTTTCCATGTATACATATTATAATATATACATATATATATATATATACATATTACATACATATACATATTACATATATATATATATATTATAGACATTTATCCATCAAATTTTGGGGGTTGATTTTCTACAACCAGCTAAAAAAGGAAATGACTCAGCAAACAGGGATGGTAGCCAGCCAAAAGTGGGCAATTTTTCCAGTTCTTGGAGGACCAATTTTGATCCATCCTCCGCTGCGTCATTTTTGGGAAGCCTGGAAGCCAGACATGTCAAGCATCATGATATTTACTGGAGTAAAGAGCAGATTTCTGCTTGTTTCATGATTTTTTAGGACTCGGAAGCTGCTGATGGTAGGGTGAATGTCATGGCGTGAACATCCGTGATGAACCTCTTGATTTGTTTACAAGAGAGTACTTGTGCTCCATGTATCACTTCACACAAGACCCAGAAATTCACTCTGTACCCTCTCTACCCTTTGACCCCAAAGCCAATGTCAGGATGATGACATGGAAGTGATCTCAAGCTCAGAAGAGGCAAAATCGGGTCAGTTTGACTTTGCAACCCCCATGTGCCATGTGTCATGGAAAATTCCACGCGCCAGGAATTTGAGAACGACTTCGAATTGGACCTGGTGGCATGGCCAAGAAAAGCTGGATGTCCTGTCGCTGGTTGGATGACGAGTCGAGGGGTGTTGTGGAAGACCGAATGTGCGCGTGATTCTTTTATCGGTCATTGGATCATCGAAGTCGTTGGAGATCATTTTACTGGGTTTCAGAATAGATTCAGAATCATTAACTGACTGTGAATGAATCCAAAATCTAAGCAAAGCGAGCATTTTTCACGGGCAAATTGGGTGACTTCACCCATTGAGGTGCTTCTGGACCAGGCTGAATGGAAGGTGCGGATGGCAGAGGTAGACTCGATGGATGGTTGAATTGGTTGAATTGGTTGAATATGAACCATGATCAAAAGTTCGCAGATATACCCATATTGGGAGGTTTTTATGAGATGGTCATCAATCCATTTTCGTAGGGATTTGTATGATTTGATATGCCCACTCTTTGGATTCCCAATGGTGGGATGACCACAAACCACCAGTTTTGACCATGACACATGGGTCCATGTTTGCCCCAATTTTGACCCAACACTGGGACTGGGAGGGGAGCTTATCTTGCGTCAAAAACTTTACATTAATACCCAGTTTGTTGCAGAGTATCTAAGCCCGTAAGATTAGCCATGTCTATTGACCACTAGAGTCAGTGTGCACATATGCACATATACATATACATGTATCTGTATATACACATACATAAATAATCATATACATATTATATATATATATATATACATGAATGCATGTATATACTTCCTGGCAACCTGCGAAGTTGTTGTGGCACATGGCCATGGATGCTCCATTGCTCCAGGCCTTTCAATACCGAGCGATTGCTTATGGCAGTTTGGTTGCAGATGCCGAGGCGCATTGATCGGCCCCCAAGTTGTGGCTATTTTTTGGGGGAAAGTGATGATACGCCAAATTCAGGGGTGTTCCAGGCGAACACAAATTTGGGTTTGTCCAAATCCACTGATTTTCGGACCCAACTTGGACGCTACAGGCCTTGGTGGAAGCAGAAGTAGCTCTGGAGCGCAACGACCAGTCGGTTGGGGGGCCAAAGTTGCCACCTTCAATGGGGTATAGCGAATCAGAACCACCTTTGATATCCTTTGATATTGACGCCAGAAGAAAGGATCCAAACCAATAAATATATATATATATATATTTATTTATTTATTTATTTACTTATTTATTTATTTATTTATTTTTAGAGAGAGGGGTCACTGGCGTAAAAACATGGCCCAGTGGGAATATTCGTGCATTTGGATGCATTTGCGATGACGTGGATCATATGCCATTCCAAGAATCATTGACTCTGAAACATGTTGATACAGTATCAATGATGAGATGTTTGCCACATTTGCTACCCTGGAAGACTATGTTTGTTTCAACATGTTCCATTTCGACTATTGAGCCACAACTTCCAGGACCATCCCAGAAATATTCAGTAATGGTGGCATCCCTCAAAACAGTGGTGGAACGTCTCACAGCACAATTATGTGTTCTTGGGTCAAAAAAGTCAACACCCCGAAGGAAAATGCAGCGAAATCAGACATTTCTGTCATCTCCTAACAACATGTGGATATACATACACACATACACATACAGATACATATATACATACGTATACACATACGGATACATATACCTACACATATTATAGTTACAATACTTCCACTCTGCCGCGTTCCTGCCGTGCTTCAGTGGGTCTCCAAGCTGGTGCAGACCCGGGTGCTCACCGACATACGACCAGACCAGAGTCGTTTGGCCAGGAGCCTCAGGGGACCCATGGATTCACCATGGTTAATAATCTGTTGATATTATTGGTATAGATTGGCTATGGCTAATTACATGGTTGATAACGATGAATCTATAGAATACCAAATACATTCAAATACCCCCCCAAGAAACTTTGGTTTAGTGGTTGACCTGTTCATTTGAGGGTTCCATACAAGGATGTATTCTTGGGGATGGGATTAATCAGGACCCGGCAAGAAATGAGGTGTTAAGATGATTTTGAGATCTTTCGGATGGCCCCATGTGAGACTCTAAAGGAGTATCGGCACGTGCAACTGGAGCGATTGACATAGGGTACTCGTTTGCCAGTGGACAGTCGGTCAGGATGATATGTTAAGACCATCATGTGTGGACAAAGTACTCGATGATCTCTCATTTTTGGAACCCTGAACTTTGGCAACTGTTCTCGTTCATTCAATGATGAACTGTGATCTTTCAGATACTGATGCAGATGCTGAAAGTAGGAAGTCTCTGCAGGTTGCAGCCGGAATACAAGCTCCAATCCGCCGAGTGGCGAGAAACTCAGAGAAGTTTGGCTTGAAACGCTCACTCCATAGATGTCCTTTTCCCGTCTTTTCCCACTTGTTGGATGATTAGCAAGGGGGTAATCCTCCGTTGAACCACTGGCTCCTTTTTAGTGTTTCCAATTCTTTCCCAAGTGGCAGGTTCAAGCTCTGAAGGACAAAGTTCTGCAAAGCAAGCTCACAGAAGCTCGAAGGAGTGCGGGGCTGAAACGCCCAGCGTCCAGATTCAGATTTGGTTGAAAAGAATCCAGGAAAACCCAAACCATGATGGTGGAAAAAGTGAAAACTCACTGCTGAAGTCTCCAATTGTTTCCCCGAAAAGTTGTCCAAATTGTCTCACGTCGAGACATCATGGAGGAAGTTCATGATGGTTAGCCATTATCAACCATTATTAACTATTGTGAACCATCATCGACCCCAGGTTTGTCCAAAATGATGTCCGACAGCGCAGCAGCGGCTGCCTTGGCCTCCGCAGCTGCTGCACGGTCCGAGTCCAGCGAGGCAACCGGCAAGGGAAAGCAGTGAAATGCAGAAAATAAATGCAATGGATCATATGTATATATATATATCACATATGTATATATATATATATATATTTATATATATATATATATTTATATATATATAAATATATATATATATATATTGTGATTCCGACCATTTGAACGGGTGTCCACACTGTCACCTTCTCACATCGTGGCCTGTTGGAGGCTCAGGACCAACTCAGGGGGTTGCAGATATAGGGNCGACCATTTGAACGGGTGTCCACACTGTCACCTTCTCACATCGTGGCCTGTTGGAGGCTCAGGACCAACTCAGGGGGTTGCAGATATAGGGAAAAGAGCACATCGAGCGCTGGGGCGCGCCATTGGTGGACCAGGAGGTCCTTTCATCATTTGACCAGGGGTCACATTGTTCATTGAAGGGTCGAGGCGATCCAGTTTGAGGTGAAGGTCAATCCGCTTCCAATTAGAACAAATTTCTAATTGGTAGCGGAGCTACGGCTCCTCGCTGCCACGGCTTGTTAGCCCTGAGAGCAGTGGAAAGGAGAGATCCAGGATGCCTGAAGGCGATGGAACTGCTGGAGGCCAAGTCATGGGGTCATCTAATCTCCCATGGCACCTGATTCCTAAGTTCGTTCCTGGTGAAACAGATGTCAATGAGTACACCCGTCGTCTGGAGTTTTTGGCCAATTTGTGGCCGAAGGAGCACCTCAGTCAGTTGGCTCCCAGAGCATGTTTACTCTGTGAAGGTACAGCTTTTTCGAAGGTTGTGAGACTAGATCCGGAGAAACTGAAGACAGCCGATACTGAGGGAGTGAAACTCCTTGTCAAGACGTTGGGCGGCACTTGGGGTCAGACAAAACTGGAGACAAAGTATGAGCGTTTTGAACGCGCCCTCTATGGGACAGTGCAGAAGCAGGACGAGACACACACCAGCTATCTAGCACGACATGAAGTACAATTTGAAGAACTAGCCAATATGGGCGCGACTCTGTCAGAATTTCGGGCCTACATACTGATCAGAAATTCTGGACTGACGTCAGAAGATAAAAAGCGTATCATAGTTGAGTCTGCCGGTAATCTGAAATACTCCAAGGTGACAGATTCCATCAAGCTCTTGGCTTCCAAGTTCTTTGGTGAAGTGCAAGCAGGCACCAATGCCAAAGCGAACCCTCGGAACAAGACGTATGATGTGAACTTTGTTGATGACGAACACTGGTCAGATGAAGCCGATGAGTCAGCTTTTCTCAGTGTTGAAGCCGCTGAAGATCTGGGTCTGGAGACATTGCTGTCAGAAGGTGATGAGGACGCACTTTTGGTGCAACAATTTGAGGACAGTTTGATAGATTCTCTCCAATCAGATTCAGAAGTGGCCACTTGTCTCAATACATACCTTGAGG
Organism: Symbiodinium sp. clade C Y103; assembly: GCA_003297045.1. NCBI lineage: Eukaryota > Dinophyceae > Suessiales > Symbiodiniaceae > Cladocopium > Cladocopium sp. clade C. Next base: position 24,684 of record BGPT01000358.1, on the reverse strand, counting down.
CACGAAAACGTATCACCGAGAAAGTCAAAGGACGTGGTTTCTGGAGTGCAAAGCCATCCAAAGGGTTTGCTAAGGGCCGAGGAAAGCACAAAGGTGGCTTTTGAAACCAATTCAGAAAGCCCTTGGCCCAGCGAATCTTGGAGTCCACATGCCGGATTTGCAATCAGAAGGGCCACTGGAAAGCTGAGTGCCCACAGCGGCACAAGGCAGGTGGTGGCTCAGCGACGAATCCAAGTTCTTCCACAGCATTCGCAGGTGTCACTATAGCCCAGGAAGTGCTGCAAGCACACGTGGATGCCGATGATAATCCCGATGATGCTCCTCCAGATCATGCCATTGCCTTCCAATTCGAAGAATCTTGCCTGGTAACAATAAGTTGGCATAATGGGGATAGGTGTAATGGGGTAAATAGGATGCTAGGTCCACCAACATGGCACAGAAATTTCTCCCATCGCCTGCAAGCGGTTCTCAGGAAGAAGTCTGAACATGAAGATCAGACCTGCCGCAACCCCCTGAGCCGAAAAACCGCTGCCAGTTTGCCTGATTCCTCGCAGGAGGTAGTGACGTTTGCCTCTCATGGAACACATGGTATCGTTGATTTAGGTGCCAGCATGTCTGTCATAGGCGAATCCCAGTTTCAGCAACTGTGCAAACATTTACCTGTGACCGTGAAACATGCCATGAAAGAGGCTCCATGTAACGTCAGCTTCCGATTTGGAAATGATAGCATAGTGGTCGGTCGCAGAGCAGTTTTCTTTCCTGTAGGTGACAAATGGATCAAGGTAGTGATTGTGCCATCCAACACTCCATTTTTGATTGCCAACAGTGTGTTTCGGTCTCTTGGTGCTCTGATTGATGTTGCAAGTTCCTGTATCAGATTTCAATCTTTAGAGAAGACTGTTCCGATGCATTTGACCGACCGAAAGCTCTTCCGGATCGACCTTCTTGATCTCTTGCAAAACGAGCATCAGCCACCAACTGAAGCTGTCATGTTGATGAATCAAATCCCAGAGGTTCATGAGGTCCAGCAGGTTGTAGAAGCCAAGGTTGTACCACCATGTACCGTAAAAGAAAGCAGTCTTGCTAATACATGTTTGCAATCTCAGAAACATGAAGTCATGACACAATCTCTGAAACATGAAGTCCTGACACAAAGTCCAGAACCTGTGAACTTGCCCAGTGTCAATCAGACATGTGACCAACAGCAAGGCCGGCTCGATCAGTGCCCTGACGAATCGAGTGACCTGTTGCTTTCTTCCTGTGACCATGCCGCAGGGATCGAACGAAGTGAAGTTCGACGACCTGGCCGATCGCCTCCGTCGTCTCAGCATTGCCGAGAAAGAAGCTGCCGAAGACCTCAGTCCCATCATGGCCATGACCTTGACCGAACTGATGGAAGAGCGAGTGGCTTTTGGCAAAGCCCACACTGGCAAAGCCTTCAAAGATCTGATCCCCGAGACGAAGTATCTGAGCTGGTTTGCCGAAAATTACAAAGCCAGCCGCAAACCGGAGCATGTCAAGTTGCTCAGGTTCATTCAACTGCATGTGGAAGATCTCGGGGGACAGAAGCCCACCAAGAAGATGATCCAAGCGAAGGCCAAAGCCAAGTGTCCTCCAGGCCACCCACAGATGACCATCGACCTGGAGGAGGACGAGGACGAAGTTTGGGATGCGATTCCAGAAGGTCCCTCACTGGAAGTGATGCAGATGCACGATCGTATGAACCAGCTGGAGAACACCCTGCGCGAAGTTCTTGGACATCTGACGCAGCAAGCCCAGCAGCAGCCCAGTGCATGAATGCTGTATCTGTAGACACTGAAACATGTCTCCAAGTCCCACCGGAAACCATAGCTGACATGTGTGATGCTTTTGAGTTGTTCCACCAATTAAAGTCTGAGGACATGCATGTTTTTGGTCAAGAGGATAGTAATAGGGATACCATCCTTTACACCAGAGAAACCAATTGGGTTGCTCAAGAAATGTTGAGGCATTTTGCCACCAAAGGGGTCTACCCCAACTCTCCTGTGCTGAAACAACAGAAAGCCGATCTGTTTGAAATCTACTGTAGCCAAGACAGTCAGCTCACCAATCGTGCACGCCAACAGGGGCTGTGGGCAGAGAGACATGGACTCAAAGATGGCGACTTGTCCACGGCAGATGGCCGTGCAAAGCTGTACGATAGGCTGCTTCAGCTTTTGCCCCGTGACATATGGTTAGCTCCAAAGTGTCGTGCTTGGTGTCGATGGAATGAATTCAATCGTCATCGCAGTGTCCACTTAGCCCAAAAGATCATCCGTGACCGTGAGAATGATCAAGTCCATTTGTTGCTGTGCGATGCCGTGTTTGAATTTCAAAGTGCCAGATCACCTGACACCCATGCCCACTTAGAGCAACCCGCCGGTTCCCAGATGCTGTTCCAAGAGGAACTTGATGCGATCATCGAGCAATCATTCGTTGGCCGTTGTGACATGTGCACTGCCGGAGCTTTGAAACATCCCAACACACATATGCCACTTCAGAAGGGAACTCAAATTGTCACCACATCCCGAATCATGCAACATCAAATTGAAGCACTGAAATGCAACAAACGCCACCAACATTCACAAATAGCCGGTTCATGTTATGTGCACGGTCATGGTAGGATGTTTTTGTCCCAGTACAGTGAGCTGTATACCCGAGTGTTTGCCGACAAAGTCATTCGTAGCCTCCAATGCAGTGCATCCGTGACAGAGCGCAACAGTTCTGCCCTGGAAGATGCAGAAGCATTTGTCACACGACCTGCGGAGAGTTCATCGGCCGATGAGAGCCTTCCCAAGCGACAGAGATTGGGTGTTAAGCAGACACCTAGCCAGGCCTATCTCCAACAACTTGCCATAGAACAACAGTTGAATAATTGTTTGCAAATGGCCATGAAAGAGTCTCCCAAAGTAGGTAAGCGAGTGTTTTGGTCTGGTATACTTGTGGAAGAAGTTCAAAAATTGTGCCAAGACATGAAAGTTCAATGTGTTGAGACCTGCAAAGGGGCTGACCGACGTAGAGCACCACCACCAGAACTCAAGTCAGCTCATGCACCATGGCGAAAGACTTTTGGGATTCATCGCCATACTGGTCGGGTGTTTTGTGATGCCTTTTGGGAGGAATGGGGAAAGACCAGTCGAAGGAATCTCATCAGAAAATGTCAGCCATCTAGGATCCTAGTCACAGTTTTTGCTTCCACTGCTGGTGAGGGAATGCCTGTTGCACCCAATTCCTCTTCGACAGAGCGGCCTGATTTTTGCGAGCCAGATGCGAAGCGAATGCGATATGAAGATACCTCCCAACAGGAACCTGCCCACAAGCCGCAGGAATCCGATGTTCCAGAGATGCCCAGTCCTGAGCCTTCCCATAAACACAGTCGCCATGGTCCCAAGTTTTTGCAATTGTCTCCTGAACAAAGACAGCAGTTGGTGAGAATGCATAATAACTTAGGACACCCTGATGCCACAGTGTTAGGAAACGTGCTTCGAGATCAGAATTGGCCATCAGAAGCCATTGAAGGCATACGTGATTTGCACTGCCCAGCATGTTTTGAGCGACAACAGCCCAAGCTCGCTCGACCAAGCCATTTGAGCGAGAGTCGACAGTTCAATGACACTGTTGCAATTGATGCGGTCACTTGGACAAGCCAAAGTGGTTTAACTTTTACGTTTTATCACATGATTGACATGGCCACCAACTACCATGTTGCTTTTCCGTGTGAACACAGGCCCAACTGTGAAGACATGGCACGCTTTGTGACACGTCATTGGATTCAATGGGCTGGTCCTCCAAATACGTTGGTGCATGACAGTGCGGGGGAATTTTGCGGTGAAGAGTTTGGCCGATTCCTACAAAGTTTTGACATCCGCTGCCGAGTGATTCCAGCTGAATCTCACTGGCAATTGAGCCGTTGTGAGAGACATGGAGGGATTATTCAAAGTATGTTGGACAAGTGGCAACTCCAATACCCCATCACATCCTATGATGATTTTGAGGTTGGTTTGACATACTGCACATCCGCCAAAAATTCCTTGTCCAGACATCGAGGGTACAGTCCCGAAATCTTGGTCTTGGGGAAGTCAAGGCATGTGCCTGCATGTAACTCCAATAAGGACACCTCTGCATCCGACTATGTTTTCGAAATCCCTGAAGATCAAACCCACCAAAGTGAGTCAGCGGAAGTCCAACAATTTCTCAAGAATCTTTCCATGCGGGAACAAGCCCGAATAGCGTTTATCCGTGCAGATCATGATGTCAAACTGCGTAGGGCTTTGTTGCGCCGTAGTCGGCCAGAGAGAGAAAGCTTCTCCATGGGACAATGGGTCATGTACTGGCGTAATGGCAAAGGTTCTCAACCAGGTTCATGGAATGGTCCTGCTCGTGTAGTTCTTCGAGAAGATAGACATGTGACATGGATTACCCATCAGAGCCGCTTGTACCGATGTGCACCAGAACATTTGCGCAGTCTTTCAGATAGAGAAGCACAAATGCCCGAAGTTCTTCAAGATCATGGTCCTCTGAAATTTCCCGTGTCTTTAGGATCCGGAGTGTTCCAGTATCATGACCTGACCTCTCAAAGTCCTGTGACAGAAGCTGCGAGTAATTCAGAAGCCCCTGCACCTGCGCCTGTAGAATCACCAATGCCGACGGGCATGAATGATGCTGGCCAAACTGCCGAAGCCACTGCAACTCAGCCAATCCTGAACCCAGTAATCTCCCCTACACATAACAGTTCCAATAATTCCATTCAACCTGATGCTGAACCCGAAGCTAATAATCCATCCACCATTCCCAATACTCCACACAATGCACTTGATATCCCCCATGATCCATCTCAATACAACAGTATGCCAACGGAGATTCCCCGAGGAGGCCTGGACGTTAGTATCCCTGAAACTGAGGCTGAAAGCGGACTCACCATACAACACAATGACCACTGGGAAATCCAAGGTAACCACATCATCCGACATCACCATCAACCACGTTACAAGTTGTTTCAACCACATGCTGTTGATGACTGCCCTGTTAACCCGGAATGGCTGAACTCCTGCAGAACAAGTAAGGTCCAGACCTTGCAAGACCAGACCTGGACTCATGAAGATGAGTGGCGTGGAAATATGCTGGCCCACATGAGTATGCCAACTCTTTGGACGGGGCAGACAGTACTCACCATCAAGCCGGAACATGTGTCAGCATGTCCCACACAGCAGCAGTACATCCACTTTTGTTCGGAACAACCACAAAGAGGGTATGAAATAAGCCTGGTACTAGATGCTCATGAGATCTTAACATGCTCCCGACAAGAACCTTGTGAACAAGTAGCCTTCCGTGCCTCAAATGCCAAAAGACAGAAAACAGAGGTTAAGGAACGAACGTTGACACCACAAGACAAGGCCCTGTTCAATGCTGCAAAAACCAAAGAAATAGTTTCTTGGTTAAGTACAGAGACCGTAAGGAAAATAGCCCGCAGTCAAATCCCCGAAGACCAGATCCTTCGGTCCAGATGGGTATTAACATGGAAGCCTTTGGACAAACCTATGGAGCAAACAGATCCCACAGCAGGTGACACCCAACAAGTCACCCACAAACCTAAGGCCAGGTTGGTCATACTGGGGTTTGAAGACCCACAACTGGAAACATTGGCGAGGGACTCGCCCACTATGGGACGTGATTCCCGGTCTTTGATATTTCAGTACGCTGCATCGGCGCGATGGCGAATCAAAAGCTTCGATATCCAAACCGCGTTTCTACGCGGGCGGCGTCAAGATGGCCGCATATTAGGCATGGATCCGCCTGAGGAAATGAGGACTCATATGCAACTCAAGCCTTGGGAGTGTTGTGAGCTCCTTAAGTCAGCCTACGGGCTCTGCAACGCACCTTTGCTTTGGTACGAAGAACTCAAGGGGGCCCTCATAGGCCTTGGCTTTCGCATGAGTCCCTTAGATCCCTGTGTCTTTGCCTTGCCCCGAGCTGATGGACAAGGAATCCACGGCATAGTGGGGATCCACGTTGACGATGGTTTGGGGGCCGGAGATGAGTATTATACCAAGGCGATTGGAGAGTTGGAAAGTCGATATCCCTTTGGAAGTAAGCTGGACACTGATTTCAATTTTACGGGTATACATGTACATCAGAATTGGGACGGTTCGATTGAACTGGATCAGTGCAAGTACATTGAAGATATACCTCCAATTGAAGTCCCTCGATACCGACGTCAAAATGTTGACTTACTTGTGAATGAAGCGGAACGACAATCACTCAGAGCTTTGGTAGGAAGTATTCAGTATGCGGCTACCAATACAAGACCAGATCTCTCTGCAAAACTCAGCCTGTTACAAGCAAAAATAACCACAGCCACAGTCAAAGATCTACTTGAAGGTAACCGTCTTTTACATGAAGCCAAATCCCACAAACATACCAAGATAACATTCAAAAGTATTCCACTACATGACTTGCGGTTTGTTTCTTTCTCAAATGCCTCATTTGCCAACAGAGCAAACGCCCAGTCTCAAAAAGGATGTTTAATCTTGGCAGCCTCCAAATGCATCGGCGAATCGCAAGCCAGTGATGTCAGTCCACTCCTGTGGTATTCGAAGAAGATAGCTCGTGTTGTTTCCAGTACTCTAGCATCTGAAGCATATGCCCTCAGTGGAGCAGTAGATTTGCTTTCTTGGATTAGGATACACTGGTCATGGATTTGTTGTCCTAACAACGAATGGAAGAATCCCGAACAATCCTTGGCAAAAGGTCCCGAAGCGTATGCGGTGGTGGACTGCAAAAGTTTGTATGACCTCATCCAGAAAACAACTATCCCACAATGCAGTGAACATCGAACAATGCTAGAAGCACTTGTTATCAAAGATCGCATAAAGGAGGGAATCGTCATGAAATGGGTACGTTCTGCAGCTCAACTTGCAGACAGCTTAACTAAGCATATGGACTGCAGTGTGCTACGAGAGTTCTTACAGAAAGGAAAGTGCATAATTCACGATGTTGCCGAAGTGCTGCGTGAACGTGCAGACAAGCGTACGAAGAAGATGTGGATGAGCCAGTTCCAGGAAAATCAGCACCAATCTGGGAATGATACAACAGTATCCTGATAGTGTGCAGTCTTTTGTTTGTTTTTCGAAACCTTAGAGATTTTATGATTTTTGACGAGTGTGATTCCGACCATTTGAACGGGTGTCCACACTGTCACCTTCTCACATCGTGGCCTGTTGGAGGCTCAGGACCAACTCAGGGGGTTGCAGATATAGGGNCGACCATTTGAACGGGTGTCCACACTGTCACCTTCTCACATCGTGGCCTGTTGGAGGCTCAGGACCAACTCAGGGGGTTGCAGATATAGGGAAAAGAGCCCATCGAGCGCTGAGGCGCGCCATTGGTGGACCAGGAGGTCCTTTCATCATTTGACCAGGGGTCACATTGTTCATTGAAGGGTCGAGGGGATCCAGTTTGAGGTGAAGGTCAATCCGCTTCCAATTAGAACCAATTTCTAAATATATATATATATATCACATATACATATATATATATATATATACATATAGATATATAGATAGATAGAATTACATGTATATTGTATATATACACAGTATATATATATATACATACATATGTATGTATTATTGTCCGGGCGTTCCACTGCTATGTTTGAGTTCTGGAGGGTATCCGCAAGCTGACAATGGGTCAAAACGCTGGTGAATCCCATTGAATCCCTTTGTTTTCACATTGACATCGAACTGGCCGACATTTAGTGTGTAAAAATCCCACGTGCGTGTGGTAAACAACATGCACTGAAAGATCCGGTAGGGGGAAACCAGAGATATCCAAGTGGATGTTTTCAGAGCGTGTCAGTGGTTTGCCGTTGGATCGCGTTGGATCGTGTTGGATGAAGCCATGACAACTGCAGGAATCGGATGGCGACAAAGCGGCTGCGGAAGAAACATGGGTTTTGCAGCGCTGCTCTGCGACATGGGCCATCAGTCCAACTGGTTACACTTACACTCCCTTACCTTATGGTTGCATTCACAGGGTTGCTCCATCCCGTTGGATGAATCATAGCCACTTTTGGGTGGTAGATTGGGCGTTTTACCTCTTTCCCCAGTGCATCTGGGTTAATGTTGATTTTTTCTGCCACAATTGTGCAGCCAGCTACTAATCAGCATCTACCATTATGATGGATACAACTCCATATTTCTATACTTAGAGGGTTTTGCCCAAAAAGATAGAGAAGTCAAATCCTACTACTACTGAACAGTGACAAATTGAATTGCTGTATCTTTAAATCTTTGAGGGCTGTCTACGATATATACACCTGGCCATACCCAACCCACGTTGTTGCTTGTGGAATGAACGCCTGCGTCATGCTGCCATTGAAGACTGTCCAGACAGGAAATGTTGAACAAGCACTACGGAGTGTGTAGCATATTAATGTTTATTGTAAACGTTTGGTGTGGATTTAATGTAACATTGTTAGTGCTTGTTTTTCATTCGGATTATGATGATGTACATGAATGTGCAATAGAAACATATATTACATATGCTATGAGTGTGTCTATAGATATGTATTTTCTGAAGAAAAAAAACATGCATATGTATACATGCAAACTGTATACATGCAAACAAAATTGTTGTGTTCTGCACTTCATCTTGGGTTTTGCAGCGATGGAGGTGTGTTTCCTAACATCGGGCGAGACCCTCACAGTCCTTGATGATGAATTGCAAGGCCAAACCGTCAAGGCTGCGAAGAAAGCCTTGGCAGCTAAGGTTGGCATTTCCAGATTCAAGCAAAGATTTTTTGTTGAAGATGGTTCGCATGAGATCCAGGACGATGAAATTCTAGCTCTATCTCCACTGAAGATCCAGCTGGTGGTCTTGGAATTCTGGCCACCCGATCATGAAGAAACACAGAAGATGATCTCGGCATCTAGAGACAACAATTTAGTTGCTCTTGAANCCCGATCATGAAGAAACACAGAAGATGATCTCGGCATCTAGAGACAACAATTTAGTTGCTCTTGAACACTTACTGCAACAACCACGAAATCCCAATGAGCCAAGCAATGATGGCAAGACGCCCTTGTTTCACGCTGCGGAGCAGGGACATGTTCAACTTGTGGAAGTATTACTGGAGGCAGGAGCAAGGACAGATGAGCCTGAGTTTGCCCGCGGGCAAACACCAATGTTCACTGCAGCTCAAAATGGCCACCTTGAAATTGTGCGGTTTCTAGTCGAAGTTGGTGCAGCCAAAGATCAAGCCACTAACGATGGTGAAACGCCTTTGTGTATTGCGGCCCAGAACGGCCACCTTGACATTGTAACGTGTCTAGTCCACAATGGTGCAGCCAAAGACCAAGCCACTAACAATGGTGCNAACGCCTTTGTGTATTGCGGCCCAGAACGGCCACCTTGACATTGTAACGTGTCTAGTCCACAATGGTGCAGCCAAAGACCAAGCCACTAACAATGGTGCAACGCCTTTGTTTATTGCGGCCGGGAACNGGCCACCTTGACATTGTAACGTGTCTAGTCCACAATGGTGCAGCCAAAGACCAAGCCACTAACAATGGTGCAACGCCTTTGTTTATTGCGGCCGGGAACGGCCACCTTGACGTTGTGCGGTNAGTCCACAATGGTGCAGCCAAAGACCAAGCCACTAACAATGGTGCAACGCCTTTGTTTATTGCGGCCGGGAACGGCCACCTTGACGTTGTGCGGTGTCTAGTCGACAACGGTGCAGCCAAAGATCAAGCCACGAACGAGGGTGCAACGCCTTTGTTTATTGCGGCCGGGAAAGGCCGCCTTGACATTGTGCGGTGTCTAGTCGACAACGGTGCAGCCAAAGATCAAGCCACGAACGAGGGTGCAACGCCTTTGTTTATTGCGGCCGGGACAGGCCACCTTGACATTGTGCGGTGTCTAGTCGACAATGGTGCAGCCATAGATCAAGTCACGAACGAGGGTGCAACGCCTTTGTTTATTGCGGCCGAGAANGTCTAGTCCACAATGGTGCAGCCAAAGACCAAGCCACTAACAATGGTGCAACGCCTTTGTTTATTGCGGCCGGGAACGGCCACCTTGACGTTGTGCGGTTTCTAGTCGAAGTTGGTGCAGCCAGAGATCAAGCCACGAACGAGGGTGCAACGCCTGTGCGTATTGCGGCCAAGAGGAGGCACCTTGACATTGTGGAGTTGCTTGTTGAAAATCGTTCAGGCAAAAGATCACGCAGACAACAATGGTGCAACGCCGTTGCATCTCAAGGCTCAGAAGGGCCACCTTGACATTGCGCAGTGTCTAGTGGAAAATGGCGCAGCCAAAGATCAAGCAGATAACATTGGTGCAACTTGTGGCCCAATGTTGTCCTTCTCTGTCCTTTTTGAGTGAGTTACAGTTTGATTATGCTTTATAGACGTTCAAACATTGGGATTAAATGTCAGATTCACCACGTTGCCATCATGTACTTAATGTCCGCCGCATTTTTGACTTGGTTAGTTAGTGTTGATTTGAACAAAACACATCAAACCACTGCAAAACGATAGGGCCTCAGACCCTAAACAGTGTGGGGGTGTGAGGATAATGTATGCTAATGTTGAGGATGGTGATGGTGATGGTGATGGTGATGGTGATGATGATGATGATGATGATGATGATGATGATGATGATGAGGAGGAGGAGGAGGAGGATGGTGATGATGAGGATGAGGATGAGGATGATGAGGATGACAATGTTGCGGATGATGATGTTGATGTTGATGATGTTGAGGATGATGAGAAAAAGATCTTACTCTCTTCACCATGTCTGTGTACAAGATCTCCACAAGAGGTGTCCTGGCAAGATCTACGTGCAAGATCTCTACAAGAGTTCTGTCGGCAAGATCTCTTTATGAGATCTCTGCAGAAGCTGTTTATAGGAGATCTCTTGGCAAAATCTCTGTAAGGAACCTCTTGGCAACCTCTCTGCACAAGCTCCCTATACGAGGTCTCTTGGCAAGATCTGTTTCAGAGATCTCTGCGCAAGCTCTCTAAAAGAGCTCTCTTGGCAAAACCCCAACAGATCTCTATGCAATGCCTCTGTCAAATTGCCAAGATCTCTACAAGAGGTCTCTTGGCAAGATTGTTGGGAGCAGCCATGATTCTTGGTTCCGCATTCATGGATCCAGACATCACATGTAATCAGATCACCAGGGGAACCCCCCAGGATTCTACCGAAACCTTTGCCACTTGCACTGCTGGGATTAACTTTGTCTAAGACTAAGTGACACGGAGTTGTTGATCATTTTTGTCCCTAAGCACCTCATGTTGGGATCAATATGGTGAAAAGAGGGTGGCTTTAAGCATTAGAAGAAACGAAACCAATATTTTTTCTAATTTCCAGTTGAACCTACAATACGTATGCACATGATTGCACATGTAGACGTAGATCCCACGTTCTCGCGTTTTTCTCCCCGTCTTCGCAACAGGAGGAACTGGAGGAGATGGCACGTGAATTGCGGAACAGTTGCAAGATCGAGGACCGGGGCTGCTGTTGGGATCATCGGTGTCACCATGGGATTTTGACCCAGCTGGGATATAAACCCCCTCTATAGGTGCAAAAACCACTTGTAAAAGTCTTACAACTGGAACTGCCAAGTATGGGGTCACACATGGAATATCAATAGACCCACAGAGGTTGTCATGTTTTAAGATTCTTTGAGTACTAATGCATCCATTTTTGGGGGGTCAATAATTTTGACGTGGCCCATACCCCTAAGATCCCCTAAGTGCAAAGGATTCACCTGAGGTTTCATTGACGTAACCTGGGAATGTTGAATCACCACTGGCAACGGAAAATCTTCATGTTTAAAAGGACCATCATTTGCAGGTCAGGCACGATCTACTGCCATGTTGGATTTCCGGAGGGTAACAGCTGGCATTTTCGTGGAGAATCTTTGCAGCTGCGGCTGTGCTCCTTCCGCACTGGGGCCATTTGGCTGTCAGCATATGCCATTTCCGGATTTCTGAGACAACACGGGCTGACAATGGCGTAGGGCTCTCAGCTCCGATAGGGTCAAAGATGCACGGTCCGTCTCCTCCGGAGGTCATTGGGAAATGCCCTTTTTTGATATTGAAACATGTTGAAAACATCAATGAATGCAGCTGGGTCTTTGTTCTTTTTTTGGGGGGCATGGAGTTTCAATGGTATCCTGTCAAGAGGAGAAAGGCATCTCAAAAGTTGGTCCAAATCTCTGGCCGGGATCTTTTTAGGCGGGACTACTATGCCCTTCTGGGCATTCCTCGATCCGCAACCACACGGGAAATTCGTTCCGGTTACCAATGGGTTTGAGACTCAGTGAAGCTATAGACTTAGATCTCAAATCTGCAAAGACCAAGGCTTTTCAGCTACATTAATTTGCTTGCTACAACCAGGCACCAACATGGGTCTGGGCATCACATTGGTTGAAAACGAAGGCACCGCTTCTTTCTCTGCAAAAAAAAAACTGAGTTTATATTTACACATTCGAATGATCATTAGTCGTTCCAACAACCGCCTAAAAGTCTGCTGGTTCTATAATCTTCTATAGGCATTTGTCAAAACAGTCAAACCAAGGCGGCAGCCAAGTGGCATCCGCAGAAGAATCCCGCGGCCAAGGCAGTTTCCTGCTGGGAATTCCCAATATTGGAAGGAGGAATTTCAATGATTTTGAGGTTTTAAGATTTTGACAAATACTGTTACTGGCATGATCATACCCTTCAACACTAAAAAATATGACGGTTTCTTAATGTTTCTTACATCTTTTCAGTTGAAAATGGTGGCAGAGACTGCTTCACAGCAGGTGGAAGCTCAATCGCGTTTCCGCGACATCGCTGAAGCCTATGATGTGACCTCCTCATTGGATCGTTTGGTGAACCGAAAAGGATCAGGCTGATGTACCCCTCTCGGTCATGCACTTGTGTTGAAAGTGGGTTCAATATTTGAGAGGAAGGGTGTCCCTGCAGTTTGACACATACTAGTTACTACTGAAGCAGAGACCGGATTTCAGATGCCAAGTTGAGACTGCAGTTACTGCAGCTACTGCCCCTTCTGTTGAACCAAGGTGCTCATAGATCCTTTGCGAAGGCAACGGCTCCATCCTTAATTGGCTTAATTCGTCCTTGCTGGATTTCGAAAATCGCAGTTTCCAGTGGCTGACCTCTTCCAGTTCCACCAGTTCCATTGGCTGGTTGAGAGATATTGAGAGATGTTAGGAGATGTTGATTCCCCACTCAACAACCCAGCGTCAACATCAAATTCAACCCATGAATGTCGTGAGCTCATCCCCAGCCAAGCCCACTTGGTCAAGGTATGACGCCTATGGTGAAGTTGGCCTAAAGCATCTTGGCCGCACACGGATTGGCGGCGGATTTAAGCAGCAGAAAGTGGGAAAATTGATGGGACATATGGATACATATGGGAGTTTATTGGATAGGAAGAGGGATATAAAGTGGATACTGTGTATGTATCAATATACATATATAATTACAGAGAATCAGCAAGAACATGATATATGCGTGTGTCTGAAAATGGTGGTATTTACCACCCAAAACGGCAATTGTCATAGGAAACATGATGATTAACCACTGGATTTAGGGGCACTACAATCCCAGATTTTGCCAGCAGAAATTGGAAATCTTGCCAACAAGAATTGGCGGGTTTAAGTTGAGGGGAATCAAACCAACAGAATGGGATGGGATGACCAACAAGATATCATCGCTCATCATAGAGCTTCATAGTTGAGCTTCATAGTTGTTTGGAAGTTTCAAATGTCACTACCCCCATCCTGTCCTGGTAGTGGCCTTAATGACCATGTGGTCGCAAGTGGATCGGCGCCTTGCAAGTTCTCGAGTCCTGGGTAGCCGGCACGAGTTGGCTTGTAGCTCTGAGGTGGTTGTATCGCACAAAAAACAAACTGTTGAGGACATGTTCGGTTCTATACCCATTGAATCCCATTGATGGCTAGTGAGTAGTGGTTTGGTATATTCTCCATACCAATATTCTATATATACATGTATGTATGTGTGTGTGTACATGTACATATACATTCATGTATCCACAGTTTATCAATGTTGCTATAATGTTTTTCCGAGATCCTCGTTGCAGCACGCCACAGGAACCCTCCGTATGGCCTCGACTTTGATCCCTACCAGTGACCTCAAAGTTGCCTGTGTGGAGTTGGTGGCAAGACCAGCCAGGGCTGGAGGTTGGATGATTTTGGATACCCCTTAGTCAAACATGGCAATTAAAATCGCCCATTTATAGCCACGTTTGATTACTGGAGGGTAACTTTGGATGATGTTGGATTTTGTTGTATGCGGTTGTGTGAACGGTTCCATTGCGATTGAAGCCAGGAGAAAGGATCCCAAGAAGTTGTACAAGAGAACCGGCTACTGTCATTTAGTGGCCTTTTGCTACCATCATCTTAGGCTGCCATCCCTACAATCATGGCTCTCCTGCAGTCTCTCCTGTTACTTTATGGGGCATAACCCCAATCAATTCCCCTTTCCCCGCAGTAGACAGTTCTACCACCGAAATATTCCAGTGCCCATGTCAGGTATGTAGGCGATCCCTTCGAGCTCTTCAAAAACTTCTTTTCGTCCGCAGATCCGCTGAGTGTGGCGTACGAGCCGGAACTGGAGACTTTGCCCGTGATCCCATCGGCCGAAAAGGACGGGTGGAACCCAAATGACCCAAAGTTTGGAGCGTTGATCCAGAAGGTTGCAGGGTTCGCTATCAAAAATTGAGGTGGGTACCATTGGTCGGATTTCGTTGGCTTCAAGGTCTTGCAGAGATGGGTCAGTCTGCAAGCATTTGACAGTCAAGTAGACTTTAGATGTGTTATATCATGTTATATCGTTGTGCTCAAATCGAGCACATTTGGCCACGCCTTTCTCATAAATTCGTGATGACAACTATCAGCCTAGCTGCAGCAGAGTTGCAGCACCAGGAGCCAACCATTGAGTTGGAGGCCCCTCAGATTCGATGGGAATTGATGCTGACCATCCAGTCTTTGCCAAGGGATCATGATTTGGGAGGCTGAACTCGTCTCGAATGAAATTATGTGATATCATTTTAGATCACCTGAAATCACCTTCAGTCTTCTCCCAAATCATGAAGTCATGTTTTGAATCGTCTCAAATAATTTGCAGTCTCCAAGACTCAATGAGAACTGCAGGGAACCCCCCTGCTAGTAGAATCATGTCCGGTGAATATGTTCCCTCAATGACCCAGTTGCCATGATCCTTCTTCTGGCGAGATCGAGTGCTCTATGGGGGAGCTAAAGGAAGGCAACACCAGGCAGGGCAGCTGTGCCTGGTGCCAGAGGTGATTTTACCAGCAGAAATGGGCGATTTGACTGGCAAAAGTTGTGAAATAATTGTCAAGAATTGGAATTAACATGAATTACTGTAACCATCCAAAAAACGAATTCCACTGTAATAGCAGAAATTGGGATTTTGAACCAGTGGCAATGGGGAAGTTAAGCCGTGAAAATTTGCACTAATCAACAACAATTGGAATTTGCCTGCAACACGAAACACCATCCTCGCCAAGTTGGTTGAACCCAATTGTGAGACATGCAGTATTCCCAAACTGTAGCAAATTATCCGACAAGTACCTGAAACGGCCTGAAACGACCCAAGGAGATGATATGATTTTCGTATTGAACCAAATCATGCTTGTTTCTAGGAATGCAACGACCTCAAAGAGCCTCACCATACATTGTGGGCTTCTGTGGGGTTCATATCGTTATATCAAGCAGGTGAATTCTCGCAATTCGCACGCTGTTCTTTGAAGTCCGGATTTGTGTATTTTTTCAGGGCGATTCGCACTGGGATAGATGTGATTTGATATAAGTCGCCAGTCGATGACAATGGCCAGCTCAGAAGCAGATGTATCATGTGGAACAAAGTCGCTTCAACCATCTCGAGTGCAGGCAGAAATCATCAGAAATCTATGTCGGATCGACACTCTGCATGTGTTGATTTGACACCTTTCTACAGTATGTATGATATACATACATATATAATCATATATATAACTATATACTCGTATATATATATACTTATATACATTCATAGCTTTCAATTTCGGTACACATAAAGTGTAGGACCGAATAAGGTTTCATAATTCACACAATCATAGACTCCAGATTCCAGATGTGTTTGTATTGTAGACTTACTATCTGCAGTGGTAAAGAACATCTTCAAGTCCAACGATGTGCCCAGGTGTGTGGTCGTGGAAAGGACTCGACTTGGCCCTGGCTTCGCACCGTACCAGGTAAACGGCTCGGTGACATGATATGATTGATGCCCCAGACACATAGGAATCCCATGATGTACTTTTCATACTTTGTTATGATTTGTTGTGTACTCGTATGCTTTAATTATATGCGTTTATATCTCTTTATGTATACATATCCACAATATGAAAGGATGAAAGGGAAGTGGTCAAGGTTGGCGCACTTGGGCTGCCAATGAGTTTCTTGGGATGTTTCGAGTACCCTGCACCGTGCCCCATCCTACTCGTAAGGAGAAGAAGGCCGTTACGTTGCCAATCAGACCTGGATGGCAAGCGGGAATGAGGCACGCAGCCAGCGGGAATCATGGTCACATTTCCCCAGCTGTGAGGGAGTAGTGGTTACTTCATGTTACTTCCATTGTTGATCCGTAGTGGTATAACATGTGTAACCATAGGGGTTTGATAGTGATAGTGGTTCAATAGTGGTTTCAGGCAGGGTAAACATCACTTCTTAGGGGTTACATATGTTGGTTGACTTCCCCCAAGTTGCAGTAATCATGCTTTAGGAGGAAATGGAAGAGGCCCTGAGGCCTTGTTGAATCGATGAGCACCGTGTCCAATGGTTGGCTCCAACCATTGATCTGGCAAGGATCATATTCAAGGGAGAAGGTGATCATAGCGACAAAGCCAAACAGCCTGGAGCTAAGAAACTGACCAGGAGTCCGGTTGACCCTGTTGCTTCATGCCTAAGCCACAACCTCGTACTGCCAGTTCCTAGTAACTTGAGTTCCTACCGAATTGCATGGAGATTTACCACCCTTATCCGACAAGGCCTGGAGATTTGGCAGTTCTCATCAAGCAGAAGGCCCAAGGGTTTGCTGTGACTCCAAGCTCGGCAATCAATTGTCAAATCCAGCCTGCTGCCACTGTGGGTTTGTCCAAGAATTGGCTATACCCAGTTGTTGGGGAATGCACCATTTCCAGACACATGCAGACTCATGTACAACCTTGTGAAAGGAAAGCTGCTTTTGATATGGTTGGCATGGACTCTGGCTCAAGCTGGATATGCATGTGTGATGAAAGTGGATTGAGAGAACTCCAGAAAGGTCCTTCTTCATAATTCTTCCACTGTTGCAAACTGCCAGCCACAACCTTCAAGTTGAATAGTCCCCATCAAAGGAGCCGTACCCAGGTTTTACCCCAAGCCAAACTCATTCCAATAGCTTGCCCTGCTAGCGCAAACTAGCTGCATCCATGGCGGTCGGATGCTCATCTTGCTGAAGTAGTAGGCATTTGCTGGATGATCCCTTAGTTGGGTTATAGCCCTTGTAAGATGAAGATATCATTGGGATAGAATCATCTAAAATCATGCAAAAAAACAAAACATACAATCCAGATACGAATCGTTTAAGATGAATTGGGAGATGGAAGGTATGGGCAGTTCGTCACCTATACATGTAGCGCTACCGTAAATCTGCTCAATACTTGTCCAAGAGGAAGAATTCAGTACTGGGCATTAAGGTTTGACATCACTGGAATCCTGAACCGCCACTGCAAATTGGCCCTATGGCAAAACATCAAGTTGTATATAAGTTGCGCGCAGTTGCACTTGGAATGTGCTATTTGTTTCTTTATATTTCTTTTAAAGAGAACATGAAGATAAATAAACCACTGGATTTGGCGTGACCTATTCTTGGACAAGGTTCAGATCCCTGGAATCCAATCCACTTGGGGCCGTGCAGTTTGGTATTTGAGGCCTCACTCCTGAGTGAAGACTTGGAAACCTACAGCAATCAGTAACTGAGCAAAGATATTTGGATCAATACCACGGGGCACGGAGTGCTCAGAAGGGAAATCTGGCACAGCTTGGTTGCTAATCTGAAGAACGGTTCTTGCGCTCCATCCCTACCTGGTATGATCTTGATAGGTGATAAAAAAAAATATCCTTCCATCATGTGCAACTACCGGTACTCCAAGACGGGGCCCCAAAAATGCCCATCCCATCCCAAGTCACCCCCAGGAACAAGAACCGGCACTTCAGCCTTTTTACGCATGACTGGGGTTCATCTCGATACTTCATTGATGTTTAATGGCATTTAATGGCTATTTGTTGGTGAGTGGCTATCAGACTTGGGAGAATCCAACCCATGAAACATCATCAAACAGTAGGCCTCCTTCGTGGGAGGATCTCAGAAACACCCCATTCCTGGAATTGGTTGAAGATGTTGAAGGGTATAGTCTACTTTGCGCACATGCTTTATATGGTAAACCCAGTGCCATAAACCGACCATTTGGGGATGGTTGAAAAGCCACAGACACATACATTATCATACATCTATGATCATGTGATATCATTGATTGTTATTTTGGGGGGTGGTTTAGTATTGAATTTACTGTAGTTTATCACAATATTCTATGATAGGTGATATTTGAAGACAAGGCCCGGCCGGTTTTCGGTTGGAACATGTTGGAAGCGAGGTATGGCACCCATGGTGCCATCCAGAGGCTGCAATTCATCACCGCGCAGGCAAGATGGGACAACTCAATGAACCGGGGGAGTTGAATGGGATTTACTGTTTTTTCTGGAATTTAAAGTTGTTTAATGTAATGTGTTTCATGTGTTTTGTTTGTGTTTTGTTTGAATTTCAATGTGCTTTATGTATTTTGTTTGACATGAGATTTACTTATCAACGACGATCTCTTCATGTCAATGAGAAGTCGCTTGGTGACAACTCCAGTTTTTCGCCGCTGCGCCAGACCTCCAAGACCAATCTCAAGATCGATGCTTTGAAGTCAGAGACCCAAGCGCCGGTGCGAATGGTACGAGTTGGCCAAGCTTTAGCCTTGTTGTGATTGGAGCCATCGGAGTATATCGGAGTCACGTTCGAGGCTTTGTTTAGATCTTCTCAAGCGGACGACAAACTGCAAAGGGTCCCAGCCCCAGGTTTTTCGCTGTTGGACAGCCACAGCCACGGAGGGTGCATGTGAATGGCTCGGTAAGATAAATGTTGATGATTTTTCAAGGAAAGAGACGAGTGAAGAAGTTTGCTGCGTTTGGTCGCAGGTACTGTGAAGCCCACAACTCCCTCAAGGACTGAGAAGCGCCATTTTACACTGTTGAAGTCAGCATTTTTACGTCGGAATGTAGGTCAAACGTTACTGTAGTACTTCACAAATGTCCACATAGAGTGGGTATGGGACTTCCGTATGGTTTTGCATTTGAATTTGGGATAGGGGTCCCAAAATATGGAACGGGGATGTGGATATCTGCAAAACAGCTGCAAAGGACCGCCCCACAGATCCCTGTCCCCAAGTGTTCCATACTTTTGTTTGCCATCCGATCAATCGAAGCTTCAACGCCCAGGAATTGCTGGAAGGGAACGACAGTGCTGTACCCATGTTCGACCAAGTTTGGGTGCTTCTGGCAGGTTGCTTAGTCACTAAGTGGCAATGGGAAATTCCCCAATTGAATCCATTTATATAGTTCGACATTTGATGATTTTCCATGATTTTCTCATTGAGATCGTTAAGACCTCCAATGAGTTCAGGGGTTTCCCAGCCCGCCATGCTTTTTTTGGACACCGAAGCCAGCTGCCAGGTTGAAGCCACCCAGAAGCAGAATGGGATCCTGAAGGCGCCTGCATGGGAAACCTTGGGGATGAATATAGTGATGCATACTGCATACTCATCAGATTGACAATGTGCAGGATGTGCCAGTTGATTTGCCATGTTCAGGAAATCTCCAACCAGTTGGCTCAAGTTTGGGAGTTTTTTTCATGAGTCCAAACACCACTTGAATGAAGGTTGTTGGACATGAGAGACCCCAAACAGTCAGGTGAGATTGCGATGGGACGTTTCAATGCCCTGTATCAGCGACAATCAGACAAACCTAACTCACATCACTTTCCAAAAGGTGAACCAGGACGGTCAAGAAATTCCCACCACATCGGTACTGTACCCCTAAAATTGAATATGTCATCATAATGTCATCTATGTGTGCGTGTGTGCTTTCCAAAAAGACAACCTTGGGGATTTGACTCAACTGGAGTCACCATTCAACAGTTGCAGATTTTATGGCGGTCTTCATCTCAGATGTTTTAGATACTGCAAGGAGCTCTATGAGCAGGACTTGAGCCAAGTGCTGATCCCAGTTGACAAGTCAGTGGCTGTACCCCTGGGAATGTTATCCATAAGAAATAACTATGCGTTTAAGCCATCAATATTGTGCCTAAACCATCCATGTCCCCCGCCAATCTAGTGGAGAGTGAAGTTGAACAGGCGGAGGGTTCCTACTCAAAAACACAATGAATCCCAGTGAGTGGGTGGATTTTGCCATATATGTTCCAACAGTTTCCCAGTTTTTCCATGTTTTTCCCATCTCTTCCAATGATGGCTGTGGAAGATTTTGTCCCAAGGCCAGAGGCTCACAGATGAAAGAGAACATCCGAGCGCCAGGGGCTCAGCTGGGTGGTCGCTCACTAGAGCATCGCCATGAAACGATCGTTACCAGCAATAGTCTTAATAGAAAGCATTCGTAATCCTGTAAAAACCATCTCTGGTCCAGGGTTGATAAGAAATATTCCATAATTATATATATATATATACATGATATGTGTATGTCAATTGTATATCGAAAAACTGAGAGATGTTGCCTGACGGTTGGTTCCGAAGACGGCTCCCCTGGCCAACTGAGGTGTTACCATCAGCTGACGAACCTTTGTTTGGAGCAGGGTGACTATGCAGCGGCAGAGAAATACCTGGCAAAGAGCCGGGAGTTCTGCGTCGAGCCGCAGGCACAACTGTCACAACTGATGGATGGTCACACGATGGAAAGAATGGTGAGCACTTGAGGGGTAGCTGTGAAGAAGTGGCTTTCTTCTCGCTGAGCAAGGCTAGATATATTATGCAGTGATTTCATCAGATCTGCAGTTAATTTGTCCACTCCTCTCTCCAGACAGAAATTCTTCGCTACCTGCAGCAATCCAGCAGAGGCAGTTTTTGCTACCTGCATGACCATCATTAGACTTCGAGCTTTACAGTCTCGAGCCAAGATGCTGCTGTTGGCGAAGAGGGACACAAGTCGTAGAGAGCCTTAAATAATCCAACATCGATTACAATTCTGACAGTAGCAACGATGGTGATGATGATGATGATGATGATGATGATGATGATGATGATGATGATCCCAGTGGTTGTGGTGGTGAGGACCACGAGCTTTCTGCTCCAAGGCGCCAATATTCCGACATTCAGAATTTCACCAGCAAAGCGCACCACACGCCCTTCAAAGTGCTGTCCTCGGCAGACGTAGGATCCGTCAATGGCCTCAGCAATGATCCATCAACTGAAGGACGACTCCAGCCAGTCAAAGATCTATGCTGCCTACGGATTGCCAGGGCCCCTGAGCTACTTGATGCACGTCGTTTGAAGCACTCCTGCACCTTTGTTTTGTTCACTTTGACTTCTTGAAACTGAAGCAGTTTTTTCCCATTCAGCCGTTCTTTCACCTTCCGCATCCTTCCGCAACCCGAAGTGTCCGCCCTGTGGTGTGGCGATGGCGCCCAGGTACAACATGGCCACGGGCAGATACAAAGATGCAGCCACCAGTTTCGCGCAGGTGAAGCCGCAGGACGAGGGAGAGCGACTGGGAGACTGGTCCACCCCATGGTTAGGCCACATTCACAATATGGGAAAATGATGGGAAAACATCTATATGAAATTCTATAAATAGAGATTTGAATAGAAAACATGATTACTTATTAGGTATGATATCCCGTAGTATCCCATGAATATTTAGCGTTTGTTGGATTTGGTTGGAAAACATAGGCTTTCCTGGGAAATCTCCTGCATGACATCTCCTGATACTTCCAGCCGTTTAGGACCTGGGTACTGCCTTCTCTGATTTGCTGAGTCCTCAAGACGCATGAAGCTTAGTGCCGACAGACCTTCGTCCCAGGCCTTGATAGATCGGAAAATTGCTGGCTGATTCAAGGCGTTTCCATCATTCACGAAACCGCCAGATGTTCTAAAAAACAGATTTGTTCTAGCAACAAGTATGTATTATGTGATATCAAATATAGATAAATATGGACTGTTAATCATTATCATAGATAGTTTATGAGCACAGTGATCCCCATAATTCTACAGTCGCCCAGTCAGTAGGTGGCTCTCTATGGTGTTCTCTGTGGCCTTGGCTCGCTGGAACGGACAGAGGCGAGCAGATGGGCATGGAAAAATCTGCTCAAATTCCGATGTGGGAATACGTCGGATACGTGGGGATGGGTCAAAATGGACCCCCAAAGTACCGAATGATGGTTTAATACGTGCCTCTATGTGGCTTAATCATGCTGAATCCTGATAATACTGGAAGGGACAAAACCATTTGATCCATTTGTGAGTCCAAAGAGGTTCTTCAATGACTTGACCCGACGAGCATTGAGAAATAGGCCAAAGATTTGGTCAGAAAGATCCCAATTTGATCCGAAACATGTTCAAACTCGCAAGCACCTGGAACCATCTGAAACTAACAACTTTGCAGCTTCACCACTCGCCAGGTCCAGCAGAAGCTCTTGGACTCACAGACCTTCCGCGAATGCCTTGACATGGCTCCGTGCGAGGCTGAGAGCGGCAAGGTATGGCGAAGTATGGCAAAGTGGCGATGGACGTCGCCAGTTGGGAGAAGTGTGGAGGTTCCAACTGTGCGGATCCTGCTGGATTGGGGTAACCTTTTGTTTCAGAGGCAGCATGATACAGATTAGAATGGGTCTTGGATCCCATTATATCCCGTCACAATATCTATGGATAATTCATGGAGATTCCATTGGCGTTTTCCCGGATTCGATGGGATTCCAATGATCATAACTAGCTAAGTCAGTCGCACTTCCTGGTGCCAAGGCAGATTCGCGACTTGGCCATCGACTTCTGCAGCTGTAGGCTGTGCCACGCTGTGCCAAACTTCCCATGACCTGTGACATGCCGAGCCATGGCAGATGACAGGTATGCGGCGTGCTTGGCGTCTTTGGAGAAATTGAAGGATTGGGAGCAATCGAAGTTTTCAACATGTTTCAACCATAAATATTGATGATCTGCTTGGGGTTTGGGCTTCGCTGCGATGATGTACAATGAATGGATGTTTGAAAACATGTAATGCATTGTAATGCCAGAATCCTAGGATTTGTCGATGTTTCTCATCATCTTCCGCATTTGTAAATGGCAATTTTCACGTATCCCCATTTTGAGACAAACTCCTCAGTTCCTGTCCCAGGAGCCCCTGTCCTTGGATGTACATTTACATGGGCAGGTTGCTGGAAGCTCAAGACGGGACTGCATACTGACGCACTTTGACCTACTGACTGATCTGAAGGCTGTTAGGATTTGTTGGATTTGAAGGATGCAACTCAAGTTGGTCGTCAAAGACAGTCAGGTCGGCCCTCCAAACTGAGGCCAATCTTTGCGAGCAGATCAGGCACAAAGGTGATCCAGCTGCAGGGGAGATGGGTTTGATGGGTTGGATGAGTTTGTTTGAACATCCGATCCCCAATGGCCCAAGCCGTCTAAAAAAAAGTGGGTTTCTCGAAGCTTGGCCATGGAATATCAGGAACTCAAGCCGCTTGAGCTAGGTCTATTTAAGCTACCAATGGAGCAGCCTGGCTTGTTCCATTGGACCTTTCAGCCAGCTAGTTGAATCATGTTTGAACTCTTGATACAATAGCCTCCAAAATCCTTCGAAACTCTACTAATGAGTGTATCCAATTGTATCCAGTTGTAAGAGTTTTTTTCGGAATTTCTGGGGATAGATCCCATGTGCCAGGTTGTTTAATCATGTTTAATCCCCGATAAAGCGATCATTTGGGGGTGAAGTCACTCCTGCCAAGGTATTGTGCAATACTTTGCGCCCTTTCTGTCGGTGTCGCTTCATCGGATGGCGGAAGCCTTCAACACTGACGTTGAGTCTATGCAACGGGAGGTGCATGAGTTGAAGGGGATCCGATTTTTGCGACTTTCTGTCAAGACGGGGGCATGGGAGCCACATGGATTTTCTTCAAGCCACAATTTGTTTTGGATCCCTAGTAGCATGATGTAGCATGATGACGCATGATGTAGCATGAGTTTGGTGAGTGTCCAATCTTTGGGATTCCAGATTCCGATCCAGACTGAGTACATCACCAGATTTGGAGTTTCCCAGGTGGCCAAACTCATCGGGCAGCGTCAGCTGGAAGCCAAGATTGACTCACATAGGCCGGGGATGGCGGGGTATGCCTGGGTCGGAGGGAGGGGTCAGTTTGTTTGGTGGGTTTATGTGTGTATATTATACTGTATATATATATATATATATGAGGGCCGTTCAAAAACCCCGTCAATTTAATTAAGTCTATGTCCAAGATTGCTTAAAGAAACCTTGGGTCAAGTATGTGA